>CM039680.1:63270748-63792449 GCA_022537955.1 Schmidtea mediterranea | reverse complement strand
TTGTCGGTAAAGGAAATCCATCTTGTTATTCATATATAGATATAATTTCACTTCATCTTTTGCTTACTGCGGCGTATTCCTTTTCTAACATTGTCTTGATGCGTACAGCCCTGGGTAGTTGGGTGGCGTACCAAACCATCTTTCCACATTTTTGATGTTATCTTCCCTTGATGAATCTCATTCCCATTCTGCTTCTGTGGTATTAATGCTGCTGGAGTTTGTTTTGTTCTCAGTGGTTGGATCTAGTTCTGGTTTGATTTTTCCTGCTCTCGTATTATTTTGTTCACATCATTTATTTGCAATTCCTCTATCTTCCTCGAATACTTCCCCTCTTACTTCGTCAAATAACGCTGTTTTTAAGAATTGCATTCTACATTTGTAATGTTTGCTTGATATATTATCGTTGATGTTCCGGTTTTGACATACGTATCCGTTGCCTGACACATTTGGTTTGATTTCATTACTTGGGTTGCTCCATCAAATTGTGCTTCGTATTCTTTTAATTCGACTGTATAGGTTTCTATTACAACCACTCCTGTTTACTCATTCTCCCTTTATAGTATATTTTCCTCCCTGGCAGTCTCCAGTTGCTGAGTTGATTACTCCTGCGACAAATATGCTTTGTACTTGTATCATTCACTTTTCCCTTTCAGTACGACTCCTTCTTTTAATCTCATTTCTCCTCCCTGAATAGATCTTGCACTGTTCTCCTGACACTTGTAGTATTTCCTTCTGTTCCAGGGTTTATGATGATACGTGGAGTTGCTCCGCAATGGTATGCTAATGTTTTCCGTGTGATTGCGCATCCTTGGCTTTTGTTCTAATAAAATCAGATTCTTGGTAGATGTGATATGTTATCGCTTTTTCTATAGTGGTCAGGTTATTCGGTATTGCCATCCTACATTCCTCGATATCTTTCAGCGAATACTTGTCTCCTAGTACTGCTTTATCGCAATCGAATATTAAGAATCCGTTGGTTGCACCTGGCACATTAACCACACCATTCATTGTCATCATTTTAGTGAATGTATGCTTGCAATTTCTCATTGTTGTATCTTTTATTGGCAGTTTCGTGTTCGAAGTCGTTAATAATGCCTTTAGTCTTACGTGCATTGTTTGACCTGTTCGTTTTTCCTCGGTATTGTTTATAAATTGCTTCCATCCACCATTCTGTAGGATACCTGTTTCGATTTCTGACTGTACGATCATTGCGGTTAGCTCTACGTTATTCATGAATTGGTTTGTTCGGAATTTTTGCTTGTCGATAGGCCATTAGATTATATACGAGATATGAGGATGTGCCACTAATCGAATTCGTCATCCATCCGTATTTGTGAGCAATTGGGATATTTGTTTCTCATTTCTTCCCATCTATTTTCATCGTTTTAGTTTCTCCCTGATCAGCTTCGGAATTATGTTAGAATTACGGTGTACCATAGTGGTTGGCGTCCCTCACTTCTCGATTCCTTATGCCATACCTCCTTAGTGGTTGGCTTGGGATTATTAGCATATCTTCTAATAATTCTCTTACCATTCTGTCCGCTTTCCTCTCTGGGTGAGTTTTTTCTCATCTCGTATGTATTTTTTCAGTTTATCCACTTGTCATCCATTTGCTGTGTTTGGATTGGTCTTGATTTTGGCTCCCGTTTTCTGCTGTAATTTTGGCCTACCTCTTGGACGTTTCTCCATGGATGGCCTGTTTCTTCGTTGCTCCGTTTTCCGTAATTGGTTCGTTGGGGTACCCCTTGGCTTCCTTGTTTTGTTCTCTGGAGCCATTCGTCCCATCTTTGTTAAGATATACATTCATCCTTTGCTTCGTGAGTTGTGTTAACACTTTTTCATTGGTGTCGAAGGTCTTTATCCTCAATATCCATTTCGATTATCATTTTTCTATTTCGTTCTTCTTGTTGTTCTTTTTGATGATAGCTGGTTGACGGTTGTTCTCTCGGATGCTGGTAGCTTTATTGGTGTTTTATACTAGTGGTGACAACTCTTCTTCCTCGTCTGGTATTTTTCATTCAAAATATACTTCATCTCCTTCGGAACATTTTTGGGGTTCACTTTTATCTCCTCCCATACTGGGCGTTGCTCATACTTGCTTTGATAGGCTTTGGTTTTCTCTTTCTTTCAGCGGTATTCCCAATTTTCCGCCATTTTCCAAGGGGTTATTTCTCCATCACCATTGGCGTTACTCCTACTTCCAACATATATCTAGTGATCGTCCGTGGAATTGTAAATGGAAGGGAGTTTCATATGCTAATTTCCTTTTTACCTCTTTTATTTTTGCTGTCGGGTGGACTTCTAGTTCTTCTGATGTTTGATCGGGGTAGAATACTTTTATTTTATATTTTCCTTGAGGTTCTTGTGCCCACTCTCGGTGTTTCCATTTGCGTATTACTTGGTCGAATACTTCCGGACACCATTCATTTTTCCTTCTGTATTCTTCGATCTCTTTTACTAATTCTCTCAAATTCTCGAGGTTTTCACCATTTTCTGCCATATATTTCGCATGCGTCGTTGCTGCTCGTCTCTGGCTCCTTGCACCTTGCTGTAATATTTCTATTAGTTTTTCGCAATGATCGTTTTCCAGTTTTATTTGTGCTTCGTCGATATCCACTGGTTGGGATCTTTGTTTCTTTATTACGTTTATTTTCCTACATTCATTTTCGAGCATTGTTTTATTTTCGGCTTCTTTCATCCTGCTTTTCGGGTTTTCTTCGTCATGATTGTTAGTCTTTTTCTCCTCTAATGGTTCTTCTTCCATTACTCCGGGTTTTATTTTCCCATCTTTTACCTTGTTCATTCCATTGTTTCCTCCATGGGGTTAGTTTGCATTCACTTGTGTCTAGTTCGCTGAGCTTCTCTTTGAGACGGTGATCTTTCCGCCATTGTTGATAGATTTCTATAATTCTCTTGGACTTTTGGTGGCCTTCTTTTTCCACTTCGTCCATCTCCTTCCACGTGGTATCTGTTCCCCATCGAGCTTCTTCCATTGGTACTATTCTGATTTCTTGGTCATCGTCCCATATTCCCAACTCGTATAGATATGTTTCATCTTCTTCGTGTAGATAATGATGAAGGTATTTTACGGCTACATCTTCTATCATTCCATCTTCACTTTGGTCTTTTGTTTGTTCCATGATCATTTCGTTGATGATTTTTATTAATTCGTCTACTCGCGTTTTGTTACTCATTTTTAACGTTATTTTTTCCTCGTTTGGTAACTTTATTTTTATCTTTAATTCCTTTGTTTTTTTCTTTTCCTATTCGGCGGGTTCCGTATCTCCCAATTAGTGTCGTATTCTTGTAATTAGCGTGTCTGAGGATCACCGTATCTCGCAAGTTTTCTATACATACTTTCATTTCTGCTGGTTTGAGATACATTAGTATTTCCCAGTTCTTGTGGATTTGATCTATTATTTGTGTGATTATCTTTTCTCTGTTTTTACAAAATATTCTCTTGGTTGCCCCTTGTAGGTTCTTTTTGATATTGATTTCGAATTCATTTTTCGCGTATTCTGCCCATAATCCGAAATCCGGTACTGTTTTTTCTTTTTCTAGAGTTACATATGTTGGTTTACCCGGCCATATTAGTGCATCTACTAGATGTAGGTCTGGTTTTATTAACCATCCATTATGGTATAGGTTATCATTTTTCTTGGAGCTTCCCATTCTTTCTTTTATCCAATCGAATATTTCATCGGTGTTTGGCTGTTTAATCCAGATACGTTCTATGAAGTCCGGCGTTTGCATAAATATTTGGAACTTCGTTATGTCTTCTAGTTTCTGTTTATCTAGATATGCCTTTACCCGTGGTTTCTCCTGCTCGGGTATCACGTCTCCTTTCGCCCCCTCGAGTTGTAAAATGTACCTCATGTATCTCTTAAATACTTCATTGTTGATAAACTCCTCGTTTATTAATGTTTCGGGTATGGTTTCAATTAGTTCGTCTATTAATTTTAGTTCCCCTTCTGTTGGTGATAATGGTCGATCTGAGATCCATCGATTCATTGGTCGTATAATCTGTTTATTCTGCTCTTCGTTCTCGGATACTTGTAGTGCTTCTCCCATTAAGCTGCTGGTTTCGCTTATTTCCCCGTCTTCCGGTGATGAATCTCTGATGTTCCGTAGCATATTTATTCTTAAGTCTCTCTTTGTTTTTACTTTTATCAATCCCCTTGGTGATATTTCGAATTCTTTTTCTATGTTGTCGATTGATTTTTCTATTATATCCCGTCCTAATTCGGGGTTTTCCTTTGTCTGTTTAGTTGTTATTGGTGTCCTATTTTCGTTTGGTCGTTCGTTCTCGCGTTTTATTCTTTCTTTGATTTTTCCGAGTAGTATTTTTTGTGTTCTCCGTTTATCTGTTTTAGTTGGTCTGAATATTTCCTCTGGTTCGGTTTGGTTTTCTCCTAGTTTTTCTAATTCTGGTTTCGCGAGTTTATCTTTTGGTAACTTTTTATATATATTGTAACAATATTGTTCTTTGACATCTTTGATCATTCTCATCATATTTATTCTCGGCGGATTATCTTGTCGTTGTTTAAATCTTTCTTGTCTCACTCGTTCCTCTTCCATTTGTAACTGCTGCCAATCCTGGGCGTGTTGTTGTTGTGTCATTTCCGTTTCTCTATTTCTTATATTTTCAACTCTTTGCATCATATGGATATTTGATTGTTGTTGTTGGGGTTGGTTTGTTCGCATCATTTTTGCCATCATATCTTTAAGCTGGGATATTTCTTGCATCACATTTACTTGCTTTGTCTGTTCGATATTTGGTTGCCTTGATGCTAATTGCGTATAGTTATTGTTTCTTGGCGGTCCTTGATTTTGATTCATTCCTTTTCTACATTCTCTTGATACGTGACCCTGTTTTCCACAAGTGAAACAGGTCCTAACTTCGCATCGGTTAATATTATGTCCTTTTCTCCCACATCTACCACATGGTACGTTTTGGTAACACTCATTTTCCCAGTGTCCGAGTTTTCCGCATGTTCTGCATTGTTTACTTTGCGTTGAGTTATTTCCGCCGTTGTATCCTGTTCTTTGCGTATTGTTATAGTTATTGTTCGGACGGTTGCCATTTGTTCTTTGTACTGGTGGTTTAAATATTTGGTGGGCTCCTGGTATAAACTGATTCACTTTTGCATCATTTTGTCCGTTTTCTTCCGGTTTTACTGCCATTGTTGCTATCATTGATTCATCTTGCATAAGTGTAATCTGTGATGGCAGGTGTATTTCCGCCTGATTTGCCCTAGCTACTGCGTCGTCTAATGTGGTTAACATCTGCATTCCTACTGCGGATCTCAGCTCTGGTCGTCTTAATCCATCTACAAATATGCCGATCAAGTGGGCTTCGTCTAATTTTCCGTCGGTTGCCGTTTTTGCCAATCTTCTGATTTCGCTCGCGAACATCGTGTTCGACTCTCCATGTCTTTGTTTTCTGTTAAATAATTCTTGTATTCCTTGGTTTGTCAGTTTTGCTACTCCAAATGTTAGTTTTAAGAATTCTTGGATCTCTTTCCAATTATTCAGCGGTTTTCCTCTTTCTTTTGCTTCCAGAAAGATATCCAGTGCGCTGTCACATAGGTATAGTGGCATTCTAGTTTTTACCATGTCGTTTGTCCATCCACAAACTTCTACGTATACTCCAAAGTTCCTTAGGAACGTGTTCAATTTATTGGCGTTCCCGTTGAACGGTTCTCCTCGGAACTTTTCCCGATATTCTCTAATTGTTTCGTTCGCTGTTGGCAGTTTGTTTGGTTCGTTTCCGTCTTTTTTATTTGGATTTCCGTTAATTTCGGCCATATTGTCTTTGTTTGTTGTTTCCGGATTATTTGCTTGATTTCCCGACTTATTTGATACGGTTTGTTGCTGGATCTCTATGTTTGTTCCTTGCTGATTATTATTCTCGTTCTTGTTCGCGATATTTGTTTGACTCGTGGTCCTTGTTAATTCTTGGTTTTCTTTGTCGCCTGATTCTTGGCTGTTAGAATCGATGTCTTCGAGTGAATTGGCTCTGTGTAGTTTTCTCGCGATTGAGGTCGATCTCGATTTTTTGGCGCTTTTCCCTGAAAGTAGATAGCTGTTGCTTGATCGTAATGTTGTTCTCTCCTCGGTAGCTTCTATTTGGGTGGTTTCTTTTACTTTGATGGATTTGTTGCGTCGCGTTCTGTTATCTGTTGTTTCGTCTGCAATTTTGTCCGTAGTCGGTTCTCTTGTTGCGAATATATTTCACTGAGTTTTGATTTGTCGTCGGTTCCTTGTTGTCGTCGAATATTGATTGATTCGGTTCCTGTATTATCTTGTTTTGTTTATGTTCGTGAGTGTTTTGTTGCTTTGTTTGTATTGTCTGCGAATTTGTTTGCGTTGGATGCTTTGATTGCTTTGGTTGCTTTGGTTGAGTTTTTCTAGAACGAAAAAATGAACCGTGTAGCCTAATCCGCTTACACGCTTTCAGTCTTTCGAACCGCCTCAAATAAACATACTGAGTTTATTTATTATTTTATTTGTCATTTCCTTCATTTCTATTCGTCTACATTTTCTCCTTTATTATCATTTTTTATTTATCGTTTCTTTTCTTGGCCTATTCGCCATCTCGATTTGATTATAGTACCCATAGTTATAATAATTCATATTTCCCCGGTGTTATCCCGTTTATTATAATTCCCATACGTTTATTTTTCCCTTTCAATTCATTTTTCGTCGATTTTTAATTATCTATATGGGGTAGTAACAATTATCTATATAGTCATAGTAATTATCTATTTATGATAAATCGTTCGGCTATGCCGTTTCCCAGATCCTATTACCCCCCTTTAGTTTATTCATCATGCGTTTCGCGTTTCCTTTCATTTTGTCCTTATATTATTTTATTTCCCTTATCTTTTACTATGCTATTTTCGTTCCGTTGCTTTGTTGAGCCTATGCATTTTTAACATGATTTGAGATTCTGCTTACTTATACGATTGGATTATGTTTTATTATTCTGGATTGAGATTGTGCTATCCTAGTACGATAGTACTGTGTTCTATTAATGCGAAGTCAGACTATGCTGAAGTAGTACACGTGAATCAATGTCCGGTAATGCGGAGTCAGTCTCAGCTGAAGTAATGCAAATGAACTAATGTTCTGTAATACGAAGTCAGTCTGAGCTGAAGTAATGCGAATGGACTTAGTTTTATAGTACGAAGTCGGTCTGAGCTGAAGTAATGCGAATGAACTATTGTTCTGTAATACGAAGTCAGTTTCAGCCGAAGTAATGCGAATTCATTAATGTCCTGTAATACGAAGTCAGTCTCAGCTGAAGTAATGCGAATGAACCAATGTTCTGTAATACGGAGTCAGTCTGAGCTGAAGTAATGCGAATGGACCTAATTTTTAGTACGAAGTCGGTCTGAGCTGAAGTAATGCGAATGAACTATTGTTCTGTAATACGAAGTCAGTCTCAGCCGAAGTAATGCGAATTCATCAATGTTCTGTAATACGGAGTCAGTCTGAGCTGAAGTAATGCGAATGGACCTAATTTTTAGTACGAAGTCGGTCTGAGCTGAAGTAATGCGAATGAACTATTGTTCTGTAATACGAAGTCAGTCTCAGCCGAAGTAATGCGAATTCATCAATGTCCTGTAATACGAAGTCAGTCTCAGCTGAAGTAATGCGAATGAACCAATGTTCTGTAATACGGAGTCAGTCTGAGCTGAAGTAATGCGAATGGACCTAATTTTGTTATATTTTCTTGCCGGCTTCCTGTTCGTTTCTATTCATATTTCGTTTCTCCCTTATTTGAGCTCTTTAATTATTTTCCTTTTATTGTTATTTTTTTCTCTATCCTATTTATTCTTTTGTTTATTTTTTACATGCGCGCTTCACAGTCTGCCTTTTCGAGAGCTCTTCGCCTACCCCCCAGATTTGAAATACAAAACGGCTTTGTTGATCCACTACTGCAACGGTAAGGTGATCAATCTTACCACAGTAGCTTTTCAACTGGGCAAAACTTGTCGACAGTTCGTCTTATATCTCTTTTCTGGGTGATCGGTTATCCCCTCCCGATTTGGCTTTAGATCGCACTACTCGAAGGTAGCCCATGGTATTTTCCCTTATGCTTTACTTTCAATGTTCATAACGTTTCATTTCACTCTTTATATTTTTAGTTTTTTACTTTTAAATATATAATTGTTCATATGTTTATATATATAGATATATGGGTAAGGAAGAAGGGTAACTAACTAATCGTTTATTTCATGACAACTTTATTCGTAATACACTACCACTTTCTCATCAATATCAGTTTTACATAATATACAAATTATTAATGATTCTGCACATCTTTGGCAGTAACAGAAATGTCCACAGGGGAGTATCAGCACTTTTATCCGTTCCGTTTGACAAATGTAACATTGGTGTAGTGGTGCTACTTCTCGGCGTATTATGCTTTGTAAGACGTCAGGTATCGTTTCAACTTGTCTTTCTATTAGATGGTATTTTATATTCAACTCCGGGTTATTTATCCTTTCTCGATACCAGTCGTATTGGTTTTCTGTTTCTGTCGATTGCATTAATCCTAGTGTCGTTCGGGTGATTTCACGGCTTATTGTTTGTGGGTTGTTCTGTCTAGCTACGTTTATTCTCTTCATTTTTTTGGTTAGTTGTTCTACTGAGTCGGTCTCGATATTCAAGAAGGTTTGTAGTTGGTTCAGTTTCGCGTTATAGGGATTCATTTTTTCCTACAAAAATTCAATTTTTAATTATTGGTTTTGTTATTTTAAAATTAATATTTATTTTATTGATTTTATTTCTACATTATTTTATTATCTTTCTTTATTAATGGTTGGGTTACTACTTTTACTCTTATTTATTTTATTTCTAAATTTTAATTTTCCTTATGCAAACTATTAGTATTTTATTATTTTACCAGTTCATCTCGTTATATTTATTCTATAATTAATTAGATTATTTTACCATACGTTTTTATTTGTTCGGTTTTGGAATGTCGTATTTGTAGTTAACTGGGTTATTTCAACACTCTCCCTGGTTTTCTTTCCGATTTACTTTATTCCCTTTTTCTTTTATTAGTGTGGTTTTTATTCCAATCTCGGTTAGGGTTTTATTTATGGTTTCTTTATTTCAATTTCCCGGGTTTTATCTTTCCAATTGCGAGAGGTCTTAATTTTTAAATCAATCCCGGCTGAGCCCCCAAAAATCATGTTGGTCGTAAGGGAGTGCTACTCATGAATTTCTCGAGGCACCTTAGCTACCCGCCCTCTTATTTACTAGGGGAAACTCCACTTTACGCCACATAATTTTAATTACTATTACACACCCGTGAGTTCGCTCACGTTGGAATTGTGCATAATAGCCGAATGCCATTCGAGCAGGTGAGCGCTACTACTAGCACTACTCCTCGAAGGACCTTCGTCTTTCCCGGTTCATAGCTGCCGATAGGAGGTCTTACGCTCTTCTTTAAAGCACAGTTAAAAACCCTTTATTCCGCGATGTTACATTCTCTTCCGAAGTGGAAACCATAAAAAGGAACATCGTCCCCGCAACCCCGTGCGTCCGTAACCTTCATCCCCGATAATTCCGCTTTCGCTTAATAAGAAGAAACATGAATTCAACAACGTTTATTAAAAAGAAAAATGAAGCAAGCGAAAAATGAACAGTTCGCGCATTTGTCAGTATACGAGTAACTACAAATAGACTTAAGACTTTGGCGGTTCAGTCTTCTTCCGCATCCATATCCGTCGGGAGGCGTCTCCGTTTAGGCGGCCGGTACGATGGAGGATGGCCTCGAGGATCTTCATCCCTCCGCGAGGATGGTCCAGCCATTTCGCCTCCGGGGCCGATGTTGGGGACCGTTCCCGTGAGAATAGCGATTTCATCGAAATCTAATTCAAGATCACTTAATGCCTGCATTAACGGGTGAGCTTCGTTTTCTTCGTCCACCAGGTTGATATGTATAGAAGCTGGGGGCGAGGAAAATAGGATTCGTGGAGCATAGCGAATATCGGGGTCCATCCCCGAGTTTTCGAACTCCTGGTAAGGGGGTGGCAGATCATCCAAATTTTCTATCCCTTCCGTCGCTTGAGTTCTCCGGAGACGGGCCTCTTCTTGTCTACGACGATCTCGGCGTCGCTTATTTCGATTCGGCCGACGACGGGCCGTAGGGGCATTAAGATTGGCCCCGCTTTCTGTAGTTCCCATGGGTGATGATCGGGGAACTCCCGTGCTCGAGATCCGAGTGTTCACTGCCGTAGGGGCTTGGTCCTCGGTGCTGGGGAGGTGATGAGCAGGGAAGATATCGATTTGCTCAGCCCGAACACTCCCCGGGACCTTTATTCGGAGCTCTGTTTCAGTGTAAGCTTGGTGAAGGGCTGTAGATTGTTCACGGATTAACAATCTCTGAGCGCGCGACTCGACGATGAGTTCGTCGCGCGCTTGAGTAATACGGGCGATCTTCTGCCTGAGCTCCCTAACGACTTCTGGTGGAGCCCAGGTTCCTTTCACTCTCTCATGTTTCATTTGCAGGTCTCTATGTTGCATTTTCAAGTCTTCGTATTTGTGGCGGATTGCCACAATTGACGGAGGCAGGCGAGGAATTCTCATCGAAGGGCTCGTGTTCTCGGTGCTTGGCATTCTGTTAGAAAAGAAGGTAATGAAAAAATAAAATAAAATAAAAAAAAAATCAAAGGAAAACAAAATGGAGTTTCAGGGGGGAATATTGAAGGAAAATCTACGCGGCTTAAGAAAACTGGACCATCGGCGATGATTAGGACGACTTTCCCTCGTGTACCCTCCGGTTCCGTATACGTGCGATTCGTTTGGTGAGGTACTCGTTATTAATTTCGGAATTATTATCCCCAAAAATCTTTGCACGGAAATGTGCGCGTTCCCGGCCATTATTACCCCGATGTTTAAGTGTCGACTCGGGTAGGTATTTTAGTGAGTAGTTTTCATTTTGGGTCGTGAACCGCGTCACAAGTATGATCGGTATAGTGACACCTTCTCTCGTTTTCAGTGAAGCATTTTATCATCACGGATCAGTGGATCTTACTACTGACAAAAAAAATCATATTATAATTTGGATTCACAGTGTCAACTTTATCAAATTTTGACACCGCCTACTGTGGTTATACACCGTTATGTGTGATCAACTATTTTGTCAACCTATTGTATATCGATTTATGACTGAAACATTGCACTTTCGTACATTTGATTCCTCGTTGCAACCCATAGTTTTACATCGCTTATGCCAAGTATTATGGAGTTATTACTTGTTATTCGGGTCGTCAACTGATTCCCGTTTCTAGCGGACTTATAATGTTACAAGGAAAGAGAACTGGTTGGTTCAGCGTCATTCCGAGCTCTTGGCGTTCTCTAAATTTGTTCTTTCAGAAGGGAATATGAAAATCAAAACGCGATTACTCGTGTGACTCGCCCGTGGAGCATTTTGGTAAGGTAATTCATTTACAAAAAAAAAAATATTTTATTTTTCGTTATCATTTGAATTTGGAATCCACTTATATTAACGATTACCAGTTTCCGCTCTTAATTCCTATCCGTACTACCCAGTGGTACTCAATTTTTCATTATCATGTTCGGAATATGAAAATCATTTTGACCAGTACGTGATCTGACCTAAATTCCCTCTAACTCAGACTTTCCGCTCTTCCCAAAAATTTTTGCTATTCGCTCCGGCCACATTTTCAGCAGCCGCCTCGAATATACAATGGCGCCCTGCGTAGCGGTCCCGTGCGTAGAGCCGGAACCGACTGCGAACTGCCAAGGGGTTCACGAGGCATGACCCACGAGCACAACTAAGGGTTTTCACCCACTAGCCGGCACACGGTCGGTCCCATGAACCAATTTATTGCGATACATAAATATATAATATTTTAGAGGGTCCGAACATTGTAAATACAATAATATATATATCATTAAAATGAAATGAACCGTTAGAACCTTTAATTATTAAAAATGGTTACATAAATTAACTACATTATAAATAAAATAACAATTCCTTACTCAGTTTCGATTTCAATTTCAAAAATTGTAATGGTTAGTAAAGCATAAGATTAAAATTAATGAAATTCATCACTATATTTATAGTGTTTTTGTGCTTGTGTGCGACCAATGGGCGATTTTTCGCCATTTTTAGGGCTTTTTAATTATTTTATTTATTTTAAAATATTTTTCTAATTTTTTATATATTTTTCTTTATTTTTTGATTTATTAATATTTTATTGTTAGATTTCATTTTTATTATTATTTTCTTATAATATTGTTTTTAAGCCCTAATATTTTGTTTTCTGGTCGCCTCTTCTGCCTATGTTTTTTCTAAACCTTATTTTGCAAGGTTTTGGCAGTTTATTTTATTTCTTTATGTTTTCTTTTCTGCTTCTGTAGGCATTTTCGAATTTTAATTAATTATTTGTTTTATTTAATTTTTGTTGTGTTTTTATTTTGTTTTAATTATTCTGTTATTTATTGATTTTTAATATCTTGGTGCGGTGCATGTTTATGTTCCGTGATTCCTTTCATTAATCTTGCTCTTTAACCTTAGATTTTTATTTTTATTTTGTTTAAATGGTGGCTCTAAGCCCAACACAACTGAGTGATTCTTAATCTTTTGGTAATGAAGGAACACTCTGTTATCTCAAAATTTTTGGCGGAACACCTGGGGTCTTTTCAACTAAGTACCGAAGAACGAAGGTGCAGGATTTGGGCGAAGCACAATGCCTTCCTAAACGTTATGGTGGGTGTTAGAGGGGTGAGGGCCCACTCTCACAGCAAGTATTGTTTTATAAAAGTAAGCATGAAATTGCAATTTTAAAACATTTCAATGTAACAATGACACTTAATTGAATTTTGAAATACCATATATTTCTGAATATCTAAATTTGGCGGAACACTTCACCTAATTCTACGGAACACCAGTTAAGAACCACTGATGTAAATCTTCACTGTTAACAACACCCCTTTACCATTTAGTACAATCCATTTCCTACCCCGCCAATTATTGACACCTGCAACCAGCGCTGGATCTAGCCATTTGGGGGCCAAGGTGCAAGAAGGGATTTCGGTAACCTCGCATTAATTCAACAAAAAAATTATTCTAATAAAGTAAAATAACATTAAGTGTCTGTCTTTTGGAAAAAATAAATAATTGTTTTTTTATAGTATTTGTCAAAAAAAAAATATAAAAGAAATTAAAGTGTTTTGCGGGTCACCCTTTGATAGAAGCCCGAGTGCATCGCACCCTTTGAACCCCTTCAGATCCGGCTCTGCCTGCCACATATAATAAAATCCCGTCCTTCAAATTACATGATACCAAATTACAAATCAGATAAAACTAATCATCAAAACCATATATTAATTCAAGAAAGAACTACAGCGAAACGAAATTTCCGTTTTCTATAATTTCAGGAATATTTGTACATGATCATCAGAATCAATTGTCTATAGACTGTCAAAAGAAAGATACACAATAATCTGATATCAAGTCGCCTCAGCGAACATATGAACTAGCATTACTATCACCGGGATAAGAGTAGCGGTATTTCAAATAGATGACGAGCGCGACCATCAACAGGCCGAACAAGATCTCAACTTTGACAATCGTGAACAGAAAGACCAAGTGATATCGTCAAAATAATCAACTGTTTCCGTGATCGAAAAATCGTTTAAAAGTAAAATTGAAAAACGGTATATCAGTGTTATTGTTATTGAGACGTGATTTACTTGTTGGGTTGTCGTCGTCTTGCGACGAATTGCTGTCTGATGATGATCCTATATCATCCTCGACTGAATCGAAGTTAGATGTATCTAACTCATCTCTGATCTGAATAAGACTTTATTATATAATTATCAATTATATTTATACAAGTTAGCTACTGAAGACAACCATATTTAATTACTAAAAGTTTAATTATAAACGATTAAAATGACGGGAGTAGATAATTACAACCTTTGACAGCATCTTGAGCTTGTCGTCTATGTGAAATAAAGGTATTTTCGTTCACCTCTCATTATTAACATCAAAATTTAAAATATTGACACTTTAAAATGTTAGACTTTTTAAATAACCATAACTTTATGGGATGAATAATAATTAATTTTTTTATAAATGAAGGTAAAACACTTATCCTTTTTGGTTCATTCTCGTAGAATAAATTCGGTTTGTGTTCCGGAGCCTCTGATCAGAAATGACACTATATATTATGACTAAAGCTAAGATCTCACCCTTCTGAACATATATGGCATCGGTAAAAGAAAAACGAAGCATTCTATATAACTGCAGATTTTTAATTTAAAAATGGACTACTTTGGCCAAAAAATCCCAATTATTTCACTCATTAATTTTACCACAAATTCCATATAAAACAGAAAGAGATCAAAATAATATTGACGATGTAAAAATTGAAGCCTTATAAGAAATGAATTAACAAATTTCCAAAATTCTTCTGGGAATTTATTTTGAAGAGCCGTAAATTTTCTGCCTAATTATATTTGCTTACGTATTTCTTGGAATTAAAATAAAATATAATTGTTTTAAACTATATGGATATGCACCATATAAATTTAATTATGATTAAGTAAATTAAAATAAATTGTAGAGGATCTTACAATTAAAATTCTCTAAAATTAAATAAAAAACAATAATTTAGCCCCGGTTTTTAATAATGTGGGTTTTTATTTAAAAAACGATTTTATGTGATCCTTAATTTACTTGATTTAATTAATATGTGTTGTTTAAATAATATTGGTTAACGATGGGAGTTTAAAAACATAAAATATAGAAATTATTTGTTGAATACTTGTTTATTTTTAAATTTAAAATGTCGTCCAAAATGTTTTTTGATTTCATTAAAAACTTAATAAAAAGTTATTCAATTTGGATCTGATCATGAACTATTTTCCGATAATGATTCAAATAATAGTTTATGGGAAAATGCTGAGTTTTCTAATGCAAACAAATTCCCCTTTATTAAGAAATTAGATAAAGACGATTCTTATGAACAAATTTTCATGCCGGGTTTGAGTTTTCCTAAAAATGAAAGTAAACAATTGTGAAAGCAATTTGAATACATAGAATAAAATTGAAAGTTGCTTTATTAAAGATTTTAATACTTTATTCTCTCCCTGGACAATAAAATAATTTCTGATAAAGTTTCATCTTCATTGATTGAAGAAAAGCTCCAATTCAATTCACCGATATGCAATAGTGAGTACTAGCTCAAATTGAATGTTGGGCGGACACCTTTTACAGAAAAATTCCAAAATCATCCTCTTTGCAACCGTCCTATAATTTTCGAACTAACACTTTGTTCGGCTCCAAAATCCTTTTGGATGATATTCAAGATTGTTCTGGAAGCAATGATTCTAAAGCAAGTGATAGTAAAAAATCAGTGTTAGAAATTCAAAAAGGCAACTTGTTGAAATATATTAATTACAGTCAGGTAAAAAGCTATGAAAATGAACAAGGTAAAAATGTCGACAGTAAATTACAAATGAAACTGGTGTTTCTGCATTTCTTTTATTTAAATGAAAGAAGTATAATTTTGACAGTCATGGATAAGCATGATTATATGAAGCCGGATTTGGAAGGAGATTTAAATGATCGCTATATTTCGGCTTATAATTCTTTCCATGTTTCTCCAACATTTTGTGACATGGTGAAACTACACAGCCTTGTTGGTGTCAAATATTTTCGTACTAAGCACAGATTTGATTCCCATTGGTATTGCATAAGGATCAGCTCGTAAAGTAATGATGAGATAAAAACCCTAAGCAAATCAAGTAGACTTCTGCAAAATGAAATCATGATGCTTTCACGTCTAAGCCATGAAAATATTATTAAATACCTTTCATCATGGATCGAATACCAAACTATATATGAACAACTGGAATACAATAAATTTGGCTCGTTAGAAGAGGCTTTAAACTTTACAATAAATGATAAAATTGAAACTCGAGTGTTGACTTTAAAATCCTCGAAAGAATTGGTTCTCCAAATTGGATCGGTGCTTGATTTTATGCATAATGATTGGACATTTGTACACAATGACGTCAACTTTAGCAATGTGCTGCTGTTTCCTGTGGATTCCAAGAAAACAGGTGTCGAAAAAGAAATTCTTTTTGAATGTTTATTTGAGAAAACATCATTTTTTGATATTCTGCTTAAATTGGCTGGATTTGAAAATTGTGAACTTGTCAAAAGTCACGATTTTAATCGAAATGTTCAAGATTTAGCAACAATTGCAGCTGAATCGATTGGTGAGGACCCGGTAAACTGGAAATATGATGAAGAGCTTAATCAATTAATGGACGCTGATTCGGACCAAACTGCTTCCCGATCAAACACTATAATTGAGTTCAACACATACTCCATGTTTTGCGGAAATATCCACCACTCACCCAGTTTGTTCCATGATCATTTTATTAAGTTCATTCAAATTTCTATAACAATCTTCGTTCAAAAATAAGCGAATAATATTTTGTATCGGTTGAGTGAATTTAATGATTCGCGCAGCTCCTCTTGAGCTACGCCGAGACATTCATACACCTGATTCAATTCATTAAAAACTTCTACAATAGAAGTTTTAATTAACAACCAATTACAATTATGGTTGTTTATCAATTAGCCATTTTTAAAATGGCTGGCAGGTAATTTTTTTAATAAAGTATATTTTAGGACTTGGATTGTGATCTCGTATATTTATGAGATCATTATTCAAGCTCTTAAATAATACTTTTCATCATCATTTATTATAAATTTAGTTTTAATTAGTTTTTTTAGGTTTTTAGGAATTTATGCCAATTTATGTAAATTAATGGAATTATTTTCTAATAAATGTAAGTCCGATTAATTGAAAACTAAAATTTATTATTAAAAAGTTTCTATATTCGAATAAACTATTCTTCTATTCCTTGGAAATTTGTTTTGGCTGCCATCTTTTTTACCTTTTGACAAATCCAAATTTTTGATAATTATTGATTTTATGAGGCTTTGGAAATTTCTGTAATTTCCAAAATTTATAAAAATCTTCCTCATTTTCTATGGTATTAATGATTTGGATTTTTTATACTTTATAAAAAAAATTTTTTTAACTTAAGTTATCGGAAAACTTATGTTTTCCGTATTTTTTAAACTCCTCATTTGAAGGTTCTGTCTCCACTGCTCCTGGTAAATTGCAAAAGAGGTAAAACCTAGAGTTTCGATGGATACTTTTAAAATATCTGAAAAGTTGTAAAAATATTAAATTGATTGAATTTCATGAAAAATCTTACGAAATTAATTCTTAATTTTCTCTACAACTCAAAGTAGAGTTCTTGGTATTTTTTTCAAAAATTTTCGGCTTTAATTTAAAAAAAAATTTTCTAAAAAGTTACTAAAAATAGTTTTATATAGAGTTTTTAATGAATTGAACATTTCTACATTTTGAAAGTTTGCATGAATTATTTACTATGTATTATGTTAAAAAAAATTTTTCTTCTAATTCCTTCCTTCCTATATTATAAGTTTTTATTCAATTGAACAAATTACATGCAGACACGGGTAAGTATGTATGTCCCTATATTATAACTTTATTGATTTTTCATTTTATTATAGGAGTTTTTAATGAATTGAATCAGGTGTTTATATTTTTATATAAACACTTATACACTTATAAAGTTTTAAATGAATATTCTAAAAATGGTTTACAGAAAACATTAAATCTCAATCGATTTACAAGAGATCATACCAACGAATTATTGTTTCTCGTTCCCCTTCAGAAATCATATTTCTTGCCATTTGGTATTTTAATTATTATGATTATAACTACATTGAATAATAAATTTATATTAATTATTGATTAATGACTATATTGAATGAAAAAAGACCATCGTGACTGAAAAACCCTATATCTATTCTGTAAAACAGAAAATACATGTGACTGTCTGTTTGTCACATGAACTCCTACCAAACGGAAAAACAGTAGCCATGTGCCATTTAAAAAATGTCATTCTACCTGCCATTTTTAGGTCAACTATGTTATTTTCAACTTTCAGTTTTTTCACTCAAAGTCACAGGGTTAGATTTGACAGGCGAGTGCTTTTCACATTATTAACTTTATGAAGGGCTGCCATCTCAACAGAGTGCCAAATCTTGAGACTAAACTAAAATGCAAAATTCATTATTCGTTTATTCAAATTTTATTGCGATTCCGATTATCACATTTTATTTAAAAGTAAAATATTATTTCTTATAAGATATAAGCAATGTAATATTAAAAATATTTATTGGAGCAGGGGATGAAAAATGGCCAAATTTGGGTATTCGCAAAAATTAAAAAAAACAACCTTTTTTGAAACTTCAAAGTGTACAAAATAGCGATACAATGAACTAACGAATGAAATATAAGTGTAATATTATAATAAAAAACAATATTCATAGTTTAGCCTTTTATTTGCGTTGTTTTCATCGAATTGTCAAAAATGACTTACCCGGTAAATTATTTTACCCAGAAAGAAATAAACCCGAAATGCGAAATTTATAAAATCTTGAGATTCGGTTTCCAAGTCTTGAGTCTTGAGACTTACTCTGAAATCTTGATTCTCAAGCCGAAATCTTGAGAGGCGACAGCTCTAGCTTTATGTAAACGACGAAGGACCTTTCAACACTGCATCATTATCGATGATAAACCAGAGACTAGAAATACTATATAAACCCAAGTAGTGATATAAATTAGTAATAACAGGGTGAATAAAATCAATTATAATGAATAATGGAATAAAATCTATCCTCGGCGAAGTTTGGTAATATCTGACTTCAAGATAATTGCAAAACATTTATGTAATTATTGGGAAAGAATAACTTGCGAGGCGTTGTTGATAAAATCTTTAAATCCTATAATTAATGTATTTTGAATGTATTTAAGTAATAGAATGTAAATTGTGCATATGATGTATTTAATGTAATTCGTTTGTGATGTTTTGTAAAAATAATTTTAAAATTTAATAGTTAATTTTTATTTTGCTATTTTAACTTTAATTTTTTATTTAAATTTTATTAAAAATTTTATTTAAGCGAATGCTTTAATTAAATTAATCACTAAACAGGCTATATAAAGCAAATCTCACGTATACTCACATATGGTTTATAAGGAGCATCTTGATTTATTAGATTCTTCCAGTCTATTGAAATGAAAAATGGATGCTGTTTGATTTCTGATGGGTCAGACAACCTATTGGCTGGATTGCAACAAAACCTTCTGATAATATCTTCTGCATTCGGATCCAAATTCGCGTGCGCCGGAATGTTTAAAAACGATTCCCAATTGATAACTCTATATTGAGTATGTGCTGCACTCGGTGCAAGAAAAGGTGGCTGCCCAACAAGCATTTCATAAACAATCACGCCAACTGACCACCAATCACACGATTTATTGTATTCTAGGAAGTAAAATAAAAAAAGTAATAAATAAGTTTTTTACACTAAGCATTTTAAAATGTAAATGTTATTTCAGAAGTATTTAGGAAATTTTTAAAAATATATATAAGTCCATATATTGTATGATCTTTAGCATATACTACAGTGTTACAAGTTAGTTTAACATTAATAATACAATAAGCTCGGAAACATCAAGGAGTGGTTGCGCGCAATCAACCGAAATATAAGTTATATATCTTCGACAATTGATAATTTTATTAATTCTTTAAGAGTGTTAGTGGAGAGTTGATTGAATTGTACCAATTTAGTCCTCAGTGAACCTCAAACACTTTCCACCCGCTTTATGATCGGATAAAAATCAAGTCAATATATAGAAATGATGTCAATTTACAACAAATCTTTTAGTATAACCAGCAGACTATATTGTGGTATGGCCATGTTGAAAAATTCTATCAGCGTAAGTGATTGTATATCGTACTGGTGAAGGTTATTTTTAGGGATATTAATACAATCTCTTGTATTCAAAATAAATATATTTTAAACTAACAATATCTATCCAATGATTCAGAAAACCTTTCCATACCTTTACATGAGCGACTAATTCGTTGGAAATAATTCTGACATAGAGATCTTTATATTATCACCCTCGTGGCTAATGAAGGTACTACACACTTGACTGATCTACTAAGAACCTTCACTCATTTGAAAACATTACTTGAATTCATCAGATTTCAATTTTAACTTTGTCCAACCCTTTAAAATCTATAACCCTTGACTTTGAATATAGCCAAATCAATACGATGTCGTATCATCAATTAAAAATGTACTTACCGAAACTCAATATTATTTTATGCATAGTCACAATTTTATTCATATTTATGATTTATTCTTTGCTTGAATATTCATATATTGTGTACATCATTTTTTCCGAGAATGGTTATTTTATCAGTTTGACCTAGGAAATACTGGACACACTTTTATTATTTAAATTAATTTATTTTCAAACAACAATAAATATTTTGTTTATATTAGGTCGTATAAAAAGTTCCCGGGTAGCAGCAAGTGAAATTACAAAGCACTTTGCATGCAAGGACGTTATAAGTTAATAAACTCTTTTTACACGACCTAGTATATTACCTTGACGAATAAAACGGCTGGTTAATCATGTTTGCTTTTATTGTCATTCTATATGTTGAAATTGTAATCCAAAACTACCTGGAAACTTTTACACAACCTAGTATTTAACACGAATTTTTGACGGCATTTTTCAAGTATTTGTTCACCAGATTAAATTCATTAATAGAAATAAGAAGCGCTTATATTTTTAACTAGTTTTATTGAATAATATCTTAATTTCATTTAAATTTTTAAAAATTAAAAATTCCAATTTAAAATTTCATTTATCTTGATTTAAATTTAACACTGGTTTTAGTCATTGCCAGAAAAAGACTAGTGCTGAAAATTTGCATTAAATAAAACACAACATTGATAGTTCAGTGCTATGCATCTCAATATAAATTAAATATAAATAAAACAAAGTGCCAATAAAACATATATATTATACCAAAATATATTTCGACAGACTCACTGTCATCGTCAGGTAGATATGAACTTGAAATTATTTAGAATAAATTACTTTTAATAAAACAAATTTCTTCTTTTATATTTTAAAAATATTTTACTAAAAATTAGAAATTCTGCTTTTATAAATCTAAAGTTTGAAAATTTTTTTTAAAAAATTTTTTTTAAAATCGAGACTTTAACAAAATTTAAAAAAATTCTCAATAAAATACTTTAAAATTTTAAAGAAAACTATTTTACATTTCTTTTCATCCTGCATCATAAAAATGATTTAAAAGAAACTAGAAATTTTAAAATCTGTATTTATATTAAATATAAATATATAAACATATTTATCGATTTTAGAAAATTAAATTAAATTAAATTCATTAAAATTTATTTAAAATATAGAATAATCCTTTAAGTTTTTATTACAATAAATAAATTTCAATCGATCAACAAAGATTTGAAAAAGACTGGACCAAAAATTCGTGACAAATATAAACTCACGGCCTTACCATTTATTTTTCAAAATATTTCCCAAAAAGTAAATGGCTTTTTAAGTAAATTTTAATTTACAATTCAAGATTTTATTATGATGTCGATTCTTAGTTTCAAATTCAAGTTAAAATCCAGGATTATGCTCCATTTAATATTATATAATTTTTTGTTTTTGTATTGTGAATTATTATTAAATTAATTTATCGACGCATGGATTTATAAATTTATATTTAATTCTAGTTCAATAAAATAATTATTTAATTTAATAATTGAAATTTTAATTCATATTGATTTCTTATTGGGTTTTCGTTTGTTTACATCTAACCGAAAGGGCGCCTTGCTGGATTTGAGTCAACAATTCCTGAAAAGAAATGACCGTAAAGGAAATTGAAAATTAAAATCCATCAGTGGTGCAATAGATAAAATATTTTATTGATAAATTAAAAATTTTTGATTTTTTTACAAATTCCCATTATAATTGGTTAACAGCAGCACTAAATACCAGCAAAAATTTTTCGGTTAGATTAAATTCCACAGATAAAAAAAATTAATTTAATTTTACTTTTGATGAAGAAAATCTTCGATAGATAAAATAAAAAAAAATTAACTTATTTGACATCTTACTTTCTCTTTTAAGAATTTCTGGAGCGATATAATTTGGTGTTCCCACAAGGGAACGCATAAATTTACGATTTTTAAACCGATTTTTTCGACGAATCAAAGGTTTGTTAAGGTCAGGGTTGGTCTGACCATCAGCAACTATTTCTTGAAATCCCTCAGAGTCCTGACTAATATGGTAGCTTGAAGTTGCCGAGGGATCCCAATGCTTGTAATATTGAGCCATGTGTGTCCATCTGAATCCAGTACAAAGACCGAAATCTGTCAATTTAATATGACCATCTTTAGTAAGTAAAATGTTGTCAGGTTTAATATCTCTGCAAATTTTATAAAAATAAATTCCCATTCAGAACACGATTTATTCCAACCTGTGAACGAATCCTAAACTATGAACACTTTCCAGTGCAAGCGTCATTTCGGCTGCATAGAATCGTCCAAGATCTTCTTCGAATATTCCTTTCTTTATAAGCAAGGACATCATATCTCCCCCTAAATAAAGAAAAATTTGTTCTAGAATTTTTCTATAAAATTAAATTTTGACAAACAACAATTCTATACGATTAATTCACAAACATAATTCATATTTCGGTAAATAATTATAATTCCTTCGCAGTAGATGCCTTGAATATAAATTATAATTTTATTATCAAAGAAATTTGTATAAGATCTCTCAAAGATCTTTTTTGAAAAATTTTAAAAATTAAAAAGTTTTATTGAGCATTTAGTTGTCAATAAGTCATTAATTAAAAAAAAATATTCATTGTAAGTCATTGCGAGATTTCATTTAGACTTCAACAAAATATGCTTTTATATATTTAAAAAAATTTTCGATATTGGCTTTACTCAAGTAAATAATTTGGAAATCTTAAAAAATTAGTATATTTTATTTATTTATTATAAATAGTTATACAGTGAAAATCCTCTAAGACGGAAACTATTATGATGGAAAATCCTACAAGACGGAAATCATGGACCGGAACGGAATTTAAAAAATTAATATCTTTATATATAAAACTACAAACAAAAAACCCTCTAAACCGGAATTTCAATTTTATACCAGTTATTTTAAATTTATAATAAGTATTTATTGTTTTAGAGTTATTACAATATTTCATCGCAATATACATTCAATTAATATATTGATTTTTATATCTATAGTTGAAAAAAGAAAATGCCAGTACAAAAAAAGTGAACCTGTCCTTAGAGCAAAAGTATTCAATTGTTCAAATGCATGTAAAAGAAAAGAAATCGGTAAAAAATATAACAGCTTATTTTAAATGTGGCAAATCTCAAGTTTATGAATGTTTATCGAAATAAAATCATATCTCAGAAAAGTTTTTCCGGTCGCTAAGTTTCAAAATCGAAGAGAATCAAGCTATCAACTTTGAAGATCTAAACGATTTTATGTTTGAATGGTTTTGCATTGCATGATCAAAAGATTTTCCACTTTCCGGGTCAATCGTTCAAGCAGAAGCAGAAAATATGCAGTGAAAGTAACGATGTGAATGAAACAGTTGTGTTAGAATAGAGAACAAAATTATTTGACATTTGCGAAGGTTATCAGACAAAAAATATCAGTCATTTTTTCGGATGCTTCCCACAAAAACCTTGTATTTATCGGGAGGAACTTGCTCCGGATGAAAACTTTCCATAGAGAGATTAACTGTGCTTCTGACGGTATTTGAAGATGGATCGATTAATAAGCCTCTTGTGATTGGAAAAGCAGCTCAACCTTGCTGTTTTAAAAAATTAAATGTGAATAATCTAGATGTTGAATAAAAAGACATGGATGATGGAAATGACTTGAACAATATTTAAAAATATTGAACAATCAAATGGTAGCCGAAGATCGGAAAATCCTTTTATTTTTGGATAATGTATCACTCGCATCCGAATCTTAACTTTTCAAATATACAGCTGAAATATTTGCATCATAACACAACCTCTAAAATACAACTATTGACGCTAAAATAATTGAAAATATAAAAGTCAACAATCAAAAGCTAATGCTGCAGAACTATGTTCATGGAAATTGAAAATTGCAATAGTGTATCTGCTCTTAGAATGAAAATTTCAATTCTAATTGTATAGATGTTTTGAATGCTTTTAAAACACTGGGAACTTATGGACGTCAGTCTTGGAACGACGATTTTAAGTGTAGGATGTGTAGGATGTTTTCTATTTGCAAGGAATATGAATTATTCAAACAAATATCCAATGATTTTATACAATTATATTAAAACATATATTTTACAATAATTTGTTAATTATAATGAAGTGATCGATATATACAGTATATATTATATATTAACTGTTAAGATTAAATATTTAAAATATTATTTAAATAGTATTTTCAAATTAACACATTATATGTATAATACAAAATGTTAAATGTTTCATAAATTTAAAATCATAAATTTAGTATGTTAATGTGAATGGAATGTAGAGTGAAGAAAACTCCTTAAAAATATTGCGTGTTTAATAATATTGGGAAATGGATCGTTTTTGAATTTTTTGAAATGAATTTACTTTGGAAAGGTTTAACTTATGGATGTTATAAACCCCGAAGTTACCTTAGATAATAGAGTATATGTAATACACATAAGAAGCACACAGTCAGAAACACATGAAAGTTAAACGAAACGGATATTAGATTTCCAATAAAGTTGTATGTTTTGTAAAAACTATATATACGAAATAATCATATAACCGCATCCAATCATCGGTCTAAGAAATATCCATTCGGGTATATATCTTGTTCCGGAAATTATCACAATATTTTAATATTTCTAACATAAGTAAATATCACAGAATGAATACTTAGTCGTAGAATTCTGATCCTTGAGATTTTTTTTTCATTAGGAATATGAATACTTTACAATTTGCGATTCTTTCTTCGCAGATTTAAGACATACACAAGACAGGTCAGAAAAAAAGAAAATATACGTGGTGCGTTCAATAAATACCTGTGCTACCTCATAAAAATAATAGTATTTTAACAATATTCTAGTGACATCATAATATACTATCTATGGTAACAAAAATATAGTTTGTTTTAATATGCACCTGTGTGGGAGATCACACTTTCAATTTATTTGTCAAATCATCCTACATTCTGTCGAGTATTAAAATGTGATTAAATTCTTTGTTTTGTATGATGTCAACGGTCAGCAAATATTAAATCAGTTGCAGACAACTTATGGCATTATATGCCATTCTCGTACTACAATTGGATTAGATAGGGCAAATATGGTCACCAGTCAGAGTTTGATGATGAAAACGTAGGTCGTTCATGAGAAATTCGAAGCAAAAAGAGAAAACTGTTTGAAAATTGTGAAGGAATAACTCACAATCAAGTTTATATCACAGCAGTTGAATGTGAGCACGAAATGTGAACGAAATTAAATATATTACTTTTATAAAACACTTCTGGAATACTTAAGGTTTTACTTTATATGCTAAACCTAACTTACTTCCAAATGAAAGATCCAATTTTTCTGATACTGATACCATTATTAAATCAGATGTAAGAAACAAAATAATTGCTTATAGAAATTCAATTTGGAAAAGATACATTTATAGAAATGATAAAATTTTTTCAACAAATAATCAGTAAAACTAAAATAAAACCCACAACATAAATCTCACCATTTTCTTACCGACACGCGGCAAACATAAAAAATGACGATTCCTAAATTTACTAAACTTAAAAATTGTATTAATTAGTGAATAGTTATTGGCACAATATCAGGAATAGTTTGGCACCGAAAATTATCCTACACGCTTCATTGGCTCGCAAATAAATAGATGAATAATACTAATACTAATAATAATAATAATAATAATAAAAATAATAATAATAATAATAATAATAATAATAATAATAATAATAATAATAATAATAATAATAATAATAATAATAATATTAATAATAAGAATAATATAAATACTAATAATCTCAGCAAGAACAACAACAAAAACGGGCATATCAGGAGGAATGTGAGGGAGAGATATGCGGCTGATTCACCATCGAGTTACCATGAAATAAATAAACATTCCTTTCATGGAGCTTCATACCACATCAGCTATCAGTTTGACATAAAAGTGTCAAGTAGCAAGTAAAAATGATGAATTCCTAATTTGCTTAATCGTCAATCATCAACATATCGGGTTTAAATGAATTGAATTTGAAAATTTCAATCCGGCATCCCGACACCATGAAAATATAATTCATTTCTGATCGGGAATTAAGGGATAATTTTTACAAGGAAATTCTAATTGTGAAAATATATTGCGTTAAATGTCCCTATAAGAGATAGGAATTCCCGAAATTCAGATAACGTATTCAAGAATTCATGAGCTTTCTATATATCAGTAATACTGACGCATCTTATTTCCTTTTAATTTCAGGTTCCTAGAATCATAAGATTTTGTAATAAATAAAAATTTCTTAATAAAAAGAGATATACACATATATATCAGACAAAGTATTTATTAAATTGATGAAAAAATACTTTGCAGCACGAGCTTATTTTATTTTTTACTTCCTTAATATTTTAATTTATGCTGCCACCAAGAAATCACTGTTTTATATATTTATTGAAACTATCTGATCCACCCAAAAGAGAAAGATTAAAATCCATAATGTCAACTTTATAATCCACAAATAGGATAACTACCAAATACCAAGCCACGCGCCCCATTTGTCAAATGGGACACCATCGAAATTCATATTCACATTGATCGGTTCGGTGCATAAAAACTAAATTCCCATCATAAATTTATGTTACAGAAATTTCCTTTCGGTCCTACAACTCGCATTCTATTTTACATTGTTTTTTTATAAATCATATACTAAATTATCCTACATATTTTTGAGACGAGTGTGCATTTCTTTAGAAAAATGCTTAAAGTTATGCGAAAACAAGTCAAAACTTGAACAAAATAATAATTATCATTATTTTAAAAAATACGTTACTATGATAATCTGATATTATTATTACTATAATTACTTTAATAATAATTATTGTTATTGCCAAACAAAAAAAAATTTTTTTTCAACAAAGGTTTATCTTTTCATTTACTTGTTTTAACATTAAATTTATGTTGCAACCGAGAAAACATTCCTTTATATTATTATTATTATTATTATATATAATTATGTTATGTAAAAATTTTTCGTTATACTTATATCTATAATACTAACAAAAAAAGTACGGCTATGTACTTATGTCATGCTTCATTATATAAATATTACATAATGCATGTTACTAATTATAAATGCCAGTAGTATATTTTTCATATTTTAGATTTATTCCCCTAAATTTGAAGCCCTTTCTTAATGGGCTTAGAACCACATAGTTTAATATTATATGTTAATAAAATATCGTTTGATGTATATATATTTTTATAAATTGACTATTTATATTTTGAAAAAGCCTCATTAATTTATCTCCCTCTTTCTCAACCAAAGAATTCTAGATAGCTACAAAATCAATCAAAGAATCAAAAAATCTCATCGTAATTTCTCGTTTACTCTGTTTATTCGAAATCGTTTATCAAGTCTTGTGAATATAATAAGAGTTTATTATAACCACGAGTGTTTGGAACATCTCAAGCAAAATTTTTAAAAACATTTTACTGTCAAGAACACTGAAATATCTGTTAAAGATCTTGAATCATGTTGCCTATCTTGCATATTTAATTGTATATGGCTGTACAAGCAATAGAAACTAGATAGTTAAATAACATTTGAAAAAGGCAGTGCCAAAATTTGTGTGAGAAAGAGAAAATAGATTATTGCAATAAAAATAAATGAAATGTTAATTAATTAAAAAACAAAACGTAAAATAAAAAGTGAAATTTTATGAAAGTTATTAAATTATTAAAATCCCTGAATTGCAAAAGGAACAAAAGTGAAAATCAATGTCTGACTTGGAAAGCCGAAAAAAATCCCAAGAATATTATTATGACTATGTCAAATGAACTTGAAATCAACAAAAAATAATGTCATAATTCATCATTAAAACAAAAATTCTTCATTATTCATTGACAGTAATAATATTTCTCCGTGATCAATTGTATCGAGACAGTTGATATTGAAGACACTAAGAATTTCGACAGCTGTTTTGTGTACTAACGAGACTGCGAGCCAGTTTATCTATTAATTCATAGCTTGACAAAACAGAATAAGAATAAATACAATTTGTACTTTTTTCAACCAATATTTATTCTGTATTAAGGGCGTAAATGTTAGACATCGTTTTGGTCTAATTCGATTCCAGAAATATTTTCAGAGTTATACTCGTAAACTTACATTTAACTAGAATCGATCAAGCCCCCCACCGCCTTTAACCGTCAACCACACCCTGATCACTGAGTAATAACTTTAACACATCAGATGACAAGTGTATACTTAGAAACATTCAAATCAAGCACAATAGTCATGAAAATCAGGAGCAATCACATTCATAACTTGCACATCATCTTGTAGACTTCTATGTTGAGTTCAATGAGTTAAAATATTGATTATTTCATATTTCAAAATTAGAAAATTTAAAAATCTAAAACTTTAATGATCCTGTAGAGCAGGGCTTCTTAAACCATGGGTCGCGACCCCATTTGGGGTCGCGTAGCAAAATTCTGGGGTCGCGAGAGATAAAAATACAATTTAACAGAAAATGTTTTTTAACTTTTAAAAATTATTGTTATAAAGATAAAATAACAATTATCATAAAATCTTCTAGTTCGGAAAGATTGTTTGTACTTGCATTTCTATTAAGAGTATTGTAATAACTTGAATAACATTTACTATGAATTAGAATTAGAAGATGTTATAGGAATTTTAAAAAAATATAAATTTATTTTTCTTTTATATTTGTATTGGGTCATCAAGAAACTCGCAATCATAAATGGGGTCGTGAATTACAAAAGTTTAAGAAGCTCTGCTGTAGAGAATTTTATTTTGAGTCTAATATGCAAAAGGTTTTTGAGAAATATTTATGATAAGGTGCAAGAATTGAGAATTTTGAAATCTTTTAAAACTTAAATGTCATAGAGAAATTCTGTCAAATAATTAAAAGTAATTTAAAAAATATCACAAAAAAATATCGATGAAAAACAGGAAAACTTAGCATTAATTTGCTTAGGATTAAAATTTAATTCTCCCAATATATCTTATAATCTGCAGAAAAATATTATAACTTGAAATGTCATTTTAGAACGCGTGATAAAATTTTATATTTCATTTTATGAATAAATATTGCAGAAATTGGCTTACATAGTTATTTATTTAAATTATATTTATATAAACAATTCCGCTATCGACATTGAAAAAAGATTTAAAAGTTTTATTATTATTATTATTATTATTATTATTATTATTATTATTATTATTATTATTATTATTATTATTATTATTATTATTATTATTATTATTAAAGTTCTACCCAACGCATCGAAAATATCGAAAATATTCTGACAACTAAAAGAATTTGCTTCTTTTGCTATTGTTAACTTAACATTGGGTTAGGGAGAGGCACGAGTAATATTATTTAGAATATAAAAATGTGTACAAGAACTACTTAAAGATTTTAAAGATTTTAAAGTTTTATAAAAAACTTAAATAATAAGTGGGAAAGAATTTTATTGGTTATTAAATCATAACTATTAAATTATTTTCATATCATAATTTTTACAATTAAAATTTACTAGCAAAGCCTTGTTTTTTTAAAAAAAATTTATTTATAATTGTTATATAATTCTGTCATTTTTTTAAATAAAGGTTTTAATACTTAAACGTGTTTATATTATTACATCTATAAAAAAAGTTAAGGTGGGGAGGCGCGGAAAAAATTGGGTTTAGTGAGGTGTAGTAGCATAAAGTTTGGGAACCCCTGGTATATAGCATTTGACACAGATAATGATGACGATTATTCACCAACCTTTCTCTCTCTCTCTCTTTGGAATTGACTATAGAGTGTTTTTATTAAAAAGCTATTATAGGCTAAAATATCCAATTTTCGTACATAGGAAATGGATGAAAATCAAAAAACGGTAAACTTCCAATAAGGGGAACAATAAACAACCACTCTAAAGAATATTGTCTATGGTGAGTATTATGACAATTTGGAAGATCCAAAGAAAACAATAATTCATTCATTTGCTCAAATTTCATTACAAAATATCCAGAATGCATGTAACGCTATATTAAAAAGTTGCAAAACTTCCATCGATGTAGATGGTGAACACTTCGAGCATTTATTGTAATTTCTGTTTTAAATAAAATTTAAATATCTGTTATCTTAAATAATAATAAAATATTAACATTTATATATTTAAAATATGTTTATTAATAAATAGAATCGTCTATATATATATATATATAATTACTATCAATTTACCGGGAATGTATTCCATAACAAGATACAAAGATGTCTGATCTTGAAATGAAAAAAACAATTTAACAACCCAATCGTTGTCAGCTTCTGCTAATATGTCCCTTTCTGCCCGAACATGCGCCGTTTGCCGTCTTTCCACAACATTTCGTTTCTTTAATTTTTTCATAGCATAAAGCTGTTTGTTATCTTTTTTCCTTACTAGTGCTACTTCCCCAAAAGCTCCAACACCTTTAATCATTCAACTTAATCAATTAAGCGTATGATTAAAAACAAAAACCAAGTAATTTGATTCTTTCAAACATGGATTTGTTCATTTTCTGTCTCTTCATTCTTAGATAATTCGACTCTTTTTGAAGTAACAACTGACGCATTTGCTCTTTGTAATTTGAATCCAACCCCATTTTATCCATTTCATATTCTAGTTGTTGCATTCGATCGTAGCGCTCTTTATGAGTTCTTTCAACTTGTTCCATTCGATTTTCCATAAAACGTTTATAGGCAGCAGCATCAACTTTGCGAATGTTTAAATAACCATCTTTTGACTGGTGTTCCGGCACCGCTGAATTGTCATCTGGAGAAACGAGGACGCTGGATTTAGTTTCAATTTCTATATCTTCTGAGTTTGGCTTTAAAAAAATTAAAGAAAATTTAATAATTAAATATTGATTCTATCTTTATTATTAGGAAATAAAGGAAGAATTAAATATATCGAAAATTTTACTATTTTATCACAAAAGCACGCCATTTAAACAATAATAACCGCCGACAAGAAATTTTATTGAGCATAAAATTTATATATTATTAATATATATTGAAATGTTGCAAAAAAGTTGCATTATTCAATAAAAATTTGCATCAACGAGATATTGTATAAATATTAAAACCTTTAAACCAAAATTTACTTATTTCCATTTTGAGTCAATTATTCGATTTCTACCGAATTAATACACAGTGAAAATAATTCACATCACTTGTCGGCTTAAAATTCCTGTCTTTTAACATAATTAATGTTATTAAAATTAAGAATAAGTCGCAAAAGTTGAAAAAACCTCCAAAACTTGCAAAATGTTGCCGTAATAATTAGCTTAAATAAATTAAATTAGGTAATAAACTAAGATGGCCAAATTTTAACCCGAAAGAAATACATAGAATTGAAAATTACAGGTTATTATGTGCTCTACAAATTCTTTAAACCGGTCGAAAGTTATTTCAATATTTTTATTTTTTATTTTTTAATTTCAATCAATTTTTTTCAAAAATGTATCATTTTCTTTTAAAAACATTTTAAAAGTCTTCACATGTATCTTCATTGAAAATGCCACTGCTATTAAAATTTAATCATTAATAATTGAAAATACTCTTTCAACTGTGGCATAAGTAGCGGTTAAAATCAACACAAATTTAACAAGTAATTTCTCATTTTTTATTGAAATAATAAAAATACAGTATTTAAGGAGTACATAAAAATTGAGTAGCACAGACCATCAAAGAAAAGTACTGTACTTTTTTAAGTAGTACTCATTGTTACCTTAAATAAATGAATAATTATATAACATCCTATATTGTATTTTAACTCCCGCTATGAAGTTATTTTTTTAGAAAAACAGCTAAACACATTTATTTAAAGGATTTTTTTTAAAAAAGTGAATGCCATGGAATATACATATTATATAATTTCTTCGACTTGATAAACATTTTATTAATTATTTAGTAGAAAAGAAAAAAATAAAAGTTATTCTACTCACAAACATACTTTGATTCATGAATAAGCAGTAAATTTTAAGTCTTTAAATTTTCTAAAAGCTCATAAGAAACTTATACATTTTTTGATGAAATTATCATTTTATTCGTTCCTTAAAAGGTATTCACTGAGTAAAAGATTGCAGATGCCAGGAAATTACAGAGATAATGAAATTGTCAGTTATGATAAATTATTTGATAGATCTTTAAGATACCTAATTCCATAGAAAATGATGGGAGACTACACAAAAAAAGCGTGATTAAGGTAGAAACAAATGATTTAAAAAGACTTTCGTGATTATAACCATTAAAACATTAACAAATATAAATAAGTCTAACTACAAATTTTATCAGTTTTAGTTTTAATGAATTGTATTTTTACTGAATTAATGGAACTGATTTTAAATGTAGAAAGAGATTTAAGATTTTCATACTTTGTGAACTATTCCATCAAAACAAGTCATTACAAGTTAAATTTAACAAAGAAATAGATCTATTGTATCAGTATAGTTCGAGAATTTTCTGGATTTATCTATTGATTTCGTACCATTTGTCTAAAAACAATTAATCAATGAAATTACAATAGAACAATAAACATTTCTCGGCAATCTTTGTAAGTTTTCAAGTATTTATGGATATCCTTAAGGACCTTATTAACCTATTATTCTTTCAAAAAATGGCCTTGATTCTCAAACGGTAGTGAGAAATAAAATAATTCCACTGATAAACAATTCTACTACGGTAAAAAAACTCTTAAAAAATAGAAATTAAAAAATATTTAAAAAAATTAAATTTTCAAAGAAATCTGTCAGTCAAAGGGCACCGATAAAGAGAACTGGAATCAATAATAAATGCAAAATTTTATAAAAACATCAATGGAATTTTATTGGCATATTGATCGATTATTGATAGAAATTGGCAAAATATCGATAAGAAAAAACCTATTGGAATTCGATAAATAAAATTTCAGAACAGATAAAGCGCTGAACGAACAGATATTCCGATGTAACACCGAAAATCAATTCTCCACTATTTGCCCATGTCTGAACATTGCAATCAAATTTGATTATCAGTTGAAAAAGCCCAGTTATGATAAATAAATTCACCAGAAAATTTGTCATTTCTATAATTAGAATCAGTAAAAAATAATTCCAATCGCTTAATGCTAAAATAGTTTCCATAAAATGGAATTATTGTCAATGAATGATGAAGCCAGGCAGTATTGGGATGTGTTAGGCCGCCGACCGCACACAACTGATGGAGGACGCATCATGGATATGACTATGAGAACATCAAGTCTAAATTTTTTTCAAAAATATACGTTTCCAAGGAAATTATTCCATTCAATTATTATTATTATTATTATTATTATTATTATTATTATTATTATCATTATTATTTTTATTATTATTTCCTCTTATTTAATTACTGTAATAATTTATGGACAAATATATATATATATATATATATATATATATATATATATATATTCTATGTCTAATCGATTAAGAATTAAATAAATAAATAAAACAATCAATTAATTAATCTAATTAAATCCATAATTCTAAGGAATTTAAACTGAATTTTATCCAATTTTTTGATGGCATAATTCGAATAATTCTTCAAAAATTATTAAAGATTATTTATTTAAAATATTGTTTATTTAAAACAAATAAATATGTTTTCAAATAAATAAAAGTTACTGGATAAACTATTTGATTTAACTACACCAGATGACAATGGCTGGTAATTGTAATAGAGTATGTATTATTATATAATATTATACATCGTTATTATGATTATCTATTATTAGACATCAATATGTAACATTATGTATTATAGTATAATATTATGGATTATTGGCAGTTAGTACGTAATATTATATAATATTAGATGTTATAAGGCAATAAGTATTAAGTATTACTAAATATTAATTGACATTATAATACGTCAAATAAAGGATATTACATAATGCCCTACTTCAGCAGTTCCCAACCTTTCTGGTCCTGTAACCCTTTGATAATATTTGTCAAGTTGTGGCGACCCCAACAACAAAATTAATAGGGATGCTCCTCAGTGACTGCCTTTTGGACTTCTAAATATCTGATTTTATTTATATTTTATAAATTATACTATAAAGTCAGAGCAGGAGTGTCGCTTACATTTAAAATGATAGTAAGAAACTACTGATTAGCATAAACAAATTATTTTCAGAAGGTCTCAGGCAACCCCGGGCAGATTGTCAGGTAACACCCGTTGGTGTCACGACTCACAGATTTGGAAACGCTGCCCTACTTAATAATATGCTTGCCCAAAACATATGAATGGAAAGTATTTTATTTGCAAAATAATCTAATAATGTTCTTGTATCTGGTATTGTGAATGATTCTTATTCTTGTTATGGCTTTAAATCCTCTCTAGTCCATACACATCCTTATCGATTCATCTTCTTTCTTTACTATGAATATGGAACATTCCATGCATTTTTTGCATTTTTTATCGCATTAACTTTTAATGTCTTTTATTAAAACTTCTGCTTTTTGTTCTAAATGCATTGGTTGCCTTCTTGAATGTTGCATTACTAAATTTTCTGTCAGTGTATCTAAGGTCAAATTTAGAAGCCATAAATGTTTTAAAATTTTTAATTAACTTTACAATTTTTTGTTAGCTTGTTTGCCAAAACACATTAATGCTCTTTCAAACCTTTCTTTCGCGAAATGTTTTTGTGCTATTAACTTCACATCAATGTCATTCGCTTCCATCAGTCGTACCCGAAATTTGTTCGTTGTATCTATACACTACATATAAATTATTGTTTTAGAGATTTCACAACTATAACTTCGACCTGTCGCTAATTTACGGAAAGAGACGTAAATCATTTAGTCATGATGCCAAAACACCTATGTCCACGAATTGGTTAAACAGATTCATGTAGACCTATTTCATTTCGAAATAAAAATGTTATTACATTATATAAGTAACATATTGTTCTGGTCTTTAATGTAAGATTCAAGACAATAATATCTTCGAAAATGTGTGGAATGTGCAAAGAGGAAAATTGACCAAAACCGAACTAAGGAGATATTATTACCAAGATGAAGTTCTAAGTTTCTAGAATCAATTTTCGTTGACATAGGATAGTGTTGGGTTATTATTAACAAGCCTGTCAATCTCTGACTCCTCGAGTTCCTTTTATTATATATCAAATAACCAAAACCCAAAACAGAATACGTTTATTGATTTCTAACAAAAATTCAGAAATTGTCAAACGCATTGCACTTTTCTATCAGATATCGATTTAACAACGTGGAGGTAGATGTTCCAATGAAAAATCGCCTGTCCGGCACGTTAATTTGATTAAAATCCACTCAAAGTTTTTTATTTTGGTTTCTGACCTTCGCTGATTCCTTAAATCACAAATCTCTTTGTAGTTTTCTTCACCCAACTGGCAATTCATCTCGTTCTCGAGCTCTCTTTTAATAGTGTATTTTTGAAAACATTTAAATTGTTAGTACACAATCTTTCCTGGAATTCGAAGTTAATTGTCTTTAAAATGTTTTGAGCACAAGCTTTGAAAACATGGTCTTATTTTAGAAAAAGACTAACACGCATTTCTGCGTCTAGATAAACAAATAATGACACACCTTGAGAACCCGTGCTCTAAACTAGAAAATGGACCATTGTTGAATGCAGTGTTGAAATGGTTTACAAATGCAGTTTTAATGTTAATCTCAAATAAAAAATAAAAATAAAAAAAAGTAAGATAAAAATTTATTGTTGGCAAAAATCTTGATGGCAAAGATATTAATAGTTCTTGATATGTATTAAACTGACGATAAAATATAGCGAAACGAGAATTAATTGTAGCAAAAAATATTTACATGAGACGTTTCGCATTAGCCCTTAAATATTGGCAATGTGTTCAGTGAAACCATTTCAATTATAAAGTGCTGTAAATATTTACTCCACATCCGATTTCTTCCAAATTTGTATTCTAAAGTTGATAAGTATTTCAAAATAGATTGTATAGTTGGTGAAACTTTACCTTTTACATGATTTTTGCCACAAATATTAATGATAAAAAATGAAAGTACAGAAGGGTTAATATTAAAAAAATTTAGAATTTCAAAGGGCAAATTTCTTTAAAAAATATTTCTTTTAAAAAAACGATTCTTACAAAATATTACAAACAATGCAAAATATGATTAAATGCTGTTTTCACTCATTAGTTCGAATTTATTTATTTAACTTTTAAATACTTAATTAGAAATATAGAAAGATAATTCAAATTGAATTTGAGAGTTATTTTCTAGAAATATATTAACAGAAAAAGATTGACATAAAAAGTAAATTCTCCTAGGATTATATGTAAACATAAAAATATTAAACCATCCGGCCTGAATATATGTATGATTGACTACTTTATACTTGTCGAAGACTATCAAATATTGAACCTGCTGCATTGACCGGAAGTACTACGAAGAACAGACAAATAAGATTGAAAAACCTACGAAAACGCTTGAGAATGGAATTAATTATAAAAGATTTTACTGGTTGAATTTTTGTTGATTTAAGAATAACTATAATTAAATAACTTTGGCAACTATTAGCAATTTGATTCCGTAAATTTAATACGTCCATTAAAAACTAAATTATAATAAATTCCAACATTTATTCAAACAAACTACAAACAAAACAATATTAAAACAACGATATAAAGTTGTTTTTAATCATAAATGTTTTTTAGTATTTCTTTTGAGGATATTTCAGCAAGTATGAATTAGCAATTGAATAGGGATACACAAACATTCAATAAATATTTAATATATTTAAATTACAAACATTCCTAAATATTAATTTTACAATCAAGCAATTTCATCATTCTAACCTTTAACTTTTAAAGTTATTTAAATTTATCATTATAATTTTATTAAAATTTGTTACATATTTTAATCCGAGAATTAACTCTTCGATTTAATTATCCTGATATCCCCCTTTTTAAAAGGCTTTGGTCACTTTATAATTCGTAGAAATCTCCTTCCATTTTCTTGTTCGACTTCATAGTTCCTCTCATGTATTTGTTTTATTACTTTTGCAGGCCCAGCATATCTGTCATCTACTCTATTGTTATCATTTCTCTTCATTAACACCACGTCTCCTACTGTCAATGTTCTTTATGTTATTCCATCAAAACCTTTATTTTCAATTGACATATTCGTAGACCATTTTATTTAAATTCTTTTTCCAAACACTCTTTAGCATGGTGTTTGTCAAATCGTCTTCTGAAATGTGGAATTCAACATAAATTCGATTTCTGGTAATAACTACGCAATTCTTGTGATCTCGATCTTTTAGGGTGATATGGATAGCGTTCCTAATAGTTCTGAATTATCTTTCGATTAGGCATTAGCCGATTGATGATATGGGGTTGAGAATATTATTTTGATGTTGTGCTCTTTCATTAAATTATTCATAGATTTACTCTCAAATAATTTACCCTTGTGACAATGCAAAAATCTAGGTGCTCCATATTTTAAAATCCAATTATTTCTTAGAATTGTAATAACGGTTTTCTCATCCTGGGATTTTACCACTTGAAATGCAACATATTTGCTATAACTATCAATGATACCAATTATATATTTCATTCATACTGAGTTTGCTTTGATGGGTCACAAAACTTACAAATATTGATTCGAATAAATCTGCTTCGGGCATTTCCAACGCCTTTTCTTTAGTTCGTGTCGTTGTAACTTTCCTTCTTTGACAAATGTCACACGTTTGTACTACTTCTTGAATCATTCATTTCATGTTTCTCATTGCAAAGTTATTCGACACGTATTTCTCAATTTTCATTGGTCCATCATGACACAGTTTTTTTATGATATTTATGAATGAATTCAATTCTTTTTCCATCCGGAATCCATATTCTATTGTTTTCTGTCATTACTATTCTCTCATTTATTCTGAATTTACTGCCTTTCTTTTGTTTAACATTGTTTATTATTTCTTTAATTTCTTCTGAATCCATTTGCCATTCTTGTTTCGGATTTCCTGTCATTATTGCCAAAAGCTTCGTTTTTAGCTTTCCTATTTTTGGATTAACGTGGATGGTTTGGCATTGAACACACGTCATACATTCACTTCTCGACAATGCATCTGCATTACAATGTTCTGTTCCTTTCCTAAATTGAAATTATATTTCCAAACTGCTCAAATAGTTGATCCATGTCTATTATTGTGGGGAGATAGCTTTTTTTGTCTTCATCACATATGTTATCGCTTTATGATCCGTACGTAGTATCAATCTTTTCCCATAAAGATAATGTTTAAAATGCTTTGTAAAATAATAGATTGCTAACAGTTCTTTTCTTGATATGCAATAGCCTAACTCATGTTTTGACATGGAGTGTGATCCATATGCAATAACACATTCCTTTCCAGAGTTCTCTATCTGTGATAAAACTGCACCAATACGATCGAAACTATCATTTGTATCCAATATGAATGTTATTGAAAAATCGGGAAACTTTAATACTGGCGCCTTAACCAATTTCTCTTTAGGTTTTGTAAATGAATTTTCGCATTTATCTGTCCAAATTAATTTTTTTTCTTTGCTTCCACACAATTGTTCTAGATGTTTTGAATCTTCTGTATAATCTTTTATAAACTTCCTATAGTAATTGGTTAGTCCTAGGAAACTCCTCAATTTCTTAACACACTGGGGTCTATCGAATTCCTTTACTGCTTTAATTTTTTTTCATCCGTTTTGACATTATTTTTGGTTATTATGTTGCAAAAATTTCACTTCATCTTTCAAAGTTTGGCATTTAGATGGACTGATCTTTAATCCTGCTTGTTCTATTTTCTTAAAAACGCTTTCAATATTTTCGTAGTGTTCCTTTAATTCTTTTGAAAATATCAGAATATCATCCAAATACACTACTCGCTATTTGCCAATTAAGTTCATAATTTTTGAATGGTTGCCGGAGCTGCTGTTATCCAAAATGACATCATATTAAAGCAATACTGTTTTTTTAGTAGAGAACGCTGTCTTGAGTCTTGATTACTCGTCGGGCTCTACCTGATAATATGCGTTTCCCAAATCGATAGTGCTAAAATATTTCGAGCCACCCAGTGTATCCAATAACTCATTAGTTTTCGAGATTGGAAATATTTGTCGCTCCGTGACGTTATTTAGAGTTCTAAAATCTAAACATATTGTTATATCGTTTTTATCTTTTTCCTTCACACATTCTAAAGATGTGTTCCACGGTGACTTACATTCTTTTATAATTCCGTATTTTTCCACCTCCTTTATGTTTTCCTCAATCTTTTCAATTAAATGAGCTAGCTGTCTACTTGGATTAATCGCAATAGGTCTCCCTGCTGCTCAAATTCCGTGTGTTATTAAATTTGTTTTACCCACACCCCATTTATGCTTCATGAAAATGGAATCATATTTTCTGCATAGTTCTCTAACATTGCTGTCTTGACATTGGTTAGATTCATTCGATTCTTTTAAGTGCATTATCCCTTCGATGTTTTCATCATTCTTTGATAAAATACTCTTCATGTTTAACATTATATCGAATTTTCTCAAGAAGTCTATTCCTCCGATCAATTTCGGTGAAATCTCTTTGGCCACAATAAATTCAATCATTCTCGTCTCTCTTGTCCCTACTATTTGAACTGCAACATTTACTTTTCCTACTATCGACACTTGTGAATCGTTTGTACATCTCAATTTCACCGAACATTTTTCTCTATTAAACTTCCCTACATTATCTAATACACTTTCATCTATCACGCTGATTTTTGCCCCTGTCTAACAAACAACATAATTCGCTATTATTTATCAATATTGTGACACTTGGTCTACCATTTAGTTTATTACATTTAATTAAATTATCATTATTTACATTATTAATATTACAAACATACTCTAGAATTTCTCCAACATCATCAAATCACCATTCATCCTTACACCACTCACTATAAAATTCCGTATCAGGCAGGCATTTACAATTATCATTATTAGTTATATATTCATATTTTTCATCATTCAATACATGCAAACAATCATCATACAAACAAGCATCATACGATTCCTTATTCAATGTATTACTCATACTTACTGCAGTGCTCCAATCACCTCCTATCGCGGTGGAGCATATCCATTTGGGTATTGATTTCCATGTTCCTCTTCGTCGTCATCCAATGCTGCAACTGGTCTCTGATATTGTCAGTCTCGGTTATTTCGATCATTACCTTGGAACTTTACTCTTGCGTATTCTTGGTCATTTTCTCTCACCTCTCTATTTTTCAGTTCTCTGAAAGCATTGGTTCTTAAAATGTCCTGCTTTATTACAATGGTCACATTTCACATTATGACATTCTGATCTCCTATGTCCCTCTTCAAAACATGCCCAGCATTTGAATTTTGGCTGGGTATTTCTCTGGACAACTTGCGTTTTGAAATTGTGCTGTTTTTTCGGGTATTCTCTGTTTTTTCTAGATTCTCCGACTGTATATCTATCTGTTCGAAACGTAGTTGTATCTTTGTAAGATTGGTTGTGCTGGAATATTTGAGGTCCTTCTGACTACATCTGCGTATCTTCTATCTGTTCCCATAACTGCCATCTAACTATTGTTTCGATTTAATTCTTTATTTACCTTTTTCGTGCATTTAAATTCTCTTTTTCATTTCCAAGACCGACTTATATTCGTTTAACATTAAATCTTTTTTTAAATCTTGATCTCACACCGCATTGAAAATAAGAATGTTTTATAGCTCCTCTTTATTAAATTCATGTTTCAGAATTCTTCTCGCCAATTTCTTAATTTTCTTATAAAAACCATCGACAGAATCTTCACCTTGTCTGTATTCCAGTGCTTCACTTAAGTCTTCCATCAAATTCATTGGTTTTCTGAAAGCTGATCTCAATCTGTCCACATAACTCTGTTTCTCGTCAGTGCAGTCATATTTCTTGACTGCCTCAGTTGATAAAAAGCTTTTATAAACCTTCCTTTGAAATCCTCAGCAATTGACATTAATTCGAAGAATCTCTCTGCTTCTTTGATAAAATCTTCGATATCAGCTCCCATTTAGAAGTTTCCAGGTGCCTTGATAAAGTTGGCCATCGTGGTCACCATATTAGCAAATTGATTCCGTAAATTTAATACGTCCATTAAAAATTAAATTATAATAAATTCCAAACTTTATTCAAAAAAACTACAAACAAAACAATATTAAAACAACGATATAAAGTTGTTTTTAATCATAAATGTTTTTTAGTATTTCTTTTGAGGATATTTCAGCAAGTATGAATTAGCAATTGAATAGGGATACACAAACATTCAATAAATATTTAATATATTTAAATTACAAACATTCCTAAATATTAATTTTACAATCAAGCAATTTCATCATTCTATCATTTAACTTTTAAAGTTATTTAAATTTATCATTATAATTTTATTAAAATTCGTTACATATTTTAATCCGAGAATTAACTCTTCGATTTAAATATCCTCACAGCAACAATTTATAAAAAGAAAACGACAATAAAATACTCTTCGTACGATATATTTCGACACTTTAACTGTCATCTTAAGGCAGAAAAAAATAACTTAAAAAATATTGAATTAATTTATATAATTTAAATAAATTATTTTTTATATTAATTGTATATGCGAATCAAACAAAATCTCATTATATAATGAGAATTATTGTGTTTAAATTTTCAATTAATCACCAAATAATTGATGATATATATATATATATATATATATATATATATATATAATTTATTATTATTATTATTATTATTATTATTATTATTATTATTATTATTATTATTATTATTATAAAATTATGGCAATTGAATAATTCAATGACCACTAATTAGACTTGATAGGAAATATGCGGACATTAGTCAATCGGCCAGACAGTCAAATTAGCGCAGGAAATATTCACACGGATAAAATGCACCAGTTATCACTATATAACACAACTAGAGCCGGTGGCATCTTTGTGATATTATCGGCGATAACGTCGAACAAAATACGAGTAATTAAGCTAAGGAATGATAGGAATTTACCTTGATACAGTCAGCACAATCATTGGTCTCTGTTGTAGTTGTTATAGGCTGCCTAGGAGGTAAAGTTGGGGGATTTGCATGAGACAAACTTCTAGTGGGCTTAGGAGGAATCGGAGGCGGGTTTTGAACAGATGGAAGAATGTAATTCCTGTTAGTGTGCTCATCCATTTGCTGAAATATGATAGGATCTTTGTATATATTTGTGAGAAATAGCGGACGGCTAGAATCGCTGTATTTATTAGAATATAAACAATCGATTGAAATCACTACATACCAGGCAAATGATTTCAACAGCATTTCGTCGACCGACACAAATGCCTTTGATTGACCACTTTGAATCAACTCTCCAACGTTTTCCGACATTATTTGGTGATTATTCGTATCCATAGGTCTCATTCGATTATTGGAATTACAGTCTAAACTCAAAATAAATATCTAATTTTAATTAAAAAAACAATTATTGATAGATTTTAATTGAAATATTCAGTGTTAATCAAAATGAAAATTCAACTCAAATAAAGTGCAATTGGATTCAGTTGATGGAGATATAATTATCAATGAAATTTGACCCGTTAATCAAGAATGCTAATCAGTTTCTAAAATTGTCTGTAAAAAGATGCATGTTGCAAATACACAGGCGTGTAATAAATTGACCTTAATAATTGATGGAATCCGATTGTCACTCGAGATAGGCATATTAATTAGCGGTAATGCTGGCACTGACTGTGTGTGAGTAGACATTCCAATGCCATTCACAGAACAATAATGTCACCAGTAAATGACACAAACCAATGAATCAGATATATTTCTATTTTCAATGTTGTCATATAATTTAAGTTGTACTTTACGCTAGAATTGATCTACCAAATACAAAATCTCACATTATTATAGGCCCATAAATCTATTTTTTGAGATATTGTTTATTTGCAAATAATAAAATCTTAATCTAATTAAACAGGAAACCTTAAACACTTGTTTAAAGATCGAGATGTTTTATTCAAATATATATATATATATATATATATATATACATACATACATATATATTTGGTAAAATAAATAATCGATAAAACACTTAAATAATTCTCACTGATAAAATTAGAAGTCATTTGTAAATAAATACTTTTTTTAACTTAAGTTTTGCAGAGATTTTATACAAATTTCTGGAAAATAATTCTGTATAAATGAAATTTGTTAAAATTTAATTATTTTATGTATGCAAGGGCAGTTTTCATATTTTTCTCTAAAGTTAAGATTTCACAGTTTCTCAGAAAGCAAAACTCATTCTGGAAAAATAGTAATTCTTGTAAGCGAAATTACCAGTTCAATGGAATATTTTAACTATTAAATAGGTCTTTTGTTCAAGATATCATTCATAACAAAGCAATAATATTAATTTTAAATAATTTCTTGGTCAAATCATCTACATTTGTCAACCTTGTTTCAATGATGAATCCATGGGTCAAACATAGAATTGACAATCGCCAGGAAGAGGAAGCTTCAAAATACGTACACTTACAAACAAGACCTAGTTTAGCTCGAAATATCTCATTTAATAAACACTGTGGTAATGACTTAACTATCTATTTGAATTATATTTTTATAAATAATTCCACTATAAGAACTTTAGATGACCCCATAATATATATACTTTATTTTATTTGCTTTTTTTATTTACTTTCAACCTTAAAAGACATTTTACACTCACAAAAAGTTTCATTCCATCTAGCTAATCTTGAATAAAGTAAGTCCATAAATGCCAAAAGATCAAGAGTTACATCATTGAAGTTGTATTTTGGAAAATATTAAAAATAATAACCAAGAAAGTTCTCAAAAATAAATATTTATTGGTCTTAAAATGTAAGCTGCTAAATTAAGAATTAATTTTATCAGATTTATGATAACTAAAACAAAATTTATTAAATATTATTTTAACTTGGATTTCGTTTTACTTTCAACAAATAATCAAAGCTGCCTAAATATGTTTATAACAGTTATTTTGATGAATTATTTATAAACATGAAATTGAAAAGTGCCATAGTTCAAAATTAATTTTATATGGAGCCCATTAATCATTTTTGAATATTAAATAATTAAAATGATTATTTTAAATAAATGAGCAAATTTTATTATTGGGAAGCACAGAATAATGAAATCAATGATTGTTTCTGGAGACCAACATTTAATTCTTTAACGATCAAATGCCTTTATTTTGCCGATAAAATTATTGCCTATCTTAAATGATTACTCAGTTCCTAAAATTTTGATCATAACATGGACTTGTTTTGAGCATCTTGAATTGTTTGATACTTTATCTCTTCAATATTAACTCAGATAATGTTAGTCTCAACATCAAAAATTTCCATTTATACAGATAAACCACGCTATATAAGTCGCTCGCTCTTTCAAAGAATCACTACTCATAGGACTTTATTTTTTGTTATTGTTACCGTTAAAATAAACAAAATTATTATTTATTCGATGCCCTGGAATTCATATTTCCAAATGAATGAAAAATTATTATCAATAATTAAGTATTTAACCTCGATTATTCACCATCATTTGTTGACCACCAGGTGACGCTCCATATGGTTGATTAGAATCACAGTTAATGGCAAATGCTTGACCCCTTTGAATATTTCTTAAAAGAAAAAATTCCATTGAAAAATGTTAAATTAACAATATTATAAATTTTAAAAAATATTTACAAATTACATAATAGAACCGCAAATTTTAGGGTTAAATTTTCAAATTACATTTAAATTCATATCAGACGTTTTCAAATAAAATATTAAAATTCATAAATCATAAATAAATTTAAAATTTATAAACTGAAATTTACAAATCATTAAAATTCTAATATCTCCAAACGTACAATCTTAATTTTAAATTAAAATATTATTTTTTAGATTTTAAAATTTAAAACCGTAATTCTTCGGATTTATTTTCACACTAATATTCTCACGCTATCTCTATAATAAAGTACATTAAATTTCCAGGTGCCCAAAAAAAAGTTCAATAAGATGCTTTTTTTGATGGACAGCTTAGAGACATAGGAGAAATTCCGATCAAGAATATGGAATGAGGAGCCAGCTAATACTTTCCTTACTAACTTATTGTGACTGACAACATTGACTGGTATGTACGATGGTTGGTTGCTGAAAAGAGCCTTTGTTGTTGGAATTCCATTAGAGGAATTTTATTAACTGAGAGCCTCATTGAATATTTTTGAAATAAAGTGGTGCACTAATCCCAAGCATTGTTATAGAAACAATATTAATCTACAGAGCTAATTGCAATGAAAGATAGACTGCTTAGAACAAAAAAGGAAGACAGATTATGCTACACGTGCTGTAAACTCAGGGATTACAGAAATAAATGTCCTGTTCAAGAGTGGTAAGTGTGCAGAATAAAAGGAGACATTCAGGTAGTGTAGAGGAAATTATTGGCAAACACAGGAGAAAAAAATGGAGCGACAACCGCTTATTCTTGATATTTGGCAATACGTAGGTGCTTGTTCAATTCCAAGTGAACGGAAATTTGTGCGCTGGATTCGTCAATTCTGGGTGTTAACAAATGATGGTTTTATGGAATGTGTGGAAGGATATAGTGAAGCAACAGATGTTGTTATTGTGAATAATAGAAGAGTTCGATGTTATGGGAAGGCTATATGTGCCATTGGTCTATGGGACAAATTAAGTGTCTCGTCACGGGTGTGGATGTTGTTTTATTGGTAATTAGAATGAAAAGTCGTGTGAAGTATTCGTGTAATTCAGTATGTAATTCACTGGAGTAAAAAACATCATAGTCAATGTTCTTCAGGACAGTCTGTAATTCCTGACTTGCTTTTCTATCCTTTAATAATAAATTTAGTTATTAAAAAAAAGTATACTAAATAAATAAAGACAAATGATGTCATTTATCAATTAATAAGTTACGATGAAAATACGAGATTTTCAAATTCAATCTATTATAAGCAACTAATTTTGGACACTGTCAAATGCATGCACACATACTCATTAGTGGAATACAATCAGATTAACGAGAATAATACATCCGGATATATTTGCACTCATCAAAATTATAAACAAAATTACACACAACATTTCCATGTTGCTATATTGTCAATACTTGTTAAACCACAGAAATTTCAAGAGAATGCAACGTTCAAATTGTTTGCTTAAAGCAGATTCAATTTGAAAATGGTGTAACAGCTTAAGTTTTATATAAATTACAGATCTTATTAACTTTTTGAACTCGTTAAACTAAATTTGTATTAAACTTACTCAGTTGACAGCAATGCCTGTCACTTCTAACCGAAGCTACTATATTTTTAGAATGATTAAAGCAAGATAAATATCTTCAAATAAAAGATTTTTAAAAATGTAAAAGAAAATTTTATATTTCCACTCAAGACAATATATGTAAAACATTGTTTAATACAAACATTAAAAAATCGACAATATAATATTAGTTGAAATAGAAAACTGAACAACCACTAACTTAATTTTAAAATTAATAATAAACTGGCAACAATATTTTCTTATTTCCTGTTTCTTGAAACGTCAAGAGGACTTCATATTTGAACAGATTCAGGGGGCGATGTGGTGATATATGAAAAACGACTTATTTATGATTCTGCATGTAATATGTATTTAACAGTGTGTACATTTTAAGTTATAACAGGAAAAAATGTGTTGGGTTCAAGAAGCAATCTATTGGTACAATAACACTCCAGTTAATGGATCCTCCTGATCACCAGCAAGTATCATATACGCTTATGACACAAAACTTCGATTCAATGCCAAGAAAAATATAGCTCAGGAAATAGACAATGGCTTTCAAATAAAATGATAAAGTTTGGGAAAAGCCTGCTTTAAGTCAACCCTGTACATCTCCATGGATTAGCAATTGTTGATTACGGAGCTGTGGCAATGCCTTATCACATAGCTGATTTAAGACACAGAAATGAAGATTCGTAAGAATCTCGGAGGGATGTATAATTTAAGATAATTTAAAACAAAAAGAAATTTGTTTTAATATTTGATTTTGTGGAAATAATAGATATTTACTGTATTTACTATTATCATAGCTAATACATAAAACGCTTTCAAAACTGATTACTTAAACTAAATGTATAATTGTATAGATAGTTTTCGGCCAATGTTTTATTTTTGATAATCAAGGACGTCCCCCCAAAAATAAGTAATTTTTGAACCTTATAATTTATTACAGATTATTAGTAATATTAAATTAAATAATTTAGTCTCAACTTTAAATTTATAGAAGGTTTTTTTTAATTTTAATTACTAAAATTGAAAATTTCTAGCTGATAATAAAAATTGAGCTTTCAAGAAGATTATTTTTAACTGAACGAAATTTGATATGTTACCAGAAGATATGATGGAATGATATTTGTCTTTCCGTGTGAATATGCCGGGATAAGTTTCTGATGCTTAAATGGATTGACTCTGAGTTGAAATCAAGCTTATTTTGCAATCACTTACATTCATTATTTATATCAACAGGCCCTGAAAGGAGTGAGGGGCAAGAGGGACGTTTGACACGAACTTATGAATTCATGTGGATGGCAAAATACATTTGTAATTACACCAGTAAGCATAGCAGAGGTAGGAAGACCTTTCAGTGTACTCAAGCAGCTAGCAAATTATTTACGATTAACAGTTATCAAGAATCATGCAAATGGTCTGGCGACGCTAAATATTAATTGAGATATTGGAGAAATTTAAGAAATTTGGACTATTTCAAATTAATAAGTTCGTTTGCAGCTCTTAAGGGTCGAAAAGGTTTTAAATTTTTTAATTATCATATTTATTTTTTGTTTTTGATATTTTGAATCAGATTTCTTATTTTAATTTGAATTAATAAAGTTTTGATCAACAAAAACGTTAAATCTTTAAAAAGTTTTTCGGTATATAATGTGCTTTCAAGTGACTCTTATAGACCCTGTGTACCAAGATTTCTTTCTCTCTTCCTCTTTTCGGTTTTTAAATATATATATTCTTTATATATTCAATACCAACAAGTCTATTATATTCCTACAATATAATCTAAAATGTTAACATTTAACTTTTAAAATCTCTTATAAAGAGTTTCTTATCACTTTGCGGTCCGTAAAAAAAGTTAACCACCAGGTCCACAATTGTTTTAATGATATTTTGTATACATGATTTTCTTGAACTAAATTGGGTTTTTTTTTAATAATCTACATTCTACACATATTTGTTCTTAACACGAAATGCAAAAAAACATACAACGAAATCTGAAACTTCAAATGAGCAATTATTGGAATGTCGAGGGTTATAGTTCTGCCAGCCAATAAATAAAAATCTACTCAAACGCTGTAATTGACATAGAATTAAAAGGAAAACAGTATTTCTATATTTATTATGACAAAGGCAATTTGTTTAGACTGATAGCATTGAATGGAGTAAAGAATTATTGTTGAAAAAACGATGTTCCACGCTGTTAATAACAACAACATTGGTTATCGGCTCAATTGGCAATGAAAGGCGTTGGCAGAAATTCAGAACAGCAGAATAGAGAGAAAGAATCCTAGCCAAACACAGCTATAACAATTTGTCAATCCAAATGTCGAATTGCACAAGCATGAAAAATTGTTCATTGATTCCTCAACTGGGAACGATGCGATAGGGAAAATTCTGGTCTAAAACAGCAAAGCACATATATTCCATAATCGCGTTATTGTTAATTACATTTAATAGGCTACTATTAATTACATTTGTGTGTGAATGGCCAACAGATTGGGGAATGTTTCCCTTGCCCACAACATTATTCATAACGAATCGGATGACAGGGAAATTGAGATATTTCCCAACGCTCTATATAGAGAAATTGTTGATTCATGTGGAATATTCATTTTCAATAACTTTAGGTATGATGAGTTCAATTTGAAGAAGTTCTTTGTTCATTATTCGATACAAAAACAGACAAAAGTTCAAATGTTTCCTCACGCTTCATTAATTATAAATCCCAATGCATTTAGACTACTAAGGAAAAACTTTTCTAATTTTATAATGGACACAGTATTTGAAAAAGATATTAATAATATTGTTAGGATTAAATAAACTTTCAAGTTATACAACGAGAGATCTTTATAATTAACCACGAAGGTCTACCTTCATAAAACCAGCTCCATGAACTAATATTCATATTTTCGATATGCTAAAATTTGGGGATTGGAAATAGAAATTTGAACTCCTAGAATTGCGTATAAGCTCAGGATTTTCATTTCGTACAAATACTGTTACAAATTCATTGAATAGATGACCCGGGAACTAAAAATGTTGCAAATATGTAATCGTACCAGAAAAAATTTACTTTTTGAATCTACTTATGAAATTGTGTACAAACTGTTCTCGTCAATTTATTGCATAAATATGTTTAGTTAAAGAACTCTACTTTAAATTACTTGCATTTACAGTGATTATTTACCTATAAAAACATACAGTACCTAAAAAAAAGATTATTTAATGAAACAGGAACTCATTTAAAAGTACATAATTAACTTAAAATAAAATATGATCTGATATTCAACTCAATTTATAAGATAGAATACGATTCCACAACTAGTTACATCCCGAACCCTAGCAACCGTGTTAAGAACCTCTCCACTGCTGAACCAAGCGACGCTAATTATCACAATGATACCGCTCTTATGAAATGTATAAATTCATTTATAATTAAAATTTCAACGAATTAATTAGACAATCATTTCATTTCATGTAAAATTTTGTCTGAAGATTTCTTACATGATAAAATGATTTGCATATTTAAATATTTAGAAAATATTTCTTATCCTTGTAAAAGAAATATTGCATAGTAAAAAGTAGCTCTAAGGTTTTGGAAGTTGTGTATTTTCCATTTCATAGTGCACTCTAAATCAACAATAATTTAAAATCCTTATGAAAAAGACAGCATATTTCGAAAATTGTATTTCAAAATGAAGTAAACTGACAAAAATATTTCGAGATGCGTGATTCAAGAAAAATTAAAAAATTGCAAACAAAAAATGAGACTAAAATTCCAATAGGTCAGGAGTCTGCAAATCTTATAAACGGAAAAACCAAACTTGTCCCTCATAATAGTTTAATAATTATTCGAGAACTATAATTATATTTTTACAAACAAGAGAAATTTAATGTAATAATATTAATTATTACAAGTTATAATATTAAATATACTTTTTTAAATGAAGAAAAAATCACACTAAAAGATTATAGGTCTCTGAAATAGGTTACAATCCAGTTGTATCCAGGGTCTGTAAGAGGCACTTGGAGAACCAGGTCAGGTATTATATCTGACCATATATATACTGAAAAAACCTTTTTAAAAATTGTATATTTTTGTTGATCAACTATTCATTAATACAAAATAAAAAAAAATCTCATTTAAAATATAAAATAAATAAAAAAAGCTTTTCGAGGCTTTAGAGTTACAAATGAACTTATTAATTCGAGATAGACTAAATTTCTTACAAAATCCCAAATTAATATTTAGCGTCGCCGGACTATATACTCGATCCTGAATCATTATTGATCGGAAATTGTTTGTCGAATTTAAACTAATAGGAAGCAGAAAAGAAACAAAAAGGAAAATCAAAAAGCATTTGAATATCGAATCAAATAAATTCCAGAAATTGAAAATATTTTTTTATAATCGAAAGTTTTCTCATTTAATTCAAAAGCTTATTTTGTCATTCATTTACTTTTTAAACTTTAATTTTTGCTTTTACCAAGAAATCATCATTTAATAATAATAAATATAATAATAATAATAATAATAATAATAATAATAATAATAAATAAATATCATAAGTAGCAATATTATTATTATTCAAATTAAAAAATATAAAATATTTTTAGATTATTAAAAAAATTCAAAATTATGGCATTTCTATAGAATTATTTTAACTGATTATATATTAGCGAAAATAAATCAAGTAAATATTATCATATTTATATTAATTATCGAATCAATTATTACACTAGCTATCGATCACGACAAATTTACAAATAATGTATTGAACGGAATTTCAATTTTCCGAGTTTAAAATTCCTTCATTATAATATATTTAATTAATTGAAATTAAGATCATAAATTTTGTGTTTTGAAATATAATTTTACACGCTACCGAACTGGTTGTGAACAAAATCTGAATGCTAAATTTCAACGGAGATTCGATGTTAATACTAGACAAAAGAAAGGTTCAAATAAAGAATTAAAATTCAGTTAAAATAGTTTCATATTTGAAATTGATCAAATGATTTATTTTTAAAGTTGAAAAGATTAGAAAATTTAAATAACTATACTAATCATAAATAAAAAACTTTTTTTAAGAAAATATTTATATTTAACTATAAAACATGGATCCTTAGGATTTGTAATCAATTTATCAACAGTCTCTTTTATCATCAACAATAAAAATTATTTAGAATACCCATTCTTTATCAACAACTCAACCAATTTATCATCACTTTTTACCGAATTAGCAAAAATAGAAGATAAAGACCATGAACGATAAATCAGGCCCTTCACCATATTTCTCTTATACTTAAATTCACAAAAGCTTTTTATTATTATTATTATTATTATTATTATTATTATTATTAATAATATTTTTATTATTATTATTATTATTATTATTATTATTATTATTATTATTATTATTATTATTATTATTATTATTATTATTATTATTATTATTATTATTATTATTATTGTAAGGAAGGATAATTAAGGAATATTGGATAATAATTAAATTAATCTATTAAGTAATAATATTTCAAAATTGTAGTTTAGAGATCAGAAGTTGGTTATGATGTTTGATGATTGTGTTTGAATATTAGTATGTTTGTGTGTCTGAAGATATTCTGTATCAATAATTAGAAAACCAATAAATCCTCTTTATATGTTACACAATGAAGAGCTCCAAAGAGTGTGCTGGTGATATATCGTCAGAATAAATATTGTACACTTATGTCTCTTTTTAATAATAACAATTATTATTATTACAATTATTATTATTATTATAATTATTATTTATAATCATCATTTATTTAAAATCATTCGATTTTTGGTTATTTTAATGAAAATTTGCCAAAAATAATGTAACAAATTTTAACTATCAAGCTATAAATCAACCAGCAATTGATGGTAATTAAATGATTTATATGCCAAAATATAATCAATCAAAATATAATTTTGACCAAATTAATTAGAACTACGATCAGTATCAAGGACAAGTGGAATTTGATTTCAGTGAGCTCAGAAACATAAATTACAAATTATCTTCTAATAAGAAATAGCTATTATTTCCATTTTCTAGGCTTCGTTTTTAATTATTGAAATATTTCTAATTAAATCTGTCTCATAGACAGTTAGATTGTTTATATTTCTATTTATATTCATTCAGTAAATATTCAGTGATGGGATAATAAATTCCATTAGGCATTCGACGCGAATGAACGAATCGAACTATTTCAAACGTCGGCTCTATTACAACTGGACGCTAAATGCCTTAATATCTATAATATCTGCAATGGCAGTGATCGATATGTGGCGAATAGGATTTCTTGGACAGACAATTCCAGTCGGATTATAATTTTTTGGCAGATAAATTTGTCTCGAATGAAATAATTAATAAATATTTATGAGCTGAAGTGAGTGAGAGGAGAATTTTTCTATGGCTCTGTGCAAAAATAATTGTATCTCTTTTTCATTGTTGTTGGGATATAATAACTTGTAGTGTGTGTGTGTGTGTGTATCAATATCAATTTTGTTTATTCAGCACTAACTGTATCAATTTTTATATTTTTAATAATTTGTAGAAATTATTAGAGAGGAAAGCTTGGGCTTGTCCGTCTTCGTAATAGTTGAAATTAAAATTGTGTAGCTGATAAATATTTTTTAATTGAATTATATAAAAATAATAATAATAATAATAATAATAATAATAATAATAATAATAATAATAATAATAATAATCATAAGAATAATAATAATAATAATTAAAAGATAACGCCAATAAAAAAAATTTTCGTACGATATATTTCGACAGCATAACTGTCATCTTCAGGTACACAAAACCAACTAAAAATATTATGAACATTTAATTTAAACAAATTATTTTTTATTAATTTAATTTTGCAATAAATAAATATTTAAAAAATATATTCAAATATATATGCTGTCGAAATATATCGTACGAAAAGTTTTTTATTGGCGTTAACTTTTAATTAAATCATTGCCAAATTTATTTAATTATTTATTAATAATAATAATAATAATAATAATAATAATAATAATAATAATAATAAAATAATAATAAATAAAATTAATAATAATAATAATAATAAATTAATAAAATTAATAATAATAATAATTTTACTTTGGTAGCCATTGTGAACGAGCTGTTTGTTGGAAAACTGCTGATTTTGAAAGAATTAATTGAGCCCGAATTTGAGTTGGCTCGTATGAAGGTGTTGGAAAACATTCGTTATACATTCGCCTATTGTTTGATGATGATAATTCTTCTAGACTCGGCTGAAGACTTGGTTGGGGTGATAATTTCGGAGGAAGAGGAGGTGCATAGATCTCATTATTTGGAAACAGCCTCATCCCATCTAAGTCAAACTCATTATTAGTTATAAAAATTTATAATACAAAGAAATATAAATATAATTAAAATTAGAATATTAGAAAATAACGTAGTTCTTTTGAAAAAATTGTTCCTTGCAACTCAATTGATACAACTAAATGGGATAGTAACATAAAGTAAAATTTACTACATAGATTCTAATTGCTAAAAGCTATCTGGTAAGTGGAACGGGTTTGTTTAAATTATGATGAATTTAGGCATATTTTTAAAACAATGAAAAATTTACTTCCTCAAAATAGTAAGCACAAAAATAAATAAATTTCTCCAAACATTATATCAACTTTTACGTTAAATTTGAGAAAAAATTACGATCGAGTGATTTCAAAGGTTAAGGAAGGCTTTTTCGATACCTAGAAAAGGATCAGATAGATAATTGCTTGTTGGAGAAACGTTAATTGGGTAGGTTGGATGGCGCAAAGTTTCATACCTAATGAATGACGCTTATTATATAGGACATTCCATTTCTTTTCAAGTTATAATTCGTAAATAAAGTTCATTGTCACCAAAATGACGTTATGGTAATGTAGGCTTTTGATGCATACGTATCTATAATAAATAAATGGGGCCAATAACTATTCCTATAAAATTACCTGCGAACGCCAATGTGCAGTACAATGAATCGGTAAAATTTACAATTTTTGAGACAATGAAATTATGAAGAAAACTTTTTATGTTTAAATAGGCATTTTAAAGAATCGAATTAATAAATATTTCCTACAGTTAAAATTCAGTGGCTAGTAAAAAATAACCAAAATATAGCAATTTGAATCCTTTCGGTTATAAAATTAGCATCGATTTTCTGGGAGATATTGTCAAAAGAATTATGGCTATAAACAAATATTGATTTTATTAAGAAAAAACGGTGACTGATAACGATAATAAAAATTGATTTTTAACTCCCTAACGTAGAATTTATGTCAACAGTAAACACTCATTTGAGTTGGGATTTCGGCAGTTATTGGCGTGAAAAGGGTAACAGATGAATAGATTCGTTGAGAAAGGGCGCAAAATAGACTCAAAACACCAAATGGTGCAATACATTGAGAATTGTTTGCAACAAACTAAAAGCGCATCAATTGGTGCTTATATGTGAATCAAAACTGGAAGGAAAGTTTTGGGAACCATAAAGTTACTGCCTTTTAATATTTCTCTTGTAGCCGGCGATTAAAAAGTTTAAATTTACTAAATCATTCATATTGCCAGTTATTATCTTCATGTGTATTACTCTTAACTTTCTGAAATCCCTATCAAGGCCAGTGATTCATTGTAGCTTTTGTCTACTCGGTTTATCCAGATTCTTATCAGGAATTCACATATGAATTCGATAATAAAGACTGTCCTTGTGAATGCATAATAATGAAATTATCACTCGTATTTGTTTATCATTCTATGTCATCCAAGTAAAATATAAGTATAAAGATCTCACTAATTCAACAATAGTATTAGTATAGAAAATAAAAAATTAAATAACTATTAATTAATAATTTGTTTTGAAAAATAACTTTGACATAATTAATTATATTTTGATTAATAGAATTTACATGCAGGAGATGAATAAACCGAGTCGATTGGACTTGAATTGAACATCACTTCATTTGTAAATGCATGGTTGTATTCATTTGGATGGAAATTTGGAGACAGGTAATTTGGACGCTTGTGAATGGCAGCATTTGAGAGAAATGAAGGACACATATTGTTATTATCCAAACGACATCCAGTAGTCTGTAAAGATAGATTTCAGTTGAAAATAAAAAATTTAGTAAGTTCTTTTCATGAAAAAATATATAATATAAATACTTTATTTAAAAATGCTTCTGAGAAGTTTAATGAATTTTGACCAATTGGTCTCATTTTCAATATGTTACTCATAGGATACATAGGAAAGGAAGCAGTTTTTGTTATCAAGGAAACATTTTCATTAGAATAATGATCCATTAAAAATTTCAAAATGTCTAATTATAATATATTCATCGACAAAATTATCAATCGAAATTGAAATATTAAAAATAAATCAAAATCGCGGTAATTGGATGAAACATTATTAGTATTTTAAAACAAATTAAAATATTGACTTATAGAAATAATCATAATCATTGCCATTTCTTATTTTTCTAAATTTTAATTGTATATTATTTTGTTATATATAATCAGAGTCGGCACAAACTTCTTTGGTGCCCCTATGCAAACCTAAAATATGCACCCTTTCAAAATAAGATATACCTTTCGTAACAACTAACAATACATGTATTATATAATTTTAAATCAAGTAATTATTAATGTGGAATCTAATGAATTTCCGTGTATTCTCGCCTTGAGGCAGTGTGTAGGATAGCGACGATACCCGACAAAAGCGCTCCAAATAATAAAAATGTGATATTTTTGAGTTTATGTTGATATTCATTTTATTTTTTTGTTTTTCATGTTCATGTTTGTTATTCATAATAATTTTTAAAATTCGTCTCAATGTTGGCGCCTCAACCTAGTATGTGCCGAAATCGATGCTTAATATGCTTACAACGTTGCGCCGCCAATGTATGTAATAAAAAAATAAATAAAATATGCAGGCTGAGAAAATTTTCCATGGGTATCGCAAGAACTTTTCCAAAAGAGACCAACTATTATTTCTGAAACTAATTGATCTACGTGGCCATACAGTAAAATAAATATTTGTCTTAAAGTATTTCATATTTATAATAGTAAATTTGAGGCAGTGAAAAAGGTTTCAGTTGTGGGGTTAGTGGTGTTTGTAACCTTGACCCCTTACATACAATGCTATGCATCTACCACTGGTTACGCGTTGCTAAGCAACGTTGGTAATGTAATCAATGGTTCTGAGACCGTCAAAGGTGAGCTTTGTTTCCAAAACTGCTAAGACCCGGTCTGCAGCTGGTTCAGCGAGCTACCGATAGAAGGTATGTGCTCGTCTTGCTTATTTAGGTCCCTTACTCTCTTCTCATCTTTCAGCTTATGGTTTATTTTCTCGAACAAAAAAAAATTTATCGTCACTAACTCGATAGTTGAATCAAAAATATTATCAAATTAAACACAAACATTTATTTCGACATCGAAACTATTGGTATTTACAAACAAGAATCAAAGGGGTTTTTTATAATGTTCACAACAAAAATTATTCACAATTCTCTCTATTTGTCCTTTTGTTGTTGGACTTTCGTTCGCTCCCTCTTTGCTCGACCTGGCCTGGTGTGGGTTTTTGGTTTACCTTTTGGATTCTTCGGACCATGTTGCTCTTTGTAAGTCACCTGGGTTGGTGCGAATACCAAGGGGTAAGTGACAGCACTCCCCTCTTGGCTTGCCGCTACAGCAATTTCGAGCCCACGAATTTGGATCTTTTGGGCCTGATTCAAGGCCTTCTCCTCCTGCAATCCTTTTTGGGCCGCACTGATTTTCTGGTACAGGCGTTTTACCCGGGAGGGCTCAATCCACGTATCATTTATTCGTTGTTGCTCACAACTGAGCTGCACGCATTGTTGATGGAGGTTTGCATTTTCTGTTCTTAGTTTCTTTAATTCTCGGCCGATATTCTTGATAGTGTTCATGGCTGAATTAATAAGCATAATTAAAATAGGACACATTAGATATAACACCCAACAAACAGAATGAACACGAGACGCGTTTAGTCTCTATTTAATTATACATCAAACTGGTACATCGCTGGTACGCTATCGTACCATTTTATTACCTAAATTCTAGATTTTTTATTTGAAACTCGGTCAATTCTACAACACATCGTTTAGTCACTTGTTTACTATTGCACCATTATAATACTTAAATTCTAGATCTTCATTTGTAATTTGGTCAATCGTTGTTGCCAACTGAGTTTTGAATATGCTATTTGTTCGTACTTCTCCGTTGATTCAACTACAAGGGAATTTCTTGGTGAGTGTTTTCCATTGATTAGTGTTATGATTCTGCTTTTGAGGGTAGCGTCTACGGATATGAAGATTTATTATGAATGGCAAACTATTGCTGGGTCCAAATGGTCGAATGATTTTAGCTTAAGGACATGAGAATGGAATTGCTCATCATCTCCTATTTACTCTATGAAGAGGTTAGATATATGTTTTGTGTTTTATACTTATTTTATGTTTAAAATAAAATGGTTTATGAGTTATTCGTTTTGTTTTTTCTTTTATACTAGTCTCTATGTCTACTTATCCGTGATTTGTGATTATCTCTATGTTTTACTGGCGGATGAACTGCACTTACACCATTCAATAGGGATGTGTGATTTTAATTATTTGCTGGTGTGTAGCTGTGGGCCGGGAAAATGTCGACAGAAAAACAACTTTAATACTCTTGAACTCATATAATTGTATTCATAAAATATTGTCAAAGCATTGTTAGTTCACTTCCATCATACGTGCATAATATTCATTCAGGCTCACTTTGAGAAGGTATTCAAGCTCGTTTGTATTACGGTTCCCTCTGTTGTTATTTTGATTGAAATAATATCGATTATTAAACTGTTTTAAATTCATTTTAAGGTCATTAATTATTAGATAATTTAAGATTATTCCACAAATCGACTGTCAATGCAAACTACGGAATTCATTTAATAAATCCATAACAGTACTTTCACAAGTTTTCAAAAGATGATCTTAATTTCTTTATTTGGCCCAGTAAACGAGCTGTTTTGAGTCTTCACCTTCTTTCCCTCTCAGCTTTGCTGGGATGAGGTCGTGTTTAAGTTTCCTTTATCCGGCTGCATCGTCTAATCATCGATTCGGCTCGTTGACTTTGCTTGAAGAGCCTCTGGTGGTAATGGGCCACGTCTCGTCGGATTTTTTCAGCATCCACAGTTTCATTTTGATTTCGATTCACTAAAACAATTTGGAAGAAAACTTAGATCAAATCAACAATCGGTTTGGAATTATTTTATAACAATGAATTTGATTTAAAACTACTCAAAGTCTTAAAGTATAATGGTTAGTGAAAAGATAATAAACGTTTTGAACTTCATCAATTTTAAAGGGTTTTCGTTTATTTTGTAAATATTTTAGTCAAATAACATATGTATAATGTCCTAATAATGTAATTTTAATCAAAAGTGTTTATTTTTTTATCAAAAACATGAAATTTACAACCGTTCCCAAATTCAAGGTTTTAAATTTTACTGATTTAAATAAGAAATTCCGTTCTATTTTTAGAACGGTATTTCCCAAATCTACATACTTTTTCAGGTGAGATAATTAATTTATTTTCTACCCCATTTCATATCGATTATTATTTTAGATTTTCCGGAATTCAAGAAAAAATCTTGCCCATTCTCATTTGGTTTTTAGAGAATGCCTCTTGGATTTTTATCAGATCGTTATGATGATTTGGATGTTTTATTAATAAATACATTTTCTTTAATTAGTTGTTTTTATTTTTTACAAGTTTATTATTTATGTAAGATAAATAAGTAAAAAACGAATTTCATGGCTTTGTGAATTTGTAAATACTGTCAGGTTTATTATACAGAATTCTACTTTTCGTAATTCGTAAATAAAATTTACAATTTTAACTTTTTCCTTTTATTCTAATGACAGCTTAATATGCTCTTTAATCCAAATTTTTATTCAATGTTTTCCCAATGAAGCTTGGATACCTTTTATGTAATTAATAAATAAATTTTAACATTAAATTATATAACAACAATATGAAAGTTTTTAATAAAACAAAGAAGGATTTTATTTTTTTTCATTTTTTCATTTTTTAAAAATATTTTTCTTTAAGTTTTTTTATTTTTCTTTTCTCCTTTTAACCTTTGAGGTTTCAGGCGACACTTCCGCCACTCTGTTGTTGCTCCTTTCTAATGTTCCTTTTCCGCTATGGTGGAGGGAAAAATTAATACAAAATTGATTAAAAGTAATAATGAAAATAAATAGTAAGTGAAATAATACAAATGTAAAATAACAATTCAATTTAAATTTCGTAGAGTTGAAAATAATGGTGGGTTACTGGGTACGGTTGTTTGTTTAACCTTACTCCGGTTACCCTAGTAACATCATATAAATATTCCTTGTTACCACTCGGCACCCGTTGCTAGGAAACGTTGGAATTGTGTTCGAGTGGGTAGATCGTTCGCAAAAAGTGAGCGTCATTACTAATGCTATAATTGCTCGAACGATCTCTGGGTCCAAAGAGCTGTCGGTAGAAGACTTATGCTCGCTTTTGATTATTAGGTCCCCTTTATGTCGTATGTTTATCGTTGAGTTCATCAGGGAATAATAAAAATTCGATAATGACATAGAACAAGCGGCTACAAATTGTAATGGTGCATCTTAGTGTGCTGATTGCGGGTTTCTCAGATACTTGTCAGAGATATCATTTTAAAGAGTAAGAAATATGAAATAAATACATATAATTTTTCAATGACCACATTCTATGAGTCAATTAAGTTTTATTGAGTAATCGAGCGGCTCGACGTTTAGCCCGCTCCTTCCGTCCAGGCCGGTAACTGTTCGGAGTTGTGGTTGTTGTTGAGGTCGTTGTGGGGGTTGTTATCGCCTCCCGGTAGGCCAATTGAGCGGGAGCAAATACGAGGGGATAAGTCACAGCCGCCGCTTCCTGACAGGCGGACAGTGCAACCTCCAGTCCCTTTATTTGGGTTCGCAGACCTTGCGTTAACTGTTTTTCTTCTGCCCATCCCTTTTGGGCTGCTGTAAGTCGCTGGTAAAGCGATTTTACCTTCCTGGGTTCTACCCATGTGGCTTTGATCTTCTGTGCCTCCAGGGATAACTGAGTAACCTGGCCATAAAGGTTTCTATTGATTGTCCTCGCGTTTTCCAGTTCTTTCTGTAGGATTTTGAGGGGTTCCATTTCTATAATAATGGACATCACAATAAATCTGAAATTCCCAATCATACAGTTAATTTAAACATAAGTGATGAGATTATATTTGGAAAGCACAAAAACAAATACAAGTGGCAAATTACAAGTATTTATTAAAAATAAATAAAATAAAAACATGCAAAATGTATTCTACAGATCAGCGAGGTCAAGAATCCTCGAAAAACTTCTTTATCCCTTTCTCAGGGGAGTAGCCCGGAATTATGAACACGGGCCGTCTCGTATTGCGGGCCGGTCTTGGGCTGGGTGGCGGCATGCTCGAGTAGACGTCCGCGATCCGTCCGGTCGCGATGTTGTCCTCCACGTTGGCCAGGTATTGTCTGGCCCTGACCACGTGGAAGTCAACCAGCCGTTGATGGTCCTCTAGGCGGGCGAGGAGTTCGCGGGCGTGTTCCAGAATTTCTCGAGCCGGATACTGCTCGCCATCTTGTCCGGTTGTCAACGGTAATCGCTGGTTCTTCCCCAACATCTGTCCGATAGTTTGTCTAGGCCCTCTTGGTTGGGGCTCCTCGTAGCCTCTCGCTCGCCCGATCTGGCACCAGGCTTGCCTCCACTGGTCGGCAATGTGCGGGACACGAACACGAAAGGTCCTGACCTATCTATAATTTGATTACATTAATGAAATCTCCGACTATTTAGCAAAATGGTTAAAACGCTCTTGGGGTAGTCTGTGGGTAAATGAAGTTGATACAGTTGATAACCCGTCTGTCGGGTCCTCTTACTTGAAAGCTAATTTAAGGTACCTAGTTGACGTTATGGGTGCGTATTAAGTCCCGTTTAAACTGGAATAAACTGGAGTTAACTGTTAATTGTAGGGGGTATTGGATACATCTTTATTCAAACCAATATTATTAAAAAAAAATGTTCAGAAAATATTTTATTTAAAGTAGTCAATTATTTTTTGCGTCTCCTAGGCAGTGGAATTCACTACTCCTAACTCATTTAAGGTTCATCGCATTAAACACTAACAAGAAAATGGAAAAGGAATTTTAATCTAAATAATGACTTATTAAAGGGCGTTAAAATGTTATTCGTCATTCCGTTAAATTAGTTAAAAATCAACTCGTGGACATTAAAATAAGTGCACCGAAATCAACTAAATCGAAATTAGTTAAGGGATATAATATATCTGAAATTAAACTAAAATCAACAATCAATTAAAAAATAACATATTTAATCGCACCAAGTAAGAATCGATGGATGGATATCAAAATAATACTTTACGTTAAAAATCGCCTAATGGACATTAAACTAATACCTTAATTATAATCTATAATAGATGTCCGAGTATGTCATTGTCAACATAGACATTATATAAGACCTAAGAATATCAAATGTAAGTCTACAACGTGAAGGATAGCAACTCGACGATGACCTGCACCCGCAAATTTTTATTTAATTTAAATCGAATTTATAAATATTCTTTAACATTTTAATATCATTGTTTATTTAACCAGCTGATCGAATGCTAATTCGCGAAATAGGAATAAAACTTTAACTTAGTTTTTCAATGAATGGTTTATTGTACAAGATTAATTTTCAAATAAAAAGGGTTTCTGAAAACCAAAAGTTAAACCAGCTATTACCTAAAAATCCTTATAAAAAGAATTGTATACATATTTTGTTTCTTTTATTTAAATAAAAATTTTATAAACATGCTTACTTAATGAGATTTCTATAGGGAGGATATCATGGAAAGGCCGACCAGGTTCTATTAAATAAAAAAAATAATCATTGCCTGGCCCTACTATACCTAATTATCTCGTCTATTATATCGCTTCACCAAATACCTCACTCGTTTCTTTATTTATTCATTTAATTCGTTTATGAAGGAACACTTTCGTATTTTTGACGGAATTATCAAATGAATAATCAAATTTTACTCTACCTAATTAATTGAGCTGCCACTAAGGGAATCATTTATTTAATTTGCTACAAAAATTAATCTGTATTATTGCGGTGGTCATCAAATTAGGTTTTATTTTTTCTTAATCATCTGAAGAGAATTATTAATAAAACAGGTTAAAGGTGAACTTATCTATTCATTTTAATGCCAGGAGGATCCATTTGGTTGGATTCGCTCGCTTGGTTGGGTCTATGGATTAATCGGGTGGGTACTTTGTGATTATCGGTATTTATAAAATTTTTCTCGGTTTAGATGCAACCTCAGTGGATATTTTGTGCCGAAGTTACGCTAACTTTCATGAGTTTCAATTGTTAGTAAATGATCTGCTGGTTGATGTGGGAAACAATTTTTGTCTTCAAGGAGTATTTCGTTTTAACTGGTGCAGTGATACTTTTAGTACTGGTAAGAGTTTCGGGCGTATGTGGTTTTTCTTTATTTTTCCTAGGTAAGATGTTGGATCTAACCGGCACAGGGAATAGATTTTAATGAACGGTTTGACTCAGACGAATATGGATGGCGTCCCATGATATCTCATTATCCCTCTTTACGAAAACGAATTGTGATGATTATGATTCTATTTCCTTGGCACTTGTCGGAATAATCGATATTTCTCGTGAGTATATGGTCTTTGTATGATCGAAAAAAAATAAAAATAAATTTTTCCTTTTTGGAGGTAAATCGGCGCACGTCGCGATTCGCTTCATTGTTTATTTTTTCATTATTTTAGTAAAGGGTCATTCATAGAATATCTATTCCTCGATTTGGTGCTTTGATTAATTTCGCTATTTTCAACTCGTTGGGTGGGATTCTTTATTATTATCTGTAGATTAAATTAGAAAGGGTTATTATGACGATACCAAGTGGGTTTCTACATCAATGCTGTTAATTTGTATTTGGGTTTATGGTAGTTATGATATCTCGTTTTTATTCGATTAGTTTTAGTTGGTTCTTAGAGGTTATGATGATTACGTCATTAGTTTTAATATGGGTAACTCCTAGGTTTTATTGGGTTAAAGTCTGTGATTATGATTTAGTTTAATCTGTAATCCTTATCAATCATAGTACGTGTTTGGTGACTACTCAGCGTTCATATTTATTCTACGTCCATATTAATAGTTATAAATTTGTCGGTATATTACAGTTAATAATACATTTTGATTGATTTTTTTTTAATTCATAATAACGATTCCATTTTAGATTTCCTCGTTACCTTCCCCTTGATTGACCTTAGACGCATTGTGTTCATATTATAGTTAATGAGTGCCCACTGGACTACTCGGTGTGGTGATTTTGAGCCGTATGTAAAATAATTTAGGTCGAGTTTAAAGAAACTGAGAGACGAGGAAATAGCCAAAAGACCACTTCCTTATCCCTCCCTTCTTCTATACGGGATAATATTGACGTTCCAGCTCCTGCGTTCCGCACGCCGGACCTTCACGGGCACGAATCATTGGCGATATTCCACGCACTTACACGAATTCGAATAATATGTTAATTTTACTAACTTGTGATGTGTCTTTGGCTGTGGGCCGGAAAAATTTCGACAAATAAAAATTTTATGTATTATAAATAATTTATTAAACTCAAAATTAAGTTACCGATACAATCCAATCCATAAATTCAAAAGAAAAATTACAAATATATCGCTCTCCCCACGCCGACGTCCAAGCAGAGCTCTACCGAGGTTGCGAGGATGTGACGTGGAGAGAGTATTCAAATAAAAACTCTCATTCACATTGAAAATAGATTTTTAAGAAAACTGATTTATCAGTAAAAACGATTAAAATTGTGTAAAAATGAATCGGTATATATACCTATTTTTTGTCCCTAAACTTGCGTGTTCTTTTTGATTTAGAAAAACAAAATTCGACCTTGGAATTTTCTAGTGTATTCTAATCTTAATTTTTATTATTTTGCAATTTTATTTGATTATTTTCCTTTTTAAAATTTTTATTGAATTATTTCTAATTCAAATTCTTTGAATTTTATTTCATTTTCATGAAATTTCACATTTTTGTAAAATTATCAAATTTCGGTCGAATTTGTTAGGTTTTCGTGTTATGTTTATATTTATATCGTGCAGATCTTGTTGCTTTTTGTTATTATTTTAATTTATTTTTATGTTTATTATTTTATATGTAATTGTCTTCTTTCTCATATTTTGATAGGGTTATTTGGTGTTTTAATAGGTTTGATTTAAATCTGCATGTTGTGTTTGCATGTGTGTTACCGATTCATTTAAACATTTACAAGGCCGTTTGTGTTCTGGCCCAACATTAATAATGACACCTTCAACACGAATTCACACTTATTATTTGCGGCTGCATTTCCTGAAATTTAAGCATCTACTTTGTGAACCTGAATGAGATGCTATAAACTTTCAAATAAAAATAATAGTAAAAACAATTTTAAATTTCAATCAGAGGTTTATTTTACGCAAACTTGCTTAATTACCATTAACTTATACCATTAAATATGATGTAACTAGGCCGGTGCTTTAATTCATTGATTACGAAGGCTTTGATTTTTTTTCTCTTTAATTCTTCATATTTCTCATTAACTTTCAAATTTCTTGCATCAATAACTTTTGCATGATTATTCTGGATAATCCTTTCACTTCTTTTTGCTCCTTGGTCTTTTTATTCTTCTTTCTTTTTATGTGTAGTATTTGATCCTTCCTCGTGATCACTCGCTATCCACAGAGGGTTTGACGTTGACGCTCTTGAAGAGGAGAACTGACCTGGCGAACTACCATTCACTACGGGTACCTCCCACACCGAAGTAATAACTCTAGACTAGTTTGGTAATTTTCATATTTTTAACTTGTATACTTGCATTTTTGATATTGGATAAATGGCATATTCAACGAAGACAATTTATAATGATAATAATAATGATAAATGTGATAATAATACTTAAAATTTTGAATAATATAACCTTTCATTTAAAATCAAAAATTAATCACGACATGTTCGTGAGCCTTCTCACATAATTTAAGTACCATGGAAGCGGGGCTTTCGCGGGATTTAATTTATGGAAGACATTAATTCTGCTTGGAATTCCTTCAATAATTATTTTAAAAATAATAAAAATACATGTGGCAGTTATTAATAAATCAAAATTCTTGAACAATGAGATTAAATATTTCTTCGGGTTGTATAGTTCATAATTATCTTATACACCCATCCCCCGATTTGCGCCGTTTCGATTTGCGCCCTCACCAAAAATGACACCATTTTTTCGATTTGCGTCTTAAATTCGATTTGCAGCTTTGAAAAAAAAATTTTTTGTAATTGTAATGTTATAATCCAAAAAATTTGTTATTTTTTGTTGAATTCAAGTTTTTTGTTTAATTATAATTTTATGTTTTGTTATATATAAAGTGAACTACTATATTTATTTTATTATTTATATTTATTTAATATATCATGAACTACTAAGAAATAAAATTTATTTTAATTTAATACTGAATTTTAATACTAATTTAATTTATTTTTTTTCCTTTGGAACCGATCCAAGAATTTTGTATGCAAATATATGGCAAAATGAGTTTTGATTTGCGTCTTTTTGATTTGCGTTCACTTTTGTTGGAACCAATCTAGACGCTAATCGGGGGATGGGTGTACATCGTCTTTCACCTGAGCTAAGTAAAGTTTCTTATTATAAACATAATAAAAATCGAATCTAATGACTTCTAAAAAATGGTTTATTTATTATCAAAGTATGATATGATATAAAATTATATAACTAGACAGTGTATGTTAAGATTTAATAATAAAAATGAGGGTAACTGAGACCCAAATCAACTAATGATGACAATAACAGGGTAAATTACATTTAAAGTTAAAGCTGAGGATAAAAAAAATAAAAACCTAAATTTCATAAAAATACCTGAATTAATATATATTTATAAATTATGTATAGCAATAAAATAAAAACCAAACATTACTTTCAAGGGCTTCCAAAAGTTGTTATTAAATTTGGAAATGTATTACTAAATTATGTCGATATGGCATCGACTTATATAGGGTGTTTTTATGCATATTTTTCGATGTGATAAAACAAAACGCCTACACGTTTTTACAATATTTAATCACTTTTCTCCTGGTTAACAGATTTTCATGATTTTTTTATTAAAAGTTCTAATTACATTTTAGACTTAATTCTCATGGTTATTTGCTAGAATATTAGCGTTTTCGATGAATTTGGACCTAATTTCATGAAACTAGTTAATTTTGCTAGTTTTTATTGTTTTTTTAAAATTCTTTTTAAAGGTTTTTATTTATGTTTTACATATTATTGATATTTTGCTGCCATTTTTATAATTTTTGTCTCATTTAACGCCGAATAGACGCTATTTGGTAATTTTTAGTCCATTTGAATTTTCCGCGCCCTAATTTCATCGGATGTCGTTCCAGATAAACACAATTTTTCAATTTTAGTTTTTACTCAACACTTCGATCAAAAAAATCCTGAAAATATGGATAAAAATAAAATGGTTAGATTCCTAATTTTTCAGTCGTGGAATGCTTTACTTCTCGTAGTATCATTTCCTACAAATTTCCGATAGTTTGAAAATAATTTAATTTAACAATGAAAAGTTAATAAATTTACCCTTTGTTGATATTAATAATTTTCTAATTAATTAATGATTTAATAAACTACTACGTTTCATTTTTCAAATTATTTATAATTAGAATAATTATTGATACAATATAAAATATAAAAACAGTTTTCCGTTTTTGAGGTTTAATATTGCCTATCAATACTATTGATGCTTCCTGTTTGGAAAAAAGCCTCAAATAACTTAAATTTAAGGGTATACAAAAACTCAACTTGTTTGCGAATCATATTCTCCCATAAAGACTTCAATAAAACATTTTTCGGTTCGAAAAACTTCAGATTCTTCTCCTTTTAAAGTATAAAAATCAATTAATTAAAAGTAGATTATGCGTAGCAGTGGGGTATAAGGCTTATGGCTTTAAGACTAATGTGATTTTAGTACTTGGCCGTATACAACATTTTGTGTTTACCCATGTTTATCGACGAATGTGTAATTTTGTTGAGTCATTTACTCTTGACATACCAATAAATAACTGTATATGTGAGAAATATTCATCCGTCAAGTCTAAACCAATAACTTCAAGAGATATCCCATGGGATTTATTAATAGTCATGCGAGTGCAAGCCGAATAGGAAATTTTAAACGTTGAAATGGCAAGTCTGTTTGAATTAATGGAATTCTTGGTATAAGAATGTGCTCGCCTCCATAAGGCCCGTCTAAAATTGTCACTTTAATGATATAGTTATTTAGAGCTTTGACTGACCATCTTAATTTCTCAACAACATAACAGGAAATCCGACTTTTAACACCATTTTTTTAGGAATTCCACTTGGTTTTCAAACATTCTACAGCGTAGTTCGTTGCTACGTCTTCATTCACACATTTATCTATTGATAAAAATGTCCAAGAATTGATTTGAATATTTTCTTGTATAGTAGAATAGTTAATTTCTTCAAAATTAACGTTCATCGGTGCAAAAATTGAACGTGCTTGAAGCCATTTCCGATCGAAAAGATTTTAATCAAGATGTAGATACACATAATTAGTCATATCATTTAAGTTTTGACAAATATTTCCGTATTTATTAAAAAGTTTGATTTTTTCACTTTCAGTATGTTTTACTTTGCTGCTACCAATATTGAGCAAATGTTCACAAAATCTTTTAGAATCGTAGCTATCGGTTTGTTGAACTCTTATGTTGATTGTAAAATGCATTTTTATAACGTTTGTCTAAAGCCATTATGATTTCAGACAGGTTTTTATTTCATCAATGATGAAAATCCCCCAGCAACGGCATCATTTAAACTGCCCATAAAATATATGTTGCCACAAATGTCTTGTAGTGTTCTGTTGACGACCTCAAATCTATGTTTATGTTTCATTGATTTCTCATCTCAGTATAATATTTTTGCTGCTACCACGTAATTTATAATTTATACTTATTTGTCAATATTAAATAACATAAATAAACTATTGATAAATTGTCAATACTGTTAATTGAAATATATATACACACATAAAAATTATATAAGATGGCAAACAAACATATTAAGAGTTATATATGTTAGATATAAATATATATATATATATATATATATATATATAACATCAAATCATAAAAATAAAGAAAATTACAAAACAAAATTCACCCTACTTAATAATAATGATTTGTGAAACTAACAATGAGCGAGATCTCATCTCGTTCTCGTTCTTGCGAGAAGTAGAACAAGACTTAAATATTATATTATTTTCCAAATAAAAAATTAGAATTATTAACAAAATGCTTAAAATTTGTTTTTTACTTACCGTAATTATCCGAATATAAGACGCACCCAATATGAGACGCATCATTAAAAATTGAGAGAATTCAAGAAAATATAAGTAACCCAAATATAAGACGCATGTATAATTATTACCTTACATTAAATTTATTATTAAATTTATTTTTTGTTTAAAATTAAAATTTCAGTTACCTAAATTCAAATTTAAATTTTTATTTCCCTATAATGTCTTCAAAACGCTGCAGTTATACGACAGGTTTCAAATTGAAGGTAATTGAAGCAGCCGAACGTATCGGAAATAGAGGAGCATCTAGAGAATATGGACTCAGTGAAGCTAATGTAAGGCGTTGGAGAAAAAATAAAAATACTTTAAAAGAGTGCAGATCCTCTACAAAGGCCTCTGGCAGAGGTAGGAAATTATTTTTTCCTGATGTGGAGAAAAAATTAGTTGAATATGTTCATGAAAGGCGATTTTCAGGTTCCTCAATATCCACTGTAGAAGTTAGGTTGAAGGCTTTAGAGTTAGTCATGGAGATGTATCCTGGCTCAATATTTAAATAGCCTCAGCGCGCTGGTGCCAGCTTTTCATGAAAAGGAATGATATTTCTATAAGAAGAAGGACTTCAATTGCACAGCGACTGCCGGATGATGTAGAAAATAAGCTGCTCGACTATCAGAAATATATAATAAATTTAAGGAAAAGGCATGAATATCCAATTAGTTGCATAGGGAATGGGGATCAGACCCCACTAAGTTTTGATATACCTTCATTTCAGACATTGGATTTCAAAGGAGTCAAGTCTGTACCTATTAAAACTACAGGCAACGAAAAGAATCGGTTTACAGTTATGTTGGGAGCTTATGGGGATGGCAAGAAGATGCCACCTTATGTAATTTTTAAAAGAAAGTCTTTACCAAAGAACATTCATTGGCCAGCTGGTATGATTGTTAAAGCACAAGAAAATGGATGGATGAATGAGGAGTTGACTAAGGATTGGATTAAGACTATTTGGGGTAATGATAGAAAAGATGAATTTCGAAATTCAAGGAGGTTACTGGTATTAGACGCATTTAGATGCCACCGTATGCCATGCGTAAAGGAAATTTTGGCAAAAAACTAAACAGATCTTGTGATTATTCCTGGAGGGATGACCGGGCAACTTCAAGTTATGGATGTAGTTTGCAATAGGCCATTTAAGCAAGAGATGGAATGAGTGGTTTTTTCTGGTGCTCCATCATTTACTGCTTCTGGAAACAGAAGAAAGGTTGGTTTAGAAACTATTTGCAAATGGATTCAACTATCATGGGATACAGTTAGTGAGGCAATCATTATCAAAGGGTTCAAGAAATGTTGTTTGAGTAATGCTATGGATGGATCAGAAGACGATATTATTTGGCAGGACGATATATCTGATGTAGGGAATGAGGAAAATGATATTGATGATATGGAAAATGAATTAATGTTTGGAGAAGTGGACGAGTCCATTGAGATTGAGAATTTGATGGAAAGTGAAGATGAAAATAATGGTCTCTGTAATGAAAAAAAACATTCTGTAACTAAAAATAAACATTTTGTATTAATTTATACTTTATTTCCTTTACCATACCGGTTTTTCAGAAAATTTTCTGAGTAGGAAAAAATATTTCCTGTTATACCCATGTATAAGACGTACCACGATTATCATCCCCAAAAGTGATGAAAAAAAAGCGTCTTTTATTCGGATAATTACGGTAATTAAAATTAACTCGGTGATTTTAATAAATCTAATTAAAAATGTAATTTGCTTTTGTATAAAATGGTGCATTTTGCACTTCATTTCATTAGTTTACCAGTGGAATTCAACTTGACACATATTGCGCATATTGATAAGAAATATTCTTGCCTCATTTCAATGATCAAAAATGTCACCAAGAAAAAACAAAATTTGGAGATATTTTCAAAAAACAAATGATGATGCTGAATTCAAGGCTTGCATAGTCTTTGAAAACAAAGGATAAAATAAATTCCTTGAGCATCAGATTCTTATTCTAGTAACTCGCTGCAACTGTTGACTGAGTGGTGAGTTAAAGAAGCCAAATCTTCGCATTTTGTAAAAATATAAAAGTTCGATATCGATCTAAGTGCACGATCTTTCTATTTGCTCGTTGTTCAGTCAGGAAGGTGAGGTCACGATAAGTCCGAAATAAATCATAGTAATCTTCAAAAGACAAGTTAAAATCTTAAGCATCAAGAGCCATATGAGTAAATGAAAGGCATATTGATTCATTTTAATTTACTTTAATTTACTCTAGGCACTTTGATATAACTTACTTTGAAAATGTTCCACTTTAACTTTTCAATCTAGACAAAATTTTTGTAAAACAAAAATATCTTTATAGAAAAAAATGTGTTTGGATTTTATGCCGGTAGAAAATAAATAGATAACTGGATAATCTATATCTAAACTTCAAACCGAGAAAGCCAGTCATTTTGACGGATTGCCGCTAGCAATTGATTATAATAACAATAATAAAATAAAAATTATATAAATAAAAAACAATAAATAAAAATAAATAACTCTATTTCAAAGATATAATACAACAGCTTGATGGATAATAATAATAATAATAATAGCGATATAAACAACGTAACAAAGTATATAATGAATAGCAGCAACTCAGTTGGTAAACAAAAGATCATCAATATCTTGCAAATTAGTCTGAGTTTCAATATCGTTCAGATCCACCAAATTCATATCAATTGGATAGGGACCGGTTTGGGTGTGATTATCAGCCAGCCGCAGGAAATCATCATTTGCCACCGGTTTCAAGCAGCCCACGTCTGAGAACAGAGAAGATATTAAATCATCATTGACTGATAGATTTCCATATCCCATTTCTACGTCACGACCACCGACGAATCCCGCCAAATTAGTTTGAGTTTCAACATTGAAGAAATTATCATAGGAATTAAAAGGAACGGTTTGCATTGAGGCATTGCAAGAATTCAAATAGTCTCGTGTAGTATTACTGGTGTAATACTGGCAGTTGTTTGGATCGAGATTCGTCCAATCATATGAGATGCAGTCCATAGAATTGTTATTGGTCATTATTTGCGGATATGAGATTATGTTAGTATTTATCATGTTGTTACAAATCGGTTTCATTTCTGGACAGGTTTGAATTCCATTAAACAGATTCACTTGGATCTCGGCATCTTTAGTTTCCGGCCGGAAAACGTTGAGCTTATTCAATAAATCCATATTTGCAATTGTTGAATCTTTCATAGAATTCAATACTGACGGATCTGATATGTGCATAGGAAATATCATAGGTATATAAATTGGTTGGAGAATTTTCATTGGTTCTTTTAAATATTCTGATGATTCCATCACTGATGAATGTCTGGCAAAATATATATGTGTGTGTGTTTACAGCTTTCTTTGAAACATTTTAAAGTATAGAATGCTACAACAGCAAGAAAAGGACTAGATGAGCTTATTTAGATTTATAAAGTTTTTCATTTACGGAACAACTTGTACTGTGTGCCTCAAAATACCTTCAAAATATAGGTGCATTACTTCCGGTCAGATTACTATCAAATACTTCAATTAAGACATTATCAGAACCTTTTCATCAATAAGGAAACTTATTTAACTTTCTTTGTCATAATGAGTTGTCAAATTTGTCAGTTTACAAAAACTATTAAAGTTTTAAATAATTGAATATTAAATAACAACTTAAAATGAAAAATAATTTTTCAAAATGAAAAAGTAAATATATTTTCGTCTTTCATAAAAGGTTAAAAGTCAATTTTGTAAAGTGAAATTTCTGCTGAGCATATATCAACAAACATATATTTAGAAAATAACATTTGTTTAATAACAAAACATATATTTTTAAAGTAAATTTAAAGAGTTTTATAAAAGGTTGAGTTTTTGATTGGCTATGACGTTGTGACCAATGATGTGATATGAGTATAGTTATTACATACATGAGTGGCTTTTAATGGAGAGTGAAATGTGCTGCAGGGTTGAGAACAAAAACAATACATGTTAACACAGTGACTCGATTGGGTATGACTCAGTAATCTGATTGGACATGAGTCAGGTTAAAAGATGATGCCTCATACATTTTGCTATGATTTATGGTCTTTGTTCTACAGCATGTCAATCATATCATTTCTTGATCTTGAATGGAGTAACTTATGATCAAAGTTAAACATTTATAGGACAGAGTATTCGGGCTACGATTTGAGTGGAATATCGTGTTAATAGGCCCAAGTATTAGAAGTGGACAAGCTCGCAGTTTGAAAATCAAGTCAATAATGAACAGTGTTACTATTTCCTGTGGGAATTCATTAAAAGTTTATGCTACGACACGAGTCGACATTCCAGCTATGCAGTAAAATATCATTAACCTAAAATATTAGATCAAAGGAGGGACGACCAAACCAGCTGATAGATGAAAGAGAGCATATTGAAAAGTATTGATTGTGTTAGAATAAAAGTTACACTATATCTTATTATAAATAAATTGATTAGTTCGTAAAGGTTTCTTTTTTGGAGAAGTTAAAGAAAAAAATCTCGATATTAAGCTGGGTCACTCTGTTTATCGAGAATCTTTTGCTTATCTAACATCAACTAACTTTGTTTTAAATAATTATTTTATCGTATTGGAAATTTTAATTATTTCCAATTATTTTTAATCAATTATAGATGTGTTAAACACTATGAATTCCGACAAAAACGGTTACTCATGAATAATAATAACAATAATAATAATAATAATAAAAAATAATAATAAAAACAAATAATAATAAAATATAAAAATAATAATAATGAAAGTAAATAATAATTATTATTATTTAAATAATTATAATTAAAGTACGTCATTCTTGTGGTTTTAGTAACTTTTACTTGGTCTGCATACAATGAAGTTACTTATAACAATAAGTAAATAATAAATATTTTTAATAGCTTGATAATTTTAATTTCCAAACCATTAGAACGTAAAAATAACTAATTAATATAAACCTGAAATTCAAACAAAGAACGGCCGTAATAAAATGCTATTCTAGAAGAATTTCCACAATTAGTTCAGAAAAGCTAAAGGGTTACGAAAAGGTCCGATTTTTCTTTTTTTAAATATTTTCCACTGATTTATAGGTTAATGAAAATTATCACCAAAACATATTCTTTATGAAAATTATATAGTAAAGTTTCGACGAACAGGTGACACGCTTAGCTCAAATGCAAAAAAACTGAAAAAAAATTGTTGGATAATTGAAAGAAATTCTGAAAAATGTAGAAGATATGCATCGAAAAAGGTAATTTATAAGTAAAGGCACATTGACAAAATAACATAAAACATCTCAACAAAATTTTTATTATCAAAAGAAAAATTAATCTAAAAATACCAATTGTTTCTCAGTGCGTATGTTGTCAAACACTGGTATATCATTATATGTCTTGAATTCGTTTCTACTCATTATCACTATTGTATTTCAATTTTTATTAATAAGTTGCGAATCATTTAATTCCCATAACACAGTTAAATTAAAAAAATTATATAAAGTAAAGTTAATAAAATTCTTGAAAATTTTATGAAAATAACTCATTTAAAAATAAAAAACTTACCCAGTTGATTTAGAAGAACTGTTATTTTTCTGTTTTTTGTAGTGGATATGATTTTTATGATAAGTTAAAAATTTCTCTTCGGCGAAATCAGAATTACAGATTGAGCAAGTGAAACGTTGGCCACAGTTTTTCTCATGATATTTTAAAGCAGGTGCTGTACCAAATGTTTTGTTGCATAACATACATAAGAAAGCATGGGGTACATGAACCCAGTTATAATGTTGTTTTAAAACAGAGAATTTGTTTACACCTTTACCAGTTGAAATGTGATATTTACAGTTATCAATTGGACAGTGATAAATTGCATTAATTTTGCATTTCTTTTTGCTATAAAATGCTTCGTCAGCAGGGGACTAAAATAAGAATCATAATTTATTCTAAGTTATAATTGTATACCTCAATAATTTGATGTGTTTTTATTAAATGAGCCTTAAGATTAGATTTTGTTTTGACAACTGCTGAACAAATATGACAAGTATTTGATGACTTGGATTTTGAGTTAAGAATTTCGACAGAGCAAGTGATATGTTCATTATTTGAATTCATTTAACTTCATGTAAAACTGCTAGCAGCGTTCTAATCAACCGATATGAATTTATAAATAATTAGTATGCATAGATAATTTTAAAATATTATTTAATAAATCAGAAATTAATATTGTAAATTTTAAAATTTAACATTAACTTACTAAGTTAAATAACATTTTTTATTATTTAAACAAACGCTACAAAATTCAGTTTTAGTGGTTTTGAATAATATAAAATTTGTTAGGAAATTATGATTTTTATATAAAGATTTATGTATTAATAAATAAAATGTTTTAATTTAATTAAGTTTTTTGAAAATCACAATATGAGCAAATTTTGATCAAAAGTTTTAAATAATAAATTGTTAATTAAAATACTTTGAAACCAAGAAAATAGCGATAGATAAAATAAAGATAAAGTATAAATTGACTAATTAAATAATATTTTTATTGTAGTCATTATCATTGATGTATTTTATTGTTTTTTGGGTTTTAAATTTTGTGATCTAAATAGTAGTACCATATACCCACGTATACAATATGTATGCATACAATATATATGTCGCCGACACTCGTTACTAGACAAGCGAGTAGTATCCACATTATCTTCTCGGCTATCTGCCAGGGTCTTATCTAAAGTCCGTATTTGCATCCTTGATTTTGAATTATCTCTTGTTGTAATCTCTCGGAGATATTGGAAATGCTGTTAATGTTTTTTGTCTCTAAGGGTGAAACCACATTGCTTTCAGTTGCTCTTGCTTGCAATTCACTTTTTGAAGTTTGGACTGCAGATGCATAATCTCCTGTTGGGCTTGTCCTTATTGCCATTTGGTGGGTTACTGGGTTTCGCTATTTGTTTGAATCTTCCTATTGTTACCCCGGTAACGCCATATAAATATTTTCTAGCTACCACTCGGCACCCGTTGCTAGGCAACGTTGGAAATGTGTTCGAGTGGGCGGATTGCCCGCAAAAAGTGAGCGCTATTACTAATGCTGTAATTGCTCGGACAACCCTCGGGTTCAACAAGCTGTCGATGAAAGACCTATGCTCGCTTTACAATGTCCCCTGTGTAAGAAGGTTCAAGATCAGACTCATGTGGATGGAACGACATTTATCCGACGAAACGGGAATACTCATGAAATTTTTGTAGGGTTTAAATAATCTTTGAAAAAAAAAATTCACTTTAAACGATTTAACAACACTTATAATTTAATTAAATTCGCGAATAACACAATATAAATTATTGGAGTTTATTTGCCAGGCGGGCGGCTCTGCGTCTGGCGCGTTCCTTACGCCCCGGCCTGTAGCTGCTTGAGGGTATTGTTGATGGAGTCGCAACTGGCGTTCGGTTGTTGACTGAATCTCGATATGCCAATTGCGAATGGGCGAAGACCAGAGGGTAGGTTACCGCCTCTCCCTCTCGACTGGCGGACAAGGCAACTTCTAACCCCCTTATCTGTGTCCGGAGGTTCTGATTCAATTGTCGTTCCTCGGCCCAACCTTTTTGAGCAGCCGTAAGTCGTTGATGGAGAGGTTTGAGCTTTGCTGGATCCACCAAGGTGGATTTCACCTGTTGGACCTCTTTCGTAAGTTGAATGATCTGCTCATATAGAGCTCTATTTGATTGTTGGACGCGGGACAATTCTTTCTGTAGGATTTGAATAGGTTCCATTTCTAATAATGTGAATAATTAAAGGTGGGACATTACTAACAAACCATAATTATATGAATTATATTTAAACAAACTCGGCAAATAAAGAATTATTTACAAAACAAAAAAATCTAAATCAATTATCAGGAAGACATTCCTTTTATTTATTACACAAAAGAAAATTTATCAAAAATTAGGTTGTTGATTAGTCTATGATGGGATGGATTAGGGAAAACCCTTCTCCATCCATTCTTCCGGCGTATAGACAGAGATGGTCAGCCGTTTGGTGTTTCGAATTCGGGCCGTTGCTGGTTGGGGGGCACGTGTGGCAGTGCCTTGCCGAGGGTGCCAGTAATTATTGGCGATCCGACCCGCCAGTAGGTCCTCTTCGACGTTCGCCAGATACTGGCGAGCCCGGACCACTTGTATGTCCACCTGCCGTTGGTGGGTCACCAGTTGCTTAAGTAGACGCTGAGCCTGCCAATGGATTTCTTCGGCCGGGCTCCACTCTTCGGCCAACTCTTGACCTAAATCGCCTTCGATGGAGTCAGTGCAGTGGAATCTCGACGGGGGAAATTCTGGGCATCTCTCTTGCCTGAAGCGTGCCCACGCCCATCTCCACCGGTTCGCAAAAAAATTCGGCATGTGATTCCTCGAACTAGTTGCTGAAATGAAGATTATTAACCACGTGTATATGATGTTATCAAAAGAATTGAATATAATTGATTATTTTTCACCTAATTAATCTTATTTGTGATCCGTCCTTATCTATAATTAATTTTTATTCAAGTTAATACAAGTCTACCTATCTTGAATCTTTACGTATGTTTACAAAAAAAATTGTTTGGAAATGAGGAGAGAAGTGACTTGACTCCGACAACCAAATTATGTTACAAAACTCTCCTCAGACAAATTAGCAGCTTATCTACAGGACTCAGGTGATTGTTACTGTGTGTCATAAACCATTGCGAAAGCTCAGTTAACAGGCATTCCGGTGAGGTTCAAATTATTTACAAAGGTTATACGATTCTTACCGTGCGTTGTTAGGAGTGATTCAGACTTGTCTACAAAACTACCGTAACTAATGGACTACCTCCTTCCAAACTGGCTTCCAAGATTTTCTAACTATCACTACATGCTCATCAAAAATCATTTGTAAGATTAATATGATATATTAAAAAATATAAACAAATAAAAACCCTTCAAATTTTAACTAGATGTTCCTACAGGAGAATTTAATCGCCATTTATTAAACGTTTGTATCATTATATCTCCATTAAAACTGATAAATTATAAATATTAACAATGGTATTTTTTATTCGAAATCAATTATTTATTACTTAAGAAAAATTATCGATCAAAATTTAGGTATGAAAGTTGATTAGTTACGATTTAATACTTATCCATGTAAAAATTTAGGTAAGAAAATTTTCGAATATAAATTACCATGAGTTGTTGGGCTCGATTCTCTTGTTGCTTCTCCTCCTGGCGTCGTGGTCGTAGGACTCGTATTTCCAAAATCTTGGGTTTGGTGCATAATAAAAATGATCAGTTTGTATTTCATCATACCTAATCATACCTAGTATAGATGTGTGTATGTCCGTTACACACCGCTAGTTAAATAGTTTAAAGATAAACATTTGCGTCAATGTCCGTTGGATTCAACCTATGTTTACTTAATTAAATGGTTTACGTCAATTCGTCGACGGAATATCAAATTAATGGCTACTCTCGACGAGCGTGGCAGTTTTAATAGATCTGATTAATTATTTCTCGGTTGATGGTAGCCCTTATTCGGAATTTTGAGGTTTGATTTTTATTTATTCTTTTTTCTTATTTGATGTCGACGTATTTTGTAGCGCATTTTCCATTTTTGGTCTATCATCAGGACACGCAATTTGACTAGATTTGTTTAGAGGTGAGCAAGTTGGGTACGTTTATATTATTTAATTACGCACTTATTAGCCTATTCTAGAAAAGATTTGAGATTTGGAACTGATATTTGGTCGAATCCTGATTTCGGATTATTCGTAGTGACGGTGGTAAATTTGGGAATTCTTATGGTTGACAGAACTACGGGAGTGTTATCAATCCAATCCAAACTTTGGACTAATGTTCATTTTAGTGATTAGTCGGCTTGAGCGGTTGGATATACTGGATTTTCTTACCTGATCGGTGTTTTGAATTTGATTATATTAATTATTGTGGATTCAAATCTTTGTGGGAGTTCTTTGGGTCTGCGTTTGGATTTAGCAAATTATAATTGGTGGTGTTATTGGTGAAAAATTTTGTCTTGATTCCGCAGTGTGATTGAAGTTTTCAATGATTATCATTAGATCCACGTCCTTACCGGGTTTCGTGGTAACTACTTAGTAATAACTTTAATTTAAATTTCGAAATTTCATATTACATTTAGATTTATGGGAATAATTACTTTAATTACATAGCAGTAATTTCCTTTTTATTTTTATTCCCCGTCACCTTTCCCTTTTAATAAGCCTTAGACGCATTTTATGTTCATATTATATTTAATGAGTGCCCACTGGACTACTCGGTGTGGTGATTTTGAGCCGTATGTAGATTAATTTAGGTCGACTTTAAAGAAAACTAGAGACGAGGAAGAAGCCAAAAGATTCCTTCCTTATCTCTCCTTTCTTCTATGCGGAGTAATATTGACGTTCCAATCCCCGCGTTCCGCACGCCGGGTCTTCACAGGCACAGATCATCGGCGATATTCCACGCACTTACACGAATCTGAATAGCATGTTGATTTTGATATCTTGCGGTGTGTCTTTGGCTGTGGGCCGGAAAAATTTCGACAATAAAACAATTAATTTATGAAAAACAAAACTGAGTTTAGATATTATAAATATTTATTAATAGGTTAAGACAATATAAAAAATTACTTGCCAAAATCATCATTCAATAAAAATAAAAATACTTCTCTCCCCACGTCGACATCCAAGCAGAGCTCTACCGAGGCTGCGAGGATGGGACGTGGAGAGAGAGTTTCCAAATAAAACTTTCGCTCACCTAAAAATAGACTCAAAATAGATTTTTAAAATTAGTTCAAAATTCGATTTCAAAATTGATTTGAAAAATGGTTAAATTTTATGTGAAAATGCATCGGTATATATACCTATTTTTTGTCCCTAACCTCGCGTGTTCTTTTTGATTTAGTAAAACAAAATTCGACCTTGATATTTTCTAGTGTATTCTAATCTTTATTTTTATTATTTTCTAATTTATTTTGATAATTTTTTATTTGAAATTTTTATTGAATTATTTCTAATTCAAATTCTTTGATTTAAATTTCTTTTTCATGAAATTTTCATTTTTATCAAATTTCGGTCGAATTTGTTGGGTTTTCATGTTATGTTTGTATTTGTATCGTGCGTATCTTGTTGCATTTTGTTATTATTTTAATTTATTTTTATGTTTATTATTTTATATGTAATTATCTTTTTCTCATATTTGATAGGGTTTAATTGATGTTTACATAGGTTTGAATTTAAAACTGCATGTTATATTTGCATGTGTGTTACCGATCCATTTAAACATTTTTCAAGGCCGTTTGTGTTCTGGTCCAACATAATTAAATCGTTGTGTTGGTGAAAAGTTTTTTTTTAATTAATTGTTCTAGGGTTATTTCCTAATCTGATAATGACTCTTACCTAAATGTCTTCAAGATTATTATACTATTAGACAAAAACTAAAAAATATATAATTTTTTTGTTGATTTGGCATTATAATCGATAAAAATTAACAACGGAAAACTTAAATGGACGGAAAAGGATGAAATATCACCGATTACGCGGCAAAAAAGATAAAACAAACTAATAGATATAAATGAAAATTTATTAAAAAAAAGATAAAAAAACAATAAAAAGAATAAGAAAACAAAAAAACTAGAAAAATTATTAAAAATTACCAAATTGTTGCCAAATATATAGAAAACGATACAATTTTAGAAAATAAGTACAAGAATCAAACTCTAAATTGAATTTAAAGTTTTGTTGGGCCAAGACAAGATTTTGTTTAAATGAATCGGTAACACGCTACGCAAATACAACATGCAGATTTAAAATCGGACCCATAAAACATCAATTAACCATGCTAAAATATGAGAGAGAAAACAATTAAATATAAAATCAAGAAAACATAAAAGTAAATTAAGATAAGATCCGCACGAAATAAACATAAAAATAACATGAGAACATAAAACTTTGACCGAAATTTGACAATTTACCAAAAAATGCGAAAATCCATAAAAATGGAACAAGAATTAAATAAATTGAATTGGAAACAATTCAATTAAAAATGTTGGACGTATGGGAATTTTCATTTTCAGTTTATTACTTGACATATTGGTGTGACCTTCACATTTAACTCCTACGGAAATTATTCCGATACGCCGCACGATTTGGAATAACCATTGCGTACCCATGACCGAAAATCATGTTGGTACTGTACGCAATAGCCGAATGCCTTTCGAGCAGGTGAGCGCTATTACTAACACTACTCCTCGAAGGACATTCGCTTTCCTGGCTTATTTGCTGCCGATGGAAGGACTTACGCTTCTTGCTTACGAACTTCTTATAACCCCTGACATTTGCGTTAATCTACGTCGAGATAATCGTGGGAATCATTCGTATCACATCACCAGTTTACAAACCTTATCTAATAATATTCGTTATCTATTATCGTTACTTCGACTCTCCTAATCCTAAGATAATTAATTTAGCCTCAATGAAAAGAAAGAGAGTACAAGTAAGATGTATTTAAGCATAATACACATTGACAGTCATATTTACAACATAACAGTTGAAACCGATAGTTCGCGAGGATAAGCCCCTGAGATAGGCTAAGGTAACTCGTTTTCATCTCAATCTTCCTCGGCGTCGATATCAGTAGACAAGCACCTACGCTTTGCCGGCCGATATTGTGGGGGATCGACACTGTGGTTGCCCTCACTACGAGTAGAGGGTCCAGCGACTTCTACTTGAAGAGAAAATTGAGGGACTCTGCCCGTGAGGACGGCGATGTCGTTACAATTCAATCCCAAACGATCGAGTGCTTGGGAGGCTACGGGAGAGTCTGAGTCCTCATCCACTAGATTTATGTGGATCTGGTGAGCCAGTGGTGGGAAGATTACGGTGGGAGCGTACAGTATGTCCGGATCGAGCTCCGGAATCTCGAATTCCTGGTATGGGGGCGGCAGATCATCGATCCGGCACGGGACTTCGAGTGGCTCTGTTTCTCGGAGAAGTTCTACTTCTCTGGGACGACGGTCGCGATGACGTCTGTTGCGATTAGGTCGTCGCCGGGCTGGTTTGACATCCGGTTCAGCCGTTGGGATTTGAGGTGGCTCACTCCGAGGGGGAGCTGAGGTCGAGGGAACGGAAGCGAGTTCGACCATGGGCAAGTGGTGTTCAGGAATAATTTCCAGCTGACGTGCCAGAACACTTCCCGGGACGCGGGCTCGGAGTTCGATATCGGTAAAGGCTTGGCGGAGCGCCGTAGCCTGCTCTTTTATCAGCAGCCGTTGGCTGCGCGACTCTGCGACCAACTCATCTCGAGCCCGAGTCAGTCTTGCAATCTTCTGGTGGAGGTCTTTGGTAGCCTTCGGCGGGGACCAAGTGCTCTTCACCCGCTCGTATTTGGTTCGGAGTGCATTATACCTCTCTTCCAGTTCTTCGTATCGGTGCCTAAGAGCCACCACCGACGGAGAGAGTCGGGGTATCCGCGGGAGGTTATTTATCGCCGAGTTGGAGTCAGAGTTCATGCTCTACAATAGAAGAAAAGAGATTTAGGAAAACAGCAATTGTCTGGAATTTCGGATTTTTCAATGTTTGGCTTATTATTAATCGGTATAACTATCGCGATTGCTTATGCCTACAGGGTTGCTACGAGTAGTCGGACGGTCATATTACCACCTACTAACAAAATTTTCTATAATGGGTATTATAAATGGCTACCTAGTAGTACTAGTAATATCCTCATTCATTATCGTGGTTTGGGGTCGCTACTGGTAGTCGGGCCATACTGTTATCACTACTCTTACCATCGCTATCTAGCGACTGGGATTCCTTTCGATTACTAAGTGCTAGAGTCATTAGGATTTACTTGGTTCCCTATAGGCTGGGGGTTATTCCGACCCTCTAGTTATCGATGTCCCTGGATTAGAATCATGGTTAATTAATTACTAATGCATTTTTATATTTACGATTATCTGATACACTGAAACCGATTCCAGTTTACTTTCGGTTTGATCATTGTAAATAAAAAAAATCACGATTATTTAATTTATTAATTTCAATTCTTTTAATCTACTAGTATTTATTAAAATTTTTGGTTATTCAATTGGGGGATACTTATTAAATTCATAATTATTTAATTTACCAATCCACTAGATTTAAAATTAATTAAATTTTAGAGCGTATTAGCACATTTAATAAATACTACAGATATCTACTTTACAGAAGTATATTAATAAAAAGGTGGTGGGTTACAGGGTTTCAAATCTTGCTTATCTTCCCGGCGACCCTAGTAACGCCATACAAAAGATTGCTAACTGCCACTTGGCACCCGTTGCTAGGCAACGTTGGTAATGTGTTCAAGTGGTGGACTGCCCGCAAAAATTGAGTATCATTAGCTAATACTATAGTTGCTCGGACAATCCTCGGGTTCACGAGCTGTCGATAAAAGACCTGCGCTCGCTTTTACTTATTGGTCCCTTTGCGTCTAACTTCCTATCGTCTATCCAGCTGGTTTATCGGCGTTAGATTGAAAAGACAAAATGATTGGTGGTTGTATTTAATCCCTCACAATTTTATTTTATTTATTAAAAAAAAACCATTTGATTAGTACGTAGATGAAATGAGAGATGTACGGAAATAATATATTTAACAATAATCTATGTAAAAGTGCATTGATTGGAGAGTCGAGCGGCTCGGCGCTTAGCTCGCTCCTTGCGACCCGGTCGTCGACTGGATGTTGAAGGAATTGTTGGGGTAGGGTTTTCGACAGGGGTTGGCATTGCGGATGGGGTCGGATTCACTTCTCGGTATGCCAATTGAGCCGGGGCGAAAACTAGAGGGTAGGTTACCGCTGCCCCTCTTGACTAGCGGACAACGCTACCTCTAGCCCCTGATTTGGGTCTTCAGACTTGTCACCAATTGTCTTTCTTCGGCCCACCCCTTCTGGGCCGCGGCTAACTTTTGATACAACGGCTTGACCCTCGTGGGGTTGACCCATGTAGCTTTGAGTTGTTGTATTTCCCGGACCAAGTGTATGAGTTGATCGTGGAGATCCTTGTTTGTTTGTCGCGCCCGAGTTAACTCGTTTTGTAACAACTTTACGGGATCCATTTCTAAAAATAGCATGAGTGAATTGGATGGCGACTAATGCAAATATGAGTAGTTTTATTTAAACAATTTTTTAAAATGAAAATTATGATAATGATAGAAAAGATGAGACAGAAAGAAAAATTTTTATTCCTGAATCGGACACAATGTCGCTAACAATAATCAATGTCTACATCAATAACGTCTACTCCTCCGCGAAGAATCGCTTAATCCCCTCTTCCGGAGCATATCCCGAGACTACGAGCACCGGTCGTTTAAGGTTTCTGATCGGTCTGGGAGAAGGCGGGTAGCTGTCGGCCAGTCGTCCAGCCGCTATGTCATCTTTGACATTGGCCAGGTAAGATGTGGCCCATGCCACGTCAGCCTCGATTTGTCGCTGACGCTGTAGAAGGCCTTCTAGGAGCTCTTGGGCCTGCATTAAAATGTCCCGTGACGGATTGGGTTCGTCCGCCACCTCCCGAAATCGCTTCATGAATTTTTCTGGTGATATTTCCTCCGTTTGTTCATCTGTAGGCTCCTTAGGATATCGTTCCTGGTATACCCGACTCCAGGCTTGTCTCCATTGTTCCACAATGTGAGCGGGCATATCGATCATGGTTCTAGCGTGTCCTGAATTAAAATATATGTTTACTCCATCTTTCTCTGTATTTTTAATGGTTTGCGAAAATGAAATTGTTCTTGTCCTGTATGAGAGGACTTGTTAGCTTGAATCTACCTATATTAGGTGTCTGAGTATCTTGTGAGTAAAGTAACTGGTGATGCTGCTAATCTTGTGTCGTGCGTTAGGCCAAAGGAAATCTGGTGGTTTGGTAAAATAATATGGTAATGCGTCTGTCTTATATGGGGGTATGTTAATAGCCTAAAATTCGCGTGTGAATCCGTTCATTTAATAAATGTACTAATTTTTATCACTTCAGCTTAAGGTATTTTCAATGCAAACCGACAATAAAATGGCTATGTATCGAACTATTGCGCAAGCGATTATTGTATTTAGGTTTTAGTTTATTGTCGAAATCGTTGACGGGATTCTTGATTATCAAATTTCAGAGCGGAAACGAAGTGATTGATTTCCGGTGATTGACGAATTCTAATCAGACGGCATGAACCGGACGTCGAATTCGGTTCATCAATCACGGTGAATTACCGGATGTGGCAAAGATTTGTTAGATTTCAATACGCCAGAATGTTTATTTTAAACGGATAAAGTTGTTTATCCGGTTTGTTCATATTTATTGCGAATTCTCGTATGAACTTTTCAAGTAGGATGAAAATACTTTATTAACATCATTTAATTTTCTCGTTTGAGGATCATTAGTTATCGGGTTGCAGATCGGGGTTTTGGGTCAAGAATATTCTGCGTTCATTGGGGGACGCGGTCATCTCATTACCATGGTCAAACAAAATCAGTGGTAGGTATTTTCTCAGGGTTAAGTTAGTTAGTTATTAATCGCTTTATTTTTAGGGTTCGCAATTTATCGACGCACAATTTTTTGGGTGATTACCACTCTGTTAATGCTGAGTTCGAAGTATTCCTCGTGATCGTTCTGTTCCCTCGTTCGACGATGGTTTTGTGTTTTACGGGAGGAATCAAATCGCTTCATTTTCAAATTTCTTATTCTAATCAATAAATTCTTTGATCATTTGGTTTTAAATTAGTTAATCATGACAATTTCATCTATGGTTGACCTCATTAAACGAATAATATAGATGTTTGTTCGGATAATTATTCATTTTATTCAATCCCTGTCTCAATTCCGTGATCATCAAGTCAAAGGTCCCTCTTTCTCACTTCGTGGCTTCGTTGCATTCGTTTACATATGAAATTTTTCATTACTCAAGCGCAATCGAACGTTTGTTGATGGATCAATTGGTTATACCCATAATTCTCTGCATGAACTTACAACAATCTCTAATCCACCTGGGTTGATTTTAGTTATGAAATTTCATCAAGAAGGACCTTACCTGCTGATCACGAAACTGATTCGATTTTAAAATCATTTTTGTTTAATACAATACGCTTAATTAACAGTTTTGGTAATTCATAGTTTTTATAAGTTATTTCTTTTATTCGGATATTTATTTTTCAGTATACATATGTTGTAGCTACTTATCTGTTTCGAACACTTGTTGTTATGGTGAAATGAGTTAAGGAGTTAGATCTCCGTTACGTTGAATAACAATTATCCATTAAATGACTACTTGGTTTAATAAATTGACGAGTCAAATATTTTTACAGAATTCTTTGTTTCTTTACGGTACAATTTTACTTTAAATGGTTGAGTGAAAATCAATGGATTTTTATTAATGGAATTTTTTAAACTACGGTATTAACTTTATTTATGTTGATCAATTAGCTAAGTATTTAAGGAATGTTCAATTTGCAATATGGTATTTTAGCGGGTGAAATTTCCTTATATTGCTCGATTAAAAGTTAATGAATTGTTAAATGAACACTTGATGAATTAATTTTCTTTTCTTTAAACAATACTGAATGAGTTACTTATCAAATGAATATTTTAATGAATTAATAATCAACTTACAATCGACGAATTACTTATCAAATCAATGCTTTAATGAGTTTTACTTTAAACAATAATTAAGTTAAAATCAGTGAATTATTTATTAAATGATTATAGTACTTCAATGAGTTAAATATCTTTACGCTAATCAATTAGAACCGATGAGTTATTTATTAAATGAGTACTTGATTTACAGTATAATAGTTTAGTGAATTACATATTTTTACATTAATCAATCGAAATCTATGAGTTATTTATTAAATGGATACTAAATATTTTTTACATTAATCAATGAGAATCAATAAATTATTTATTAACTGATCACTATTCATTTATTTGACTCGCCAATTTAATTTTTGTTTGAAATGTTAGTTTGAATTATAACAACGATTTCCATTTTAATTAACCCCAGTTCCAAATCCCTTTTAATAAGCCTTAAGCGCATTTTGTGTTTATATTATATTTACTGAGTGCCCACTGGACTACTCGGTGTGATGATTTTTAGCCATGTGTAGTATGAGTTAAGTCGATTTTACAGAAACGAGGAACGAGGAAGCAATCAAATGACTTCTTCCTTATTCCTCCTTTCATCTATAGGGATAATATTGACGATCCAACCCTGCGTTCCGCACGCCGGGTTTTCACGGGCACAGATCATTGGCGATATTCCACGCGCTTACACGAATCTGAATTGTGTGTAGATTTTATTTACTTGCATTATGTTTCGGCTGTGGGCCGGAAAAATTTCGACAGATTTATTTGAGAAACAAAAAAAAATATATATATAAAATAATTTAGGCATAAATATGTTTATTAATTATAAAACAAAATAACAGGTTACCATTCCTTGCCATTCCAAAAATCATAATTCATATACCATAAAATAAAACCAAAATTACCGCTCTCCCCACGTCGACGCCGAGCAGAGCTCTATTGAGATGCAAGGAACGTGTCGTGGAAAGAGGGTTCCACCATAAATAATTCTCACCTAAATAAATAATTTAAAGAACTGTAACTTCGAAGATCGTTCAAACGTATGAGATTTTCAAAAAACTTTCAAAATAGTTTTGATCGGAAAACGGTTTGTTTTCGAAAAATGGTTAACTTTAATGTGAAAATGGATCAGTATATATACCTAAATTTTTGGTGTGTAAAATTTGATGTAGTAAAACAAAATTCGACCTTGTTGTTTTCTAGCAATTCTAATATTTATTTTTATTATTTTTTGATTTATTTTAATAATTTTTTATTTAGAATTTTATTTGAATTATTACTAATTCAAATTTTCCGATTTAAATCTTGCTTTAATGAACTTTAACTGCTTTTTCCAATTTCGTCGAATTTGTCGTGTTTTCTTGCTATATTTGTGTAGGTATCGTGCGGATCTTGGTGCATTTTGTTAATATTTTATTTTATTTTTATGTTTCTTAATTTATATTTAATTCTTTTATTTCTCAGATTTTATATGGTTTAATTGGTGTTTTGAGGTTTTATTTAAATTGCGTGTTGTGTTTGCGTGTGTGTTTCTGATCCATTTAAACATTTTGAAGGCCGTTTACGTTTTGGCCCAACATAAAACACTCGGGGGTCCGTAAAATTGCGACCCGCAATTTCAATTGATTTCAAATTAATACATACAATTCCGTTTTCAATATTCGCATTCATAAAAAGTTTTTACGGTATGGTTAAATTATCAAGAAAGAGATGGACTTAAGGTCCTACTACGATACGTAATCAAATAAAATCAGATAGTTCAGTTTTAATATTAGTGCAAGTTTTGTAGTATCAGTTCAAATCAATGTAAATCAATACGCGGTAATTAGTTCAAATCAATGTAAATCAGTTATATTTGGCTTCGAATGAATCACTGACGGCTTGGGTTTCGCTTTCGAGCTGGGTTGATCTTGAAGGGTGATTGATAGAAATCTGCGAGAGTCTTGTCGTTTCGTTGGTTTTGTCGATTTTTCGAATTTGGGTGAACATTCTTCTGAATTTTTGAATTGGGGTATTTTGTCTTGGTTCGTTTTTTGTTAGGCCGATGATGAGACAATATATTAAGAGTATTATGTTGGATATTATACTAATCGGTAGTATAAGTTTGATTGATAGAGTTGTTGTACGGGGTTCATTTCCTTGTCCCACTCGTTTTCCTAGTTGTTTTTGAATTGATAGGGTGATTTTTTGAATTTCTTGGATTGGTTTGTTATTGGGATTTGCTTTGGCTTTCTTTTGAATTTGTTTGCTGAGGGTTTCCAGGGTTTTCTTTACCTCTAGGTTCTCATTTTTTATATTGGTTATCTCTTCATTATTTTTCAGTAGGGTTTGCATCATTATTTGGGTTTTCTCGATATTCTGTTTTATCTCATCCTTGTTCTCTTTCATGGGGCATTGTATACATTGTAGTTTTATTTGTTGACATTCTTCATTATCGGGATTTCTACAAATTTCTTTGTAATCGGTACAGGTGCTGTCTTCTCTTCTGAAGGGTTGGGATTTCTCGCATTTTTCTAATGGGTTTTCAGTATTACACTTTCTCATCATTATCATCATTATTATTGTGATCCATAACATTGGGTTCATGGTTTTCATTTCTAATATATATCAATCAATTTTCACGTCTATTTACAATTTTATTCAACTATATACAGTGGAGTTTAGCCCTTTTTACTCTTTCTCTCTTTCTGGGGTTGAGTGTCTCTCGCACTCTTCTTTAATTTTATTTTCTGAGAATCTCATTATCAGGACTTGGGCTTTTATTAATCGCTCGGTTAATTTTGGGAGTTCTTTTAGTCGCTCTTTGTTTTCTTTGATTATTCTTTGTTGATTATGAATTTTCATTTGAAGATTTCTTTCTTTTGTTTGTTTTCTCTTGAGTTGACGTTTATAGTTGACCGCTTGGTTGTTTGTTTTTCCAGCTTTCGTCTCGCTTCCTGGAGCTGATCTGTTAATGTTTTGATTTCGTCCTGAACTTGTTGGTGACTTTCTTTTATTTCTCTGGCTTTTCTACAACTGTCTTCTAGTTGTAGCACGTATCTCTGTTCGCTTTTTCTGCTGTCTCGCATTCGTTCTGCTTCGGTTTTCCAATAGTCTTCCAGGATTACACGGGTTTTTATTTCAGCTAATTCTCGTCTCAATTGTTCATTTTCTCTCTTTTGATCTCTGTTTTCTCCCATGCTAGATGTTAGTTTTCGTTTTATCATATTGGTTAGTTGTTTAAATTGTATTAATTGATGATTTATCGGGCGATTTCTGACTCTTGCTCTCCACTAACTCTTGCCATTCCTTTCTTTCGGCTCTCCATCTTTTACTGTAGTATCTCAGTGGGTCTTGCTCGATTGGTTCTACTAATTGAATTGGGCTTGGTACGTATTCTCCGTCTTCTAGATTCATTCGGATTTCTATTTCGTTTGAATTCATGCTAAATATACATTGGCTACAATTTTTGTTTTTATAATTTTTATTGTTTTTATTATCTTTTTACACTTTTTACAATTTTTCTCTTTAAATTTACGCTATCGTTTCGTCCGTCTCCCCGAATCCTTCATCGGGTTCAGCGGTTACTTGGGTTGGAATTTCGGTTGGATATAACGGCATAAGCAGGATTGGTGGTCGGTTTCGCAAGGTATTTACCTCTTCACGCAAAGCGTTTGATATTTGTATCTCTTCGTCTAAGAGATAAGCAAGATAGTCTGCGTTTTCAGTTAATTCCTCCACCTGCGTTTCCAAACGATGCGTGTTTTCCAAAGCTTTTAACTTTTCAATCTCTTTTCTTAGATTCTGTTCATTTTCCTCATATCCTTGCTTTATCGTTTTGATTTCTGCTTCCACTTGTTCCTTCAACTGCTTATTAACTTCATGTTGATGTCTCAACTGGATTTCTTTAAATACTGCAACTCCTCGGTGTCCGTTCACCTCCTGCTGGAGTTCTGTTATTCTCTCGTTTAATTGTTGAATTTGTCGTCTTTCATCCGTTTGTTCGTGTAGGGTTTCCGTTATCTTTTGATTTAGTTGATCAATCCATTTTCTGAGGTCCTTGTCGGTTTTCCTGAGCCTTCTTATTGTATTTTGTCTGGTTCGTTCATGGTATTCCATTGTTTGGATTTCCTCGTTCAGCTCCTCAATTGTTTCTTTCTGCGCTTCGACTTGTTCCCATAGCTCCCAATCTTCCATATTCAATATCTTTTTGGGTACAGTCTTATCTCTTTCTTGGCTTCTTGGTACTGGTTCTTCCATCTTCTTGCTTCTGATTTGATCCACTTTTCTTTGTCTTCCGTTTTATTTGTTGTATTTGTCTCTGTTTAAGAGTCTTTTCTTGTTCTATTAGCATCTCCTTCATTCTCGTTTGTTGCCATACTATTTCGTGATCTTGTTTTTGTATATGTTCCCATTGCATCGCATTCTCGATTTTCGACAATCTATACTTGTCTTTCCACTTTCTCGCTTCCGCCATTGTTTGGATCACTATTCTTTCCTGTCTATCGTCTCTGGGCTCTCTAATTTTCTTTGATGGTTTTGGCCCTTGATTTCTCAGCTTGTTGACTTCCTTTTTCGCATTTTCCCATTTAGCTTTGTAAGCTCTTGCTCTATCTTCTTCTTCGGCTATTTGCTGAATGTAGTGTCTAATTCGTGCTTCCAAATTACTTTTTGAGTTTTCTCTATCCTCTGTCCATTTGGCTTTCCAATGGAGTGCTTGTCGTTTTGCCCATTCTTTGGCTTGTTCCAAATGGGTTCTCTTTGTTTTCTCTATTCGATATTGGGTGCTAATTTGCCCAATTTCCTCCTGCATTTGTTGTATGATTTTTATCGTCTCCTCTCCTTCTTCTCGTATCTCTGCTTCTTTATCTTTTATCACTTCCCGCAATCTTTCGATTTCGCTTTGCTGATCCTGCTTCTCCTGCTCTAACATTCTGATCTCTTTCTTTGGTTTATAATTCTAGTTTGGTTCTGCATAGCTTCTTTCATCATTTCCTCTTCTCGTTCTTGGTACGTTTTCTCTTTTCCTTCTGGGTAGGTTGCTTTTTGTTCTAGTTGTTTTTCCCACTTTTCTTTCATCCTTTTCGTTTTTAGAGTTTCTTGTGCTAATTCCTCCTCTACGATTAGTAGCATTTCTTTTAATTGTAACGTTCTTTGTCTCCATAATTCTACTTCCTCACTTGTTACTTTTATTGATTCTGATTGATCTTTGATTGTTGGTTTTGACTCTTCGGCCTCTTTCACAACTTCTTTTGTCTCGTTTGGATTCATAATTGTTTCCTAAATGTTAATAATCGATTATTCTCTCCTTTCAATCATCTCAAGATTTTATCATTATTTACATCATCTCGTATTTTGTGAATTTTTGGATTTTTTTTTTTTTTTTTTTTTTTTTTTTTTTTTTTTTAAATTTTTGTTTTTACATTTATCTTTATTTACACTTTTTTACACATTACTTCCATTTTTAATTACTGATCAGCGAAACGGATCCTTTGATCCGCCCGTTGATCGGCTTCTACATACTGGACATATATCAACTTTTAGCCCACATGTTCACATGTGACCATATGTCCACAAGGCGTATAAATTATTTCTACATGTTTCTGCCAACATGTTACACATTGATACTGTTCCAAATAGCTTCTTTTATTATTGATTTGTCTCGATTCTCTTTTGGTTTCTCTTGATATCGCTTGATTGCTCGGATTACTGCTTGTGTTGAGTCATACCATTCTAAATTATTAGCTAATCTTTCTTTGATTATTTTTCTCATCTTTTGAGTATCTACTCCTGATAATAGCATTATGGTTCTCGTTTTCGGTCGATCCAAAATATCTTCTATTTGTTGGTTGGTAATTATTATTTCGATATTCTTTGACTCTTTTTCTTGCTTATACATGCATTTCCCTTTATGCTTTAACTTTTTGACATTCTGATCTGGTATTGGTTGTTGATTTTTACATCCTTCGCACATTTTCCTCTGGCTGTTTGACCAATACCCTTGACTCGCAAATTCTGCTGCTCTTGGATTTCCTTTGAAAGTTTTAATTCTCTCTTCGAATGTTCTATTTATAGTTTCTTTTTCCCAGATTAATTCTGCTGGATTCTTCGAACTCTTTTTATCGTTATCTTTTTCTCGCCTCCCTTTTCGTCTTTGTCTAATTCCGATTTCGAAGTCCTTCTAATCTGTTTCATCGCACTTGGTTTTCCTACGTTCCATGTTTATTCTAAATGGGCAGGTTGAAAAATTTCCTCAGGATGTTTGCGTTTTGCTGTTTCTCCTTTTTCCCAATTGCGGAGAGTCTTCCTTGACAATAAATACAGGTGACTTCATCGGTAGTTCGCGGAGGTCTCCTGAGAAGAAGAATCCTTGGATGCTGCATCTCTTTACTCTGTCGTCAGGAATACTTTATTATCTATTGAACGTTTAAAATATCTATGTCTTCTATCTCTCGCTCCTCGTAATCTTACTTTTCTTCTAAGTGAGCTAAATTACCTTCGTTCATTTTCCTGGTTCGTTTCCGTTGTGTCGAAACTGGTTTCTATAATGCTGAATTGCGATTACTAAGTTTTATTCTTCCTCTTCCTCTGTTTCTTTACATTCTCGTCCATATCGAATCTGGTCCTCTTCAATCTGTATTGTTATCTTCGGTGATTCGCTTGCCATCTAAATATCGTCATTATTTTGAAAGTTATGTTTTTGATTTTTGATTATTTGTATTTGATTTTTATTTAATTATTTATTATTATTATTTAATTTTATTACACTTTTCTTTTCTTTTCACGTACTTATCTGCTCTCCATTTTAATTTTATATAAGGTTATCTTTGGTAAAGAAGTCCTCTCCTCTCAATCGTTGTTGTGGATAAAAGTGAGAAATATTACAATTGCTGTATTCCAGCGGTTGTTTTGGTCTATTCCCATCTGTGGTTTATTTCCTGTTTCTGATCGGATTTGCGTATCTCTTGTCCTTTCATACGTTAAATATCATGTTATTGTTTAAAAGGCAATGTTAATAGTCGTCGTAATCTCCCCTTTCCCACTCTGATGAAACCTGATGTGGGTGCCTGTTGCATTCCCATCTCCAATTTGGTATAGTTTATGCCCAATTTGTATTCCATTTATTCCCACTTGTATAATTGGATGGGCTGTCTAAAATTCTCTGTGTTCCGTCATTTGCTCTCTGAAGCTTTCTTGCGAATTCGGTTATTTACCATATAATGGTGCTGTAAAGATGTTTTTGGTAATAAGAACTGTTAGTTTCTAATTCCTTATGCCTGTTGGTCTTGTTGCATTTTCTTTTTCCATTTCCCATTTTCTTTGAGTCTAGTGTGTCTCCTTGCTTTCTCTCGAAATTCTTTCTGGATATACTATATTTCTCTATATTATTGCCTTTTTGTGCATCATATTTCTGTTCGTAGGCTTTTTTTTATTTCCCATTGCCAACATCCTGATCGCCCGCTTTTATTATGATTTCGGCATGCTCGATTACTATTTTCTATTATGTGCTTTTTGCATTTCCGCAATTGGTTAGTTGGCTTGACAATTGAATAACTCCAACGGCATTGATTTGGGTTTTGCGATACCTTTGTCAGTGTTCTTTAATTTAATGATTTATCCTTTCTGTCGCGTTATGTTTCGGCATAATCCTTCGTATAGATCACTATTTGTTCCTCTTTTGAGTATTACGGTGTTCCATCTATTTTTTGTTCATATCGTCGGTGATCCACAGAATTCGCATTTCTCTCTCTCTTGATGCACACTTTAGTGATGATTCTTTGATCGTCTTTTTCGTTGATGGTTTGACATTTTCGCAATATTCTTATATTCGCATTCCATTTTGCGTGACTTTCCGTTCCTTCATTTAGTCCTTCATTCCACCATTCTTTTTTATTGGCAATATGAACTATGATTGTTGATTTCCTTGTTGGTGGCTTTATCTATTGTGTTTGTTAGGATCTTCATCCTTTTCATATTTACGTCGCATCAGGTCATTTTATTGTTCCTGTTTCTATCACTTCTATCGTACAGTCGTACATATTTCTGATCCCAACATTTCGTTTGTCTCGCTCCAATCAGTAGTTTTTTGCAATTACACATTTCATCTTTCTTTTATATCTTGTTTCCCACTTAATTTATATTTTTCATTTATTCGTTCGTAGTTTTGATGGATCTCGCTTCCACTCTCCATCTTATTCTCTCGATGTCGTTCTGCAATAGTCTACAAAATTTTCAATTACTTGACGTTGCTTTACTTCTATCGTTTTATTTTTACATTTTACAGGTACGCTTTACTTTTACTCTACTGTGAATCGCGGTATTGGGGTTGATTTTCTTGGGGGGCATTGATGCTAATTCCATTACCACCAACTTGCGGGAATCTAATGCTGTGTTGTTACGTGTCTTCTAATTTCGTCACTTGCCATCTACTTGATCTGCTAGTTGTTCGTTTATTTATCTTATGTAAGTGTTAGTATTGTTCTTTGTTGCTTTCTAGTACTTATGGATTGTTGGTAAACTCTGTTTACGCATATATATATAAATATAGCACGATGAGTATTTGTCCACTGACATCATTTGCGCATTGTTCGTTTTAGGGTCAATTATTTCACATGTCAGTCTCCACGTTCCTCGACTCCTATGGATCTTGATATTATTCCTTGATTTAATTCATACAATTTCTATGGTACATTGGCAGCTGCTGGTTGTTGTATTGCTTCTGTGAACGGTGGTATTCTCACTTGATTTGGTATGTTTACGTCATATTCGGATTCATCTGTTTGGTTACTAATACATCCATTTAATTCATCGCATTCATTTCTGTTTGACTATTGGTCTCTGGCATTTTGTACGATATTTTCAATATGAAATTACATTTAACTATATATACTACATTTAATATTTTTACACTATTATACAGCGTCTTTTCTCGTTTCTTACACACATCGTTTCTCCGCGGGACTCTTACGTCAATGTCCGTATCCCCATATTTCTCATTCATTATTCTATATAATCAAATTACGTTGACCTTTATGTGCTTACGATAATGGGGCAGTTCTTTTAACCCAAGGATCCACTTGTGCTAGAATATTCATTTGATTTCATATTTCCTCAGTTCCTTGCATCGTATTGTCCTATTCGATAATCGTAATATGAATTTTCTACTGCTGGCCATATTCTTTATCTTTGCCGAGTTCTTCCGCATTTTGGTATCTTACTATTGAATTACTATCGACATCCTATGCCTACTTATGACGCTGTTTAATTCAAATCATTTTAAGTTATAATAATTCTTTTGTTAGGCTGCGTAGTTTTATTTTCCCACTTGCTTGTTTTGTCTCCATCATTCCTTCTTCTTGGTTGGCACATTTTTGGTGACTTTCTGGATTGTACGCTTCGTGAATTGAAAGGTGGCTATCGCATGATCATTCCTTTTTTCCATGTTTCGTTTTTGGTTTTCCTAATGGATTTTTTATTAGGTTGATCCGTCCAGCATATGACTTGAGTGATTTCTATTTTTTTACTGTTTCGTTCTCAATGTCATTGAGTTCCCTTTGGGATTTATTACATATTTTCCGAGTTTTCTTTTCGTCGGTATGCGGTACTTATTCGATTCGTAATATATTTCTGCTCGTTTTCACATTGGATTCTTTTGTTCATGTCGTTTCTTTAGTTCATATACAACAGATTTTGTGATGAGGTTTTTCACCTTGTTATTTCACTTACTATTTCCTCTTTCATTTCCGCATTATGATTCTATGTTATTAGTTACTGCTTTACTTTTCTCTGAATCTAGTGTTGTTCGGTTTTTCTTTTCGTTTCTTTTTCCGAAACGTTTTGTCGTAAACTGATTCTAACAATTATCTTGTTAATTGATCTTCCAGTCATACTCTTCCTCTCTGACGTGTACTGATGTACTTTCACGCTATTCTTTTTGTTGGGAATACGGAGTATTTTTGATTGATAGATAATTCATATATTTTGATTGACATTTGATTCTCTCATTTATCGTTCCCTTCTTTTTAGTTATCGAATATGCAACTTTTGTAATGTGTTCTTGCCCATATGTTTCAACTATTATCTCTTCTCAACTCTTTGGGTTTGGATTTCCCTTTTATTAATTATTTCTTTATTTCTCGGCTCGACAGTTGATAAGGCATAAGCTTTCTTTTGGTGTATGTGAATTTCTATCCAGAGTTTTGGTATAAATGTTGCAGGTTATTATATATACATTGTTGGCACATATATAATATATTCCGCATTTCCTTCTAGACTATCACCATTCGCATTTTCTTCCCGCTTTATATTAATTTTCACCAATCAATTATATTTGTTTTGTTACATACTCTGTTTCATGGTTTCTATTCCATCGTTATTATTCGTACATCTTGCCTATCCCTGTTTATTGGATTTTTAACGATCTCTACTCTTTTGTAGAATCTTACATACATCTTTAGGGGTTTGAAATGATGATGGATTTTCGGAATCGTATTTCACTCCTTCCTGGTTTTCCTATTGAATCGAATTTGGACAAACTTAATGCTTATATTTTGTCATTGTAGCTTATCCTTCACTGAAATTCCTCTTATCGTGTACTTGTTCGTATTCTGAACGATCTCATTTCTTCGCTGATATTTTCGCAGTCCGTTTAATTTAATGGACGTAATCAATATTCTTATTTTTTGTAGCAGGGTCGGTCGGTTTTTGATTTTTTCTTTGATTGTAGTAACAATCATCCTTTGTTCGTTTTTCTCGTTTATTACTGTTGTTCGTTTTTGACGTTCTCGTTAGATTGGTTCCTTTTTCTCTATGTTGTGCCGAGATTTGGTGTTTCTTACTGCAATTTGAGTTTGGCATCTTGATCATTCTGGGGTTTCGCTATTCTGCCACTTCCTCTTTCTTCCATTTATTATTTCCATCCGGGGTTCCTTTGAATGTGTATACTCGAATTTATTATTTCAATTATTTCCTCGATACTTTTATTCTGGCTTTATATATCTTCCATCTTTTTTCTTCTTGTTTACTCGCTTGGAATCTTATTATGCTTTCGTCCATCTATGTCATTTTCATTAATAACTAGTTCCTTTCTATTTCAATTGTTATGTTTCTTTTGGTCATGATTGACGCTGATTTCAGGGTCACTTCCCATTTCAATTACTTTTATCTTTTTGGAAATGGGTAAGTGAGCAATATATTGTTTCTTTTAATAGAACGTTTTCTGTTCTTACCATATAGTTTAAATCAAATCTTTAAGTGCGTGAACCTCATAGGTCCATTTCAATAGTTGGCTGCTGCTTTCGTCTTTGTTTGGCGTCTTTTATGCTTACCATAATGTTTGATTTTTTACCCTTCATTTCTCTCTCTCTATTTGTTGCGTTATGGTTTATTGATTTATTGCGCTTGCTTGTCTCGATTTCAGTGCATAGTGTTAATAATTATTTTTCCATTATCTTTCTCCTTGAACGATATCAGTTTAGTTATTCTTCTCAGAACTGTTTGATAGAAGCATCTGATTGCGACTGCGAACATAAGGTGTTTGTCCCTCTTCGTTTGGTATATTTTGAGTTGTGTCACCATTATCTGATAAATGAATTATATTCTTTACTGTTGAGTGTTCTATGCTATACTGCATAATGTATTGAGGTACGTTTCCATTCTACATCTGCCATAGTTAGATCATGGGACTATACTTCTTTGATAGATCCATTTTGGATGGGCTTCTAGATACCTTTGGCATAAATTCAATGGCAGATTTTCCACTGCTTTTGGTTTTACTATCTCTCTCCTTTCCTTTCGACCCATTTCTGGATTATTTCTTGATGGCTTTTTACTATATATTATTCCATCATTATCTACATTGTTTATGGGTCGCAGACCTTTCAGAGTTATTTGGGTTTATTCTGGGCTTTCGTTCCTCTTACGGTAAATTATTTGGTGTCGCTTCTATTTTTCGATCTCGTTATCCGCTTCATACTCAGCTGTTGGGTCTGTAATCTGGTTTGATACTTCTGATTTCTGGTCTCTTGTATTGTTCTAGGTATCGCTTTAACATCTGCTTACGTTTTACGTAAATAGGATCTGGTGAGTGGGTTTTGACTATTAATCGAGCGTTATTCTCGATTTACAATACATATATTCATAAGGTCCTTTACCACATTCTTTGTAATTTTTTTGGCACTCTGGGATAATTTCTGGACGTTGCGATTATTACCCAGTTCCGATCTGAAGTTGATGCTCGCGTACGTCTCGCTTTTATCGATGCAATTCTTTATAACTATTCTTGATTAAAATCTAATATTCATAGCTGCCGGTTTTCCAGATCTCCATTGCATTCGTTCTTTGAATCCCAGTTAATAATCATCAATTTCCACTTTACTGTGATTATTGGTGTTTGATATTCTAGGTCTATCGATGTTGCATTCTCTGCCGAATTCATTGATGATCATTTTTGTTGCTGAATGGATGACATTCTATAGCCATTAGCATAGATTTATATTCTATCCAATCTTTTTGTGTCTGTTACATTAGTTTGAATAATTTCTATATAGCATGCCAATTTGATCGTTCGGTTTGGCCATTTGTTTGCGGAGATGGTATGGCGATGTTCTCAATTCGCAATTCTGAAGTTAGATTACGTGTATTCGTTTCTATAATTTTGCTCATAAGTGGTTTCTTGATCAGTTTGAATCTGTTTGGTGTTCATATTACAGCATTAAAATCTACTTATTACTAGGATTTCGCTAATTTTCTGGCTTTTTGAATAATGTAATTGCGATGCTTCGGGAATTTTGTATAAATAATTTCTGTCACTACTAATATGTAGTATTCTCCATCGTTAGTTTCTAGGTATGGTCCGTAACTACATCCATTGCATCATTGTCATTGGTTCTGGTGGAATTGGCATTGGTTTTAGAGAGTGCCTTCAAATTTAATTTCCTGTGGCTATTTCCTATGTTGGCGCTATCAGACAATTCTTTATCCATCCTTTCACGTCTTCTCCTGATATTTTGGCCCAATATATTTTTGAACGTAATCTATGTTTCCGTCTTTTTGCTGAACAGTGATCCTCCAAGATTTTCACATCATGATATTGCAATCAGTTACTTCTTTTGCTCTACTTTCTAGAGTAAGACATAAGTCTTTTCTCGCCATCATAATAATACCATCCTTATTCCAATGGATATATCGATGTCTGTTCTTTCTCATAATGCTCATCTCAGTTGCTGTTGTTGTCGAGATTCATATCGTTAGTTTCAATATTCGATTATTGTCATTTAATTCTTGGTCTTCTTTTCTGCTTCGTTATTTACAGTTTTGTAAAATCGTATCTTCTGCGATTAAATCTGCTATTCGTCTCTACATCATGTCCAGTTAGTTCTCAAATACAAATCTTTGAACATACAGGTCTGCGTTGGCATTTCTTTATTCCTGATTTGAATAATTTATATTACGGCGAAGGTATTATTGTAGCTGGATCGCCATCTCATTAATATGCTCGAGGCTTCCTTGTGTTGGCCTAAGCCATACGCAATGGTTGATGATCTGTAGTGACATATAATCATCCGTGACCCATAAGACAATATTTTGAAATGTTTAATAGCTGGATATTTGCTAAATGCTTCTCTTTCGAGATCACCGAATAGTTCTTTTCAGTTTCTTTGAATAGTTCGACTATAATATCCAATAATCGTTCTCTTTTCTCGTTCATCCCATGTCCTAGGACTGCTCCAGATGCATATCCACTTGACCGTCTGTCGCTAAACAAAAAATGGTTTCTTGAAAAATCCGGGTTACCGAGTCTTGGATGCTGATATTTAGTTATCTCTGAGTGTTTCAAAGGCTGTTTGTGCTCCTATTTCCCATTAATGGGGTATTCTTATTTTGTCGTTAACTCTTGTATGGGTTCGCAATAGTTGCGTAATTCTGATGAACTTTCGTAGTACTCCCATAAGACTAGGAATTTTGCACTTGACGTGACTGTTTTTAGGTACTGGGCAATCTTATCATTATTCAATTGTTTCTTGGGTCTTGGTTCTTTGCCTTTTGCTGACACCAATATGTAATCCTAAGAAGGTGCTTTTCCTATTGCCCAATCGCATTTAGATGGTTTCAATTTTAACTTTCAATTGTCTCCAGGTCGAACGAATACATTACGATATCTTTTAAATGAATGCTCAGAAGGGCTAGAAATAATTAATAAATCATTCAATATATACATACATTGTTTTTTAATGCTACGTTTGAGTTTACAAAATTATAATCTCTGAAATTGAAGATGGATGCTGTTACGTTTCTTAATCCGAAAGGCATTTTCTTAAAATTGATATGATTCTTTTCCATTGTAAAGGCAGTTTTATCTCCTTGTCTTCTCTTTTGACCATTTTATCTGCAGTAACACTTTTTAAATATCTAGCGATGTTAAATTTAAAGCTGCTCCGATGTAGAGTTTGTACATTTCATTTATGTCTGGTAATTGGGTATGTATCTCGTTTTGTTACCGCATTGAGGTCGTCGAGTAGTCTATACAGAACCGTTGTTCCGCTTTTTCTTTACCATGACTACTGGGGAATTGCCATGGTGAGAACTTGTTCGATTACTCCTTGCGATTAACATCTTTTGCACTTCTTTTTTGTTCTGGTTTTGAGCTTCTGCCAATCGATATGGTGCCGTAGTGTTTTGGGTGTGTCTGTTAATGGTATTCGTATGTTGCGTTTACATCGCTTAATGTACCGAGTCTAAGTCAAGATGCACTGCAAAATTATCTTTAATACTCCAATTAGCAGTTTTTTGTATGTTCTTTCTCGTTTTCGGATTAGTAGCTGACCTGTCGATAGTCCATAATTCTTCCTATTTCCCTTCAGATTTTTGTTGTCTCGGAAGTTCAATGCTCCCATCATCAGGGATGTTAATTTTCCCAAATCTTTTCATTTTACGTAAATGATTTATTTACTCGTCATTGTAATATTAGATTTGGAATTTCAACTGTTGTCAGTTTACGTCACCTATCTCTCTGGCTAAGGCAGTTCTATCTTCTTCTCAATTTGTGATTAGGTTCGAAAATCATTTCTCCTCTGGTTTTCTTCATTCACTTTTACGTAACAATCATTTGTGTAGCGCCTGGCCTACTATTTTCTACTTGAACATCTCACTTTCTGATATTCAACTACATATCGTCGGTTTTATCTCTCAGTCATCGATTTCCTAGGTCTATGTATTTCTCCTTTACAATTACTGCAATTAGAGATCCGTTCCAATTAACAATCTGCACTCATCTTCTATAACGCTAGAATACCGTCGTACTGATTTTTACAATTTTTACTATTCGATTATTTGACCAGAATTTTTCCGATGGATTGCGACTATATCTTTGCTGCAGGTTAATTGACGTCCACATGTTTCAGCTTCTTCTATACATGGCCATAATCTTCCGGTATTTTATCCATTTTTATTGCTGAACATGTTTGCTACGGTATCGATCATTGCTTTATATCATCTACCCATTTATTTTATGCGGTACCGTTAGTGTTGGTCGGCTAATGTTATGTAAACATAGCTATGGTTCGAGTTTCTGGATCATGATCCCACTATCTCGAATCTTTGAGCTTTGTTCTTTGTACCATAAGTCTGCCCAATTTGGTTCGTATTGTCTGAGATAAATATTTCGTAATGTTGTTGGTTTGGATATCGGTACGTTTCGTTCTACTGATTTTGTTTGTTTTCTTTAGACATTCATATATGGTGAGTGGAATGATGAAATGAATCATCCACTATTGTTGGTCTTTCGATTTTCCATTTTTTGGAGTTGCTCTTGAGTTAGCCTTCTGTGTTCCTCCCTTGTTTTCGTCATTGTCGCTGTTTTACTGCGTATTATCTCTGAAATTTATCCATCGTTCCAGTTGACATCGTTTTTTTGTCGTTCACATTCTGGTTTTCCTCGAGCATATCTGAATCTCATTATGCTTTAAATTTTCCGTTACGACTTTCTTCATCAGTACCGTTCTTTTAGTTAGAATTCCTACTAATCTCTTTATTTTTGTGGATATCTTTCGAGTGTCCATGTAACACCATTGTTTTACTAAAATGGTAGCAAATCCAACTGCCAATTTTCACAGTTGCATTTTCGATTTCTTTTTGTAAGATATCGAAAACATGCTAACTTTGTACGTTAGGAATCACTTCTTACGATTTGAATGATTTTGAAGGTATTCCTAAAATTCCTGCCTTCATTTGTTCGAGATTAGGAATCTTCCCATGGCTACTTCTCATGTTTGCTGTTAAGAATGTTTGAAATGATCTGGTGATAATAGCAGTTTCGTATTAGGGTTTCTCTCTATTGTTACCTCCCGTTATCAGTTACAATACTATAGATAATATTTGCTATGCCTTTGTGCTGGAAATAATTAAATGTTCTTGGTTTGTTCCAGATCTTGTTTAGGTAGTATATCCACTTCGTGATATATCCACTGGTTTGATTCTGCTTCGTAGCCAAATCTCTGTAAGTTCCAAATATTTTTTGGTGAGTGTACTATACTCGAGTTGGAAATTGTAACAATTCATTCCTCCCTCCCCTGCTTTCAAATAAACACGGCCCTTCCCATATACTTACTCACAAAATCTGAACGCTTATAGGTGCAGGTACAAATTTTTTCTGGATTTATCAATCCTTGTATACTGGTTGATGCGAATCTGATTTTTCTTATGCATTATTTCTAAATCGTTTATGGCCAAGTTTATATCTCGCCGCAATTGATTCGAATTCTCTTGGCGTTATCGCAATTGCTCTTTCGATTTATAGTCATCTCAACTTACTTCCCGACGATTCTTCCAAATAATCCTTCCTGGAAGTGGTAGTAATGAATTCGTTATCCGGATTTGGTGATTGCCATTGCTAACTTTGTTTTTTAAATATATCTTCTCTGGTTCAAGAAGATACAGGTTCAGTTTTTCCAATCGTCAGTATATTCTTTCTCGTGACTGCCAGTCCTTATTGACTCAATAGAAGATTCCTCTTGTTATTTATATACAATATTACTTTACATCTTTGGGATCTATTTGCGATTTTTGCGTTGGTATTGCTGTTCGCGATAAGAATATTCCTTTATAGTTGTACTAGCTAACCATTTCGTCACAATTTAGCTTCACACACCATCCGTTCCTTTTTAATCTCATTCCGATTGTAGTATCTTGTTGATATTACTACCGTTGGCGTGATCTCTTGACCGATAAGTTGTGGTTATCGTTGGTTTTCCGATTCTCCGGTTCTTCGTAATTGCATCTAATAGCACTTTTTTGCGTGTTAGTTTCGGTTTTCTGTGCACTTGTTCCATGCACTTCGTCGAAATTGAATTGCGCTTTTATCAATTAAGGTGAGCTCTACAAAAAGTTCTCCGCGTATCAGCAGACTAGTACTATTACATCGTTGACCATTTCCCCGTCACATCTACATGATCTTCGTGTTGCTAGACATGTTGGGGGATTAACTTTTTCATCGCTTGTGTGTCCGAGTCATCAAAATATCCTTGATATTTCTCTAATTCTTCACTAGTGTAGCTTCTCGCTATCACTAACTACCTCCTTTGACCACAGTTGTTCATAATCCTATACTCCTCCTTGAACCAACGTTCCCAGCTCTCCAGCCAGTTATTCTTCCCGCAGCAATCACTTCGGGGTTGTTTATTTATCTTTCCATTCCTCATCGCGCTCTCACACTTCACTCGATCCCAGTATTAATGCGTAACTGTCCCCTTCACGTAGGAATGCTTCTTCACATTCGCTGCCGCGTTACAGAACCACTTGTTGTCTCCGTTCGGCCATTCTATAATTGATTATGCGAGTGATGTCCGCAATAATGCTACGAATTTTCCTGCTTACAGAGCATTCTTTGATTCTGTTTTTTCGAAGTCTACTTCCTTGCGAGTATACATATCTTACGTTACTGCTGGTATGCCGCTTTGTCTGTAATATTACCGGGTTTGCTGGCATTTGCACTCTTCTGTTTCTTTTAGTGCCAGTTTTTATCCAGCCCACATCTATTTCATGTATATCGAAACAATCTCATTATACTATCAACATGGTATCTACTTCCTTTTACGACACATCATCCAATATGAGTATGTGTAAGTGATTATCGTATCATCCTTTTCTAGCTGTTTTTGACGATCACTTTGCATTACATTGATGTTCTCGACAGTATCTGTTAGAGATAACTCTTTCATAACTTTTAGTCTGCATCATCTTCGGTCTCATATGAATCACTCTTTACTTACCCGATTATATAAACAAGCTTGCCATTCACCTTGGGTCAGGCTCAGCATGAACTGGGTTCGGATTACCTTCCTGATCAATGTCTCGTTATTGCGAATCTAATTATCATTTGGTTGTACATCTCTGGAGTATCGACTTTCTGCCTATATCAGCCTTACTCGTATTGTACATCAGATAGGCCATTCCTACAAATATTCTTATTTGGTCATCAGATCGTTTCGTTAATGATTATTATTCAAAACAATATCCTCTGGATCTAGTTGTGGTTCTACTGTATTATCCAATTTTATTTATTATGGTTTATTGCTGCCACAAGCTGTTTCGCTATTGCTAGCCAGATCACTTACCTTAAGTTTATCAAACTTTCTCTTTACTTTACGGAATTTGCTAAATCCCCAGCCATCATCAAGTTATTAATCTGATTGATTTCCATTTTGCTGCTTGTTCCTGACCCTTTCCAGTTTTGCCTTGTAATTGCTTATGTCACTTGTACTAAGCTATGTTCAAATCATCAACGTTGTCAATTAACCATCCTGAGTCCTGATTCTTTCAGTTTTCCTTTCTGGAGCTGGTTTCAATTTTTGGTCGTCCTCTGGATTTGCTTTTCCATTGCGCGTACTGTTTCTTTTCGTGTTGTGTTCGCTTGCCGTTATCTCTAGCAATGTTGATAGCTTCCTCGTTTCCATTTATCCAATTGTCTCCATTCGTCTCCTGTCGGCCTTCGGGTCTTCTTTCTTTCTTTATCATTTACTCTCTTCGGTATCTGGCTCTTATAATTTACACTGGTGTCTCTTGGACCACATTACTAGCTCGTCCGCGTTTCACTGTTTACTCAATCAGTTCCTTATCTACTCTGTCAATGAACAAATCTCTTGATTCGGTATTCATCCTGGTTTTTCCTCGTCCACAATATCATTAGATTCATTATAAGTAATCTTCCTCATCTCTGTTGTGAATGACGATCTACTTAATTGGCTGCAGGTGGAACTAATCTGCGCGTATATTAGGCTATTCTTGTCAGCCCTAATTGGCTCTATTTCGTTTGAATTTCTCTTTTATTGAGTATCTCTTCAATTTTTGCTCATGTTAATATATTTATCCATCCCAATTGCAATTTGCCGTAACTCCAATTTCGAGATCGCTCGTCTAATATCGGTACTATCGTATTGTAAATGAATTGGATGGTTCGGACGGTTTATTCTCTTTTCACCTCACTACTTTGGCATGATATAAAATATCCTATTCGTTGGATTCGAAATCTGGCGTCTCATCTAATTTCTTAAACTGTACATTTGTCTATTGTTTCGGAACTGGCCAATTCGAGTGGTTCTCCATTTTTCGCGTAAATTCTGCTGAATTTGCTCTGGGTACGCAGCATAAATTCTCCCGATACTCTCGTATTTCACTTTAACAAATATTTCGCAGTTCTATATTCTGTTACAAGAATCGATTATCCATTTTGCTAAGATCTGTTACAAGTTCGTCTTTGATTTTGGCTCGTTCTCAATATCGCTCTAACTCTCTACATTGTTTATTCGTTTCCGTTAATCGTGATTAACTCCTTTCCTCACAGGATCGTCTAATATCTGTGGGGGCAAGTATTTATTCTGGATTTCGTTTTCTCGAGTACACTGATTTCGTGGTCTCGCTTTGTTCTGTGATCGAATTCAGTATTTATCATTTCTCGTTCTGTTTCTACTTCGATCAGTGATGTATATCGTATCATCCTTTACGAATTTGGGTGTTACATATTTTATCAGTAGGAATTGTCTGGATACTCCTCCATGCACATTTTCAGTGGATTTCGGCTTTAGACTTAATATAGATATTGGGTTCACTCCCAGTTTATTCGCTCTGTGATGCCCTGCCCATTTTCCGGGATTAGCGATTGAAATTGTGACTTCTTCGATAAATGGCCCCATTCTAACATGCAGTCATATCATGCCTACTTGCTAAATAGAAAATAATACTAGATAGATATTTTCCGTTTTCCTACCGTCTCCGTTTGAGGTACAATCTCAGTTTCATCCGGTTCCTCCGAGTTTCTGTATAGAATTGAATGACTAGTGATACCTATGCTTTTCTCTTCTTCAGACGATTTTACTTTTTAGCATTCCGGCCTATTATTTCCATGCTGATAATGGGGGCTAAATCGAGCTCTATCGTTTTGACTTTCTCGTCTTCTTCTGGTTGCCATATCCATTCATCGTTTATCATTTCTCTGGATAAATTTTCATTATGGTTCATCTTCAATAACTCTAAGGTTTCATTTCGATTATGCTGCGTCTTCCGGCGCTATCTCCTGCGTAATATCTTTTTTCCATTTTGAGTTCGGTTCTTCCGCTTTTCCACTTTCCACTCTTATATGTTTTCATTCATACAACCTTTTTTCCGATGGTGTATGATCGGCATACTCGAGAGTCGTCTATTCGGTTGTAATTTTGATGCTTAATTTGACTCTTGTCTCCGATAACTGGTAGTGAGTTTGTATTTGGCTTTCCATCCTGTTCTTTTTTCATTCTCTTTAGAAAACTCTTGGATTGTTGTTCCTCTTTGATTGTAATTTTTTCTCTCTGGTTTACATCCAGAATGGCTATGAATATTAATGATTGTCGGACTTCCCCAATATACCTAATTCATAATAATCGGGAGGTTCGCTCTCGCAGGACCTAGTTTGGTCGTTGTTCGTGGTACATGGTATTGCTACGGAGATTGTTGACTGCCTTTTTCGGCCATTTTCCATTTAGCTTTGTAAGCTTCGTTGCTCATATCTTCTTCTTCGGCTATTTGCTGAATGTAGTGTTCTAATTCGTGCTTCCAAATTATTTATTGAGTTTCTCCATTCCTCTGTCCATTGCTTTCAATTGGAATGTTCTTGTCGTTTATGCCCATTCTATTGGCTTGTTCAAATGGGTTCTCTTTGTTTTCTCTATTCGATAGATTGAGGTGCAATTTGACCCATTTCCTCCACTGCATTTGTGGTACTGAATTTTTATCGTCTCTCTCTTCTTCTCGTATCTCTGCTTCTTTATCTTTTTATCACTTCCCGCAATCTTCGATTTCGCTTTGCTGATCTGCTTCTCCTGCTCTAACATTTCTGATTCTCTTTCTTTGGTTTATAATTCTAGTTTGGTTAGCATAGTTCTTTCTTTCATTTTCCTCTTCTCGTTCTTGGTACCGTTTTTCATCTTTTCTTCTGGGTAGGTATGCTTTTTTCTAGTTGTTTTTCCCACTTTTCTTTCATCTTTTCGTTTTAGAAGTTTCTTGTGCTTAATTCCTCCTCTACGATTAGCTAGCCATTTCTTTTAATTGTAACGTTCTTATGTCTCCATATTCTACTTTCCTCACTTGTTACTTTATTATTGATTCTGATGATCTTTGATTGTTGGTTTTGGACTCTTACGGCCTCTTCACAACTTCTTTTGTCTCGTTTGGTTTTCATAATTGTTTCACTAAGTGTGAGGCTAATAATCGATTATTCTTCTCCTTTCATCATTCTCAAGATTTTAATCTCTATTACATCATCTCGTATTTTTGTGGTTTTTGAGTTTTTATAATTTTTTGTTTTTACGTTTATCTTTATTTACACTTTTACACATTGTTTTCTTTTTTACACTCTCCAATTATCTAATTATGTCAGCGAAACGGAATCTCTGATCCGCCGTTTGATCGGCTTCTTACATCTGGACAAATATATCAACTTTTAGCCCACATGCTTTCGACATGTGACCTATGTCCACAGGAGTATAAATTATTTCTACATGTTTCTGCAAACATGTTACACATTGATACATGTTCCAAATAGCTTCTTTTATTATTGATTTGTCTCGATTTCTCTTTTGGTTTCTCTTGTTATCGCTTGATTGCTCGGCAATTACTGCTGTGTTGAGTCATTACCTTCTAATTATTATTAATTTTCTTTGATTATTTTTCCATCTTTTGAAGTAATTACATCTTATAATAGCATTATGGTTCTCGTTTCGGTCGATCCAATAAATCTTCTATTTGTTGGTTGGTAATTATTATTTTCCGATATTTTTTGAATACTTTTGCTTGCTTATTACATGGCATTTCCCTATTCATGCTTTAACACCTTTTTTGACTTATGATATGGATTGGTTGTTGATTATTTAATCCTTCGCACATTTTCCATTGGCTGTTTGACCTACCCCTTGATCGCAAATTCTGCTGCTCTTGGATTTCCTTTGAAAGTTTACTTCTCTCTTGAATGTTCTATTTATAGTTTTTTTTTTCCAGGAATTAATTCTGCTGGAACTTCTTAACTCTTTTTATCGTTAGATCTTTTTCTCGCGCTCCCTTTTTCGTCTTTGTCTAATTCCGATTTCGAAGTCCTTCTAATCTGTTTCATCGCACTTGGTTTTCCTACGTTCCATGTTTATTCTAAATGGGCAGGTTGAAAAATTTCCTCAGGATGTTTGCGTTTTGCTGTTTCTCCTTTTTCCCAATTGCGGAGAGTCTTCCTTGACAATAAATACAGGTGACTTCATCGGTAGTTCGCGGAGGTCTCCTGAGAAGAAGAATCCTTGGATGCTGCATCTCTTTACTCTGTCGTCAGGAATACTTTATTATCTATTGAACGTTTAAAATATCTATGTCTTCTATCTCTCGCTCCTCGTAATCTTACTTTTCTTCTAAGTGAGCTAAATTACCTTCGTTCATTTTCCTGGTTCGTTTCCGTTGTGTCGAAACTGGTTTCTATAATGCTGAATTGCGATTACTAAGTTTTATTCTTCCTCTTCCTCTGTTTCTTTACATTCTCGTCCATATCGAATCTGGTCCTCTTCAATCTGTATTGTTATCTTCGGTGATTCGCTTGCCATCTAAATATCGTCATTATTTTGAAAGTTATGTTTTTGATTTTTGATTATTTGTATTTGATTTTTATTTAATTATTTATTATTATTATTTAATTTTATTACACTTTTCTTTTCTTTTCACGTACTTATCTGCTCTCCATTTTAATTTTATATAAGGTTATCTTTGGTAAAGAAGTCCTCTCCTCTCAATCGTTGTTGTGGATAAAAGTGAGAAATATTACAATTGCTGTATTCCAGCGGTTGTTTTGGTCTATTCCCATCTGTGGTTTATTTCCTGTTTCTGATCGGATTTGCGTATCTCTTGTCCTTTCATACGTTAAATATCATGTTATTGTTTAAAAGGCAATGTTAATAGTCGTCGTAATCTCCCCTTTCCCACTCTGATGAAACCTGATGTGGGTGCCTGTTGCATTCCCATCTCCAATTTGGTATAGTTTATGCCCAATTTGTATTCCATTTATTCCCACTTGTATAATTGGATGGGCTGTCTAAAATTCTCTGTGTTCCGTCATTTGCTCTCTGAAGCTTTCTTGCGAATTCGGTTATTTACCATATAATGGTGCTGTAAAGATGTTTTTGGTAATAAGAACTGTTAGTTTCTAATTCCTTATGCCTGTTGGTCTTGTTGCATTTTCTTTTTCCATTTCCCATTTTCTTTGAGTCTAGTGTGTCTCCTTGCTTTCTCTCGAAATTCTTTCTGGATATACTATATTTCTCTATATTATTGCCTTTTTGTGCATCATATTTCTGTTCGTAGGCTTTTTTTTATTTCCCATTGCCAACATCCTGATCGCCCGCTTTTATTATGATTTCGGCATGCTCGATTACTATTTTCTATTATGTGCTTTTTGCATTTCCGCAATTGGTTAGTTGGCTTGACAATTGAATAACTCCAACGGCATTGATTTGGGTTTTGCGATACCTTTGTCAGTGTTCTTTAATTTAATGATTTATCCTTTCTGTCGCGTTATGTTTCGGCATAATCCTTCGTATAGATCACTATTTGTTCCTCTTTTGAGTATTACGGTGTTCCATCTATTTTTTGTTCATATCGTCGGTGATCCACAGAATTCGCATTTCTCTCTCTCTTGATGCACACTTTAGTGATGATTCTTTGATCGTCTTTTTCGTTGATGGTTTGACATTTTCGCAATATTCTTATATTCGCATTCCATTTTGCGTGACTTTCCGTTCCTTCATTTAGTCCTTCATTCCACCATTCTTTTTTATTGGCAATATGAACTATGATTGTTGATTTCCTTGTTGGTGGCTTTATCTATTGTGTTTGTTAGGATCTTCATCCTTTTCATATTTACGTCGCATCAGGTCATTTTATTGTTCCTGTTTCTATCACTTCTATCGTACAGTCGTACATATTTCTGATCCCAACATTTCGTTTGTCTCGCTCCAATCAGTAGTTTTTTGCAATTACACATTTCATCTTTCTTTTATATCTTGTTTCCCACTTAATTTATATTTTTCATTTATTCGTTCGTAGTTTTGATGGATCTCGCTTCCACTCTCCATCTTATTCTCTCGATGTCGTTCTGCAATAGTCTACAAAATTTTCAATTACTTGACGTTGCTTTACTTCTATCGTTTTATTTTTACATTTTACAGGTACGCTTTACTTTTACTCTACTGTGAATCGCGGTATTGGGGTTGATTTTCTTGGGGGGCATTGATGCTAATTCCATTACCACCAACTTGCGGGAATCTAATGCTGTGTTGTTACGTGTCTTCTAATTTCGTCACTTGCCATCTACTTGATCTGCTAGTTGTTCGTTTATTTATCTTATGTAAGTGTTAGTATTGTTCTTTGTTGCTTTCTAGTACTTATGGATTGTTGGTAAACTCTGTTTACGCATATATATATAAATATAGCACGATGAGTATTTGTCCACTGACATCATTTGCGCATTGTTCGTTTTAGGGTCAATTATTTCACATGTCAGTCTCCACGTTCCTCGACTCCTATGGATCTTGATATTATTCCTTGATTTAATTCATACAATTTCTATGGTACATTGGCAGCTGCTGGTTGTTGTATTGCTTCTGTGAACGGTGGTATTCTCACTTGATTTGGTATGTTTACGTCATATTCGGATTCATCTGTTTGGTTACTAATACATCCATTTAATTCATCGCATTCATTTCTGTTTGACTATTGGTCTCTGGCATTTTGTACGATATTTTCAATATGAAATTACATTTAACTATATATACTACATTTAATATTTTTACACTATTATACAGCGTCTTTTCTCGTTTCTTACACACATCGTTTCTCCGCGGGACTCTTACGTCAATGTCCGTATCCCCATATTTCTCATTCATTATTCTATATAATCAAATTACGTTGACCTTTATGTGCTTACGATAATGGGGCAGTTCTTTTAACCCAAGGATCCACTTGTGCTAGAATATTCATTTGATTTCATATTTCCTCAGTTCCTTGCATCGTATTGTCCTATTCGATAATCGTAATATGAATTTTCTACTGCTGGCCATATTCTTTATCTTTGCCGAGTTCTTCCGCATTTTGGTATCTTACTATTGAATTACTATCGACATCCTATGCCTACTTATGACGCTGTTTAATTCAAATCATTTTAAGTTATAATAATTCTTTTGTTAGGCTGCGTAGTTTTATTTTCCCACTTGCTTGTTTTGTCTCCATCATTCCTTCTTCTTGGTTGGCACATTTTTGGTGACTTTCTGGATTGTACGCTTCGTGAATTGAAAGGTGGCTATCGCATGATCATTCCTTTTTTCCATGTTTCGTTTTTGGTTTTCCTAATGGATTTTTTATTAGGTTGATCCGTCCAGCATATGACTTGAGTGATTTCTATTTTTTTACTGTTTCGTTCTCAATGTCATTGAGTTCCCTTTGGGATTTATTACATATTTTCCGAGTTTTCTTTTCGTCGGTATGCGGTACTTATTCGATTCGTAATATATTTCTGCTCGTTTTCACATTGGATTCTTTTGTTCATGTCGTTTCTTTAGTTCATATACAACAGATTTTGTGATGAGGTTTTTCACCTTGTTATTTCACTTACTATTTCCTCTTTCATTTCCGCATTATGATTCTATGTTATTAGTTACTGCTTTACTTTTCTCTGAATCTAGTGTTGTTCGGTTTTTCTTTTCGTTTCTTTTTCCGAAACGTTTTGTCGTAAACTGATTCTAACAATTATCTTGTTAATTGATCTTCCAGTCATACTCTTCCTCTCTGACGTGTACTGATGTACTTTCACGCTATTCTTTTTGTTGGGAATACGGAGTATTTTTGATTGATAGATAATTCATATATTTTGATTGACATTTGATTCTCTCATTTATCGTTCCCTTCTTTTTAGTTATCGAATATGCAACTTTTGTAATGTGTTCTTGCCCATATGTTTCAACTATTATCTCTTCTCAACTCTTTGGGTTTGGATTTCCCTTTTATTAATTATTTCTTTATTTCTCGGCTCGACAGTTGATAAGGCATAAGCTTTCTTTTGGTGTATGTGAATTTCTATCCAGAGTTTTGGTATAAATGTTGCAGGTTATTATATATACATTGTTGGCACATATATAATATATTCCGCATTTCCTTCTAGACTATCACCATTCGCATTTTCTTCCCGCTTTATATTAATTTTCACCAATCAATTATATTTGTTTTGTTACATACTCTGTTTCATGGTTTCTATTCCATCGTTATTATTCGTACATCTTGCCTATCCCTGTTTATTGGATTTTTAACGATCTCTACTCTTTTGTAGAATCTTACATACATCTTTAGGGGTTTGAAATGATGATGGATTTTCGGAATCGTATTTCACTCCTTCCTGGTTTTCCTATTGAATCGAATTTGGACAAACTTAATGCTTATATTTTGTCATTGTAGCTTATCCTTCACTGAAATTCCTCTTATCGTGTACTTGTTCGTATTCTGAACGATCTCATTTCTTCGCTGATATTTTCGCAGTCCGTTTAATTTAATGGACGTAATCAATATTCTTATTTTTTGTAGCAGGGTCGGTCGGTTTTTGATTTTTTCTTTGATTGTAGTAACAATCATCCTTTGTTCGTTTTTCTCGTTTATTACTGTTGTTCGTTTTTGACGTTCTCGTTAGATTGGTTCCTTTTTCTCTATGTTGTGCCGAGATTTGGTGTTTCTTACTGCAATTTGAGTTTGGCATCTTGATCATTCTGGGGTTTCGCTATTCTGCCACTTCCTCTTTCTTCCATTTATTATTTCCATCCGGGGTTCCTTTGAATGTGTATACTCGAATTTATTATTTCAATTATTTCCTCGATACTTTTATTCTGGCTTTATATATCTTCCATCTTTTTTCTTCTTGTTTACTCGCTTGGAATCTTATTATGCTTTCGTCCATCTATGTCATTTTCATTAATAACTAGTTCCTTTCTATTTCAATTGTTATGTTTCTTTTGGTCATGATTGACGCTGATTTCAGGGTCACTTCCCATTTCAATTACTTTTATCTTTTTGGAAATGGGTAAGTGAGCAATATATTGTTTCTTTTAATAGAACGTTTTCTGTTCTTACCATATAGTTTAAATCAAATCTTTAAGTGCGTGAACCTCATAGGTCCATTTCAATAGTTGGCTGCTGCTTTCGTCTTTGTTTGGCGTCTTTTATGCTTACCATAATGTTTGATTTTTTACCCTTCATTTCTCTCTCTCTATTTGTTGCGTTATGGTTTATTGATTTATTGCGCTTGCTTGTCTCGATTTCAGTGCATAGTGTTAATAATTATTTTTCCATTATCTTTCTCCTTGAACGATATCAGTTTAGTTATTCTTCTCAGAACTGTTTGATAGAAGCATCTGATTGCGACTGCGAACATAAGGTGTTTGTCCCTCTTCGTTTGGTATATTTTGAGTTGTGTCACCATTATCTGATAAATGAATTATATTCTTTACTGTTGAGTGTTCTATGCTATACTGCATAATGTATTGAGGTACGTTTCCATTCTACATCTGCCATAGTTAGATCATGGGACTATACTTCTTTGATAGATCCATTTTGGATGGGCTTCTAGATACCTTTGGCATAAATTCAATGGCAGATTTTCCACTGCTTTTGGTTTTACTATCTCTCTCCTTTCCTTTCGACCCATTTCTGGATTATTTCTTGATGGCTTTTTACTATATATTATTCCATCATTATCTACATTGTTTATGGGTCGCAGACCTTTCAGAGTTATTTGGGTTTATTCTGGGCTTTCGTTCCTCTTACGGTAAATTATTTGGTGTCGCTTCTATTTTTCGATCTCGTTATCCGCTTCATACTCAGCTGTTGGGTCTGTAATCTGGTTTGATACTTCTGATTTCTGGTCTCTTGTATTGTTCTAGGTATCGCTTTAACATCTGCTTACGTTTTACGTAAATAGGATCTGGTGAGTGGGTTTTGACTATTAATCGAGCGTTATTCTCGATTTACAATACATATATTCATAAGGTCCTTTACCACATTCTTTGTAATTTTTTTGGCACTCTGGGATAATTTCTGGACGTTGCGATTATTACCCAGTTCCGATCTGAAGTTGATGCTCGCGTACGTCTCGCTTTTATCGATGCAATTCTTTATAACTATTCTTGATTAAAATCTAATATTCATAGCTGCCGGTTTTCCAGATCTCCATTGCATTCGTTCTTTGAATCCCAGTTAATAATCATCAATTTCCACTTTACTGTGATTATTGGTGTTTGATATTCTAGGTCTATCGATGTTGCATTCTCTGCCGAATTCATTGATGATCATTTTTGTTGCTGAATGGATGACATTCTATAGCCATTAGCATAGATTTATATTCTATCCAATCTTTTTGTGTCTGTTACATTAGTTTGAATAATTTCTATATAGCATGCCAATTTGATCGTTCGGTTTGGCCATTTGTTTGCGGAGATGGTATGGCGATGTTCTCAATTCGCAATTCTGAAGTTAGATTACGTGTATTCGTTTCTATAATTTTGCTCATAAGTGGTTTCTTGATCAGTTTGAATCTGTTTGGTGTTCATATTACAGCATTAAAATCTACTTATTACTAGGATTTCGCTAATTTTCTGGCTTTTTGAATAATGTAATTGCGATGCTTCGGGAATTTTGTATAAATAATTTCTGTCACTACTAATATGTAGTATTCTCCATCGTTAGTTTCTAGGTATGGTCCGTAACTACATCCATTGCATCATTGTCATTGGTTCTGGTGGAATTGGCATTGGTTTTAGAGAGTGCCTTCAAATTTAATTTCCTGTGGCTATTTCCTATGTTGGCGCTATCAGACAATTCTTTATCCATCCTTTCACGTCTTCTCCTGATATTTTGGCCCAATATATTTTTGAACGTAATCTATGTTTCCGTCTTTTTGCTGAACAGTGATCCTCCAAGATTTTCACATCATGATATTGCAATCAGTTACTTCTTTTGCTCTACTTTCTAGAGTAAGACATAAGTCTTTTCTCGCCATCATAATAATACCATCCTTATTCCAATGGATATATCGATGTCTGTTCTTTCTCATAATGCTCATCTCAGTTGCTGTTGTTGTCGAGATTCATATCGTTAGTTTCAATATTCGATTATTGTCATTTAATTCTTGGTCTTCTTTTCTGCTTCGTTATTTACAGTTTTGTAAAATCGTATCTTCTGCGATTAAATCTGCTATTCGTCTCTACATCATGTCCAGTTAGTTCTCAAATACAAATCTTTGAACATACAGGTCTGCGTTGGCATTTCTTTATTCCTGATTTGAATAATTTATATTACGGCGAAGGTATTATTGTAGCTGGATCGCCATCTCATTAATATGCTCGAGGCTTCCTTGTGTTGGCCTAAGCCATACGCAATGGTTGATGATCTGTAGTGACATATAATCATCCGTGACCCATAAGACAATATTTTGAAATGTTTAATAGCTGGATATTTGCTAAATGCTTCTCTTTCGAGATCACCGAATAGTTCTTTTCAGTTTCTTTGAATAGTTCGACTATAATATCCAATAATCGTTCTCTTTTCTCGTTCATCCCATGTCCTAGGACTGCTCCAGATGCATATCCACTTGACCGTCTGTCGCTAAACAAAAAATGGTTTCTTGAAAAATCCGGGTTACCGAGTCTTGGATGCTGATATTTAGTTATCTCTGAGTGTTTCAAAGGCTGTTTGTGCTCCTATTTCCCATTAATGGGGTATTCTTATTTTGTCGTTAACTCTTGTATGGGTTCGCAATAGTTGCGTAATTCTGATGAACTTTCGTAGTACTCCCATAAGACTAGGAATTTTGCACTTGACGTGACTGTTTTTAGGTACTGGGCAATCTTATCATTATTCAATTGTTTCTTGGGTCTTGGTTCTTTGCCTTTTGCTGACACCAATATGTAATCCTAAGAAGGTGCTTTTCCTATTGCCCAATCGCATTTAGATGGTTTCAATTTTAACTTTCAATTGTCTCCAGGTCGAACGAATACATTACGATATCTTTTAAATGAATGCTCAGAAGGGCTAGAAATAATTAATAAATCATTCAATATATACATACATTGTTTTTTAATGCTACGTTTGAGTTTACAAAATTATAATCTCTGAAATTGAAGATGGATGCTGTTACGTTTCTTAATCCGAAAGGCATTTTCTTAAAATTGATATGATTCTTTTCCATTGTAAAGGCAGTTTTATCTCCTTGTCTTCTCTTTTGACCATTTTATCTGCAGTAACACTTTTTAAATATCTAGCGATGTTAAATTTAAAGCTGCTCCGATGTAGAGTTTGTACATTTCATTTATGTCTGGTAATTGGGTATGTATCTCGTTTTGTTACCGCATTGAGGTCGTCGAGTAGTCTATACAGAACCGTTGTTCCGCTTTTTCTTTACCATGACTACTGGGGAATTGCCATGGTGAGAACTTGTTCGATTACTCCTTGCGATTAACATCTTTTGCACTTCTTTTTTGTTCTGGTTTTGAGCTTCTGCCAATCGATATGGTGCCGTAGTGTTTTGGGTGTGTCTGTTAATGGTATTCGTATGTTGCGTTTACATCGCTTAATGTACCGAGTCTAAGTCAAGATGCACTGCAAAATTATCTTTAATACTCCAATTAGCAGTTTTTTGTATGTTCTTTCTCGTTTTCGGATTAGTAGCTGACCTGTCGATAGTCCATAATTCTTCCTATTTCCCTTCAGATTTTTGTTGTCTCGGAAGTTCAATGCTCCCATCATCAGGGATGTTAATTTTCCCAAATCTTTTCATTTTACGTAAATGATTTATTTACTCGTCATTGTAATATTAGATTTGGAATTTCAACTGTTGTCAGTTTACGTCACCTATCTCTCTGGCTAAGGCAGTTCTATCTTCTTCTCAATTTGTGATTAGGTTCGAAAATCATTTCTCCTCTGGTTTTCTTCATTCACTTTTACGTAACAATCATTTGTGTAGCGCCTGGCCTACTATTTTCTACTTGAACATCTCACTTTCTGATATTCAACTACATATCGTCGGTTTTATCTCTCAGTCATCGATTTCCTAGGTCTATGTATTTCTCCTTTACAATTACTGCAATTAGAGATCCGTTCCAATTAACAATCTGCACTCATCTTCTATAACGCTAGAATACCGTCGTACTGATTTTTACAATTTTTACTATTCGATTATTTGACCAGAATTTTTCCGATGGATTGCGACTATATCTTTGCTGCAGGTTAATTGACGTCCACATGTTTCAGCTTCTTCTATACATGGCCATAATCTTCCGGTATTTTATCCATTTTTATTGCTGAACATGTTTGCTACGGTATCGATCATTGCTTTATATCATCTACCCATTTATTTTATGCGGTACCGTTAGTGTTGGTCGGCTAATGTTATGTAAACATAGCTATGGTTCGAGTTTCTGGATCATGATCCCACTATCTCGAATCTTTGAGCTTTGTTCTTTGTACCATAAGTCTGCCCAATTTGGTTCGTATTGTCTGAGATAAATATTTCGTAATGTTGTTGGTTTGGATATCGGTACGTTTCGTTCTACTGATTTTGTTTGTTTTCTTTAGACATTCATATATGGTGAGTGGAATGATGAAATGAATCATCCACTATTGTTGGTCTTTCGATTTTCCATTTTTTGGAGTTGCTCTTGAGTTAGCCTTCTGTGTTCCTCCCTTGTTTTCGTCATTGTCGCTGTTTTACTGCGTATTATCTCTGAAATTTATCCATCGTTCCAGTTGACATCGTTTTTTTGTCGTTCACATTCTGGTTTTCCTCGAGCATATCTGAATCTCATTATGCTTTAAATTTTCCGTTACGACTTTCTTCATCAGTACCGTTCTTTTAGTTAGAATTCCTACTAATCTCTTTATTTTTGTGGATATCTTTCGAGTGTCCATGTAACACCATTGTTTTACTAAAATGGTAGCAAATCCAACTGCCAATTTTCACAGTTGCATTTTCGATTTCTTTTTGTAAGATATCGAAAACATGCTAACTTTGTACGTTAGGAATCACTTCTTACGATTTGAATGATTTTGAAGGTATTCCTAAAATTCCTGCCTTCATTTGTTCGAGATTAGGAATCTTCCCATGGCTACTTCTCATGTTTGCTGTTAAGAATGTTTGAAATGATCTGGTGATAATAGCAGTTTCGTATTAGGGTTTCTCTCTATTGTTACCTCCCGTTATCAGTTACAATACTATAGATAATATTTGCTATGCCTTTGTGCTGGAAATAATTAAATGTTCTTGGTTTGTTCCAGATCTTGTTTAGGTAGTATATCCACTTCGTGATATATCCACTGGTTTGATTCTGCTTCGTAGCCAAATCTCTGTAAGTTCCAAATATTTTTTGGTGAGTGTACTATACTCGAGTTGGAAATTGTAACAATTCATTCCTCCCTCCCCTGCTTTCAAATAAACACGGCCCTTCCCATATACTTACTCACAAAATCTGAACGCTTATAGGTGCAGGTACAAATTTTTTCTGGATTTATCAATCCTTGTATACTGGTTGATGCGAATCTGATTTTTCTTATGCATTATTTCTAAATCGTTTATGGCCAAGTTTATATCTCGCCGCAATTGATTCGAATTCTCTTGGCGTTATCGCAATTGCTCTTTCGATTTATAGTCATCTCAACTTACTTCCCGACGATTCTTCCAAATAATCCTTCCTGGAAGTGGTAGTAATGAATTCGTTATCCGGATTTGGTGATTGCCATTGCTAACTTTGTTTTTTAAATATATCTTCTCTGGTTCAAGAAGATACAGGTTCAGTTTTTCCAATCGTCAGTATATTCTTTCTCGTGACTGCCAGTCCTTATTGACTCAATAGAAGATTCCTCTTGTTATTTATATACAATATTACTTTACATCTTTGGGATCTATTTGCGATTTTTGCGTTGGTATTGCTGTTCGCGATAAGAATATTCCTTTATAGTTGTACTAGCTAACCATTTCGTCACAATTTAGCTTCACACACCATCCGTTCCTTTTTAATCTCATTCCGATTGTAGTATCTTGTTGATATTACTACCGTTGGCGTGATCTCTTGACCGATAAGTTGTGGTTATCGTTGGTTTTCCGATTCTCCGGTTCTTCGTAATTGCATCTAATAGCACTTTTTTGCGTGTTAGTTTCGGTTTTCTGTGCACTTGTTCCATGCACTTCGTCGAAATTGAATTGCGCTTTTATCAATTAAGGTGAGCTCTACAAAAAGTTCTCCGCGTATCAGCAGACTAGTACTATTACATCGTTGACCATTTCCCCGTCACATCTACATGATCTTCGTGTTGCTAGACATGTTGGGGGATTAACTTTTTCATCGCTTGTGTGTCCGAGTCATCAAAATATCCTTGATATTTCTCTAATTCTTCACTAGTGTAGCTTCTCGCTATCACTAACTACCTCCTTTGACCACAGTTGTTCATAATCCTATACTCCTCCTTGAACCAACGTTCCCAGCTCTCCAGCCAGTTATTCTTCCCGCAGCAATCACTTCGGGGTTGTTTATTTATCTTTCCATTCCTCATCGCGCTCTCACACTTCACTCGATCCCAGTATTAATGCGTAACTGTCCCCTTCACGTAGGAATGCTTCTTCACATTCGCTGCCGCGTTACAGAACCACTTGTTGTCTCCGTTCGGCCATTCTATAATTGATTATGCGAGTGATGTCCGCAATAATGCTACGAATTTTCCTGCTTACAGAGCATTCTTTGATTCTGTTTTTTCGAAGTCTACTTCCTTGCGAGTATACATATCTTACGTTACTGCTGGTATGCCGCTTTGTCTGTAATATTACCGGGTTTGCTGGCATTTGCACTCTTCTGTTTCTTTTAGTGCCAGTTTTTATCCAGCCCACATCTATTTCATGTATATCGAAACAATCTCATTATACTATCAACATGGTATCTACTTCCTTTTACGACACATCATCCAATATGAGTATGTGTAAGTGATTATCGTATCATCCTTTTCTAGCTGTTTTTGACGATCACTTTGCATTACATTGATGTTCTCGACAGTATCTGTTAGAGATAACTCTTTCATAACTTTTAGTCTGCATCATCTTCGGTCTCATATGAATCACTCTTTACTTACCCGATTATATAAACAAGCTTGCCATTCACCTTGGGTCAGGCTCAGCATGAACTGGGTTCGGATTACCTTCCTGATCAATGTCTCGTTATTGCGAATCTAATTATCATTTGGTTGTACATCTCTGGAGTATCGACTTTCTGCCTATATCAGCCTTACTCGTATTGTACATCAGATAGGCCATTCCTACAAATATTCTTATTTGGTCATAGGCCGATGATGAACAATATTATTAAGAGTATTTGTTGTGATTTATTAAATCGGTGTATAGTTGTGATTGATTAGAGTTGTTGTACGGGGTTCATTTCTTGTTTTCCCACTCGTTTTGCCTAGTTGTTTTGAATTGATTAGGGTGATTTTTTGATTCTTGGATTGGTGTTATTTGGGATTGCTATGGCTTTCTTTTGAATTTTTTGCTGAGGTTTCCAGGGTTTCTTTACCTCTACGGTTCTCTATTTATATATTGGTTATCTCTCATTATTTGTTCAGTAGGGTTTGCGCACATTATTTGGCTTTCTCGATATTCTGTTTTATTCTCATCCTTGTTCTCTTTCATGGGCATTGTATTTACATTGTAGTTTTATTTGTTGCATTCTTCATTATCGGGATTTCTACAAATTTTTTGTAATCGGTACAGGTGCTGTATTTCTTCTTCTGAAGGTTGGATTTTCTCCATTTTCTAATGGTTTATCAGTATTACCTTTCTCATCAATTTCATCTTATTATTGTTATTCCATACATTGTGGTTCATGGTTTTCATTTTCTAATATATCAATCAATTTTCACGTCTATTTACATTATTTCAACTATATAACAGTGAGTTTAGCCTTTTTACTCTTTCTCTCTTTCTGGGTTGAGGTCTCTCGCAAATCTCTTTAATTTTTTTTATTTTTTTTTCTGAGAGATTCATTATCAGGACTTGGCTTTTATTTAAGATCGCTCGGTTAATTTTGGGAGCTTTAGTCTCTCTTTGTTTCTTTGAATTAGTTCTTTGTTGATTATGATTTTCATTGGAAGATTTCTTTCTTTGTTTTTTCTCTTGTGTGACGTTATATAGTTGACCGCTTGTGTTTGTTTTTCCAGCTTTCGTCTCGCTTCCTGAGCTATCTTTAATGTTCTTGATTTCGTCGCTGAACTTGTTGGTGACTTTCATTTTAATTTCTCTGCTTTTCTACAACTGTCTTCATAGTTGATAGCACGTTCTCTGTTCGCTTTTTCTGCATGTCTCGCATCTGTTCTGCTTCGTTTTCAATAGTCCTGTCCAGGATTACACGGGTTTTAATTTCGCTAAAATTCTCGTCTCAATTGTTCTTTTCTCTCTTTTGATCTCTGTTTTCTTCCCATGCTAGATGTAGTTTTCGTTTTATTGCATATGTTAGTTGGTTAAATTGTATTATTGATGATTATCCGGGCGATTTCTGACTCTTGCTCTCACAACTTTGCCATTCCTTTCTTTCGCTCTCCATCTTTCTACTGTGTATTTCAGTGGTTCTTGCTCGATTGGTTCTACTCATTGAATTTGGGCTTGTACGTTTCTCCGTCTTACTAATTCATTCGGATTTCTATTTCGTTTGATTCATGTAAATATACATTGGCTACAATTTTTTGTTTTTATAATTTTATTGTTTTTATTATCTTTTTTACACTTTTTTACAATTTTTCTCTTTAAATTTACGCTATCGTTTGTCCGTCTCCCCGAATCCTCATCCGGGTTCAGCGGTTCTTGGGTTGGAATTTCGGTTGGATATAACGGCAAGCAGGATTGGTGGTCGGTTTCGCAAGGATATTTACCTCTTCACGCAAAGCGTTTGATATATTTGTATCTCTTGTCTAAGAGGATTAAGCAAGATTAGTCTAGCGTTTCAGTTAATTCTCCACCTGCGTTTCCAAACGATGCTGTGTTTTCAAAGCTTTACCTTTGTCAATTCTCTTTTCTTAGATTCTGTTCATTCCTCATATCCTTGCTTATCGTTTTGATTCTGTCACTTGTTCCTTCAACTGCTTATTAACTTATGTTGATGTCTCAACTGATTCTCATTAAATACTGCACTCCTCAGGTTCCGTTCACCTCCTGCTGAGAAGTTCGTTATTCTCTCGTTTAATTTGTTGGAATTGTAGCGCTTTCATCCGTTGTGTTCGTGTAGGGTTTCCGTTACTTTTGATTTAGTTGATCAATCCTTTCTGGTCCTGTCGGTTTTCCGAAGCTTCTTATTGTAATTTTGTCTGGTTCGTTCATGGTATTCCTGTTTGGATTACCATCGTTTTCAGCTCCTCAATTGTTTCTTCTGCGCTTCGACTTGTTCCCATAGCTCCCAATCGTTACCATATTCATATCTTTTTGGGTAACGTCTTATCTCTTTCTTGGCTCTTGGTACTGGTTCTTCCATCTTCTTGCTCTGATTTGATCACTTTTTTGTCTTCCGTTTTATTTGTTGTATTTGTCTCTGTTAAAGTCTTTTCTGTTTATTAGCATTCCTTCATTCATCGTTTGTTGCTCACTTTTTCTGATTCTTGTTTTTGTAATATGTCCATATTGCATCGATTCTCGATTTCGAAATCTAATACTTTTGTCTATTCCACTTTCTCGCTTCCCCATTGTTTGGATCACTATTCTTTCCTGTTATCGTTCTGGCTCTCTAATTTTTCTTTGATGGTTTTGGCCCTTGATTTCTCGCTTGTTGACTTCCTTTTCTTCTTTTCCATTTAGCTTTTAAGCTCTTGCTCTATCTTCTTCTCGGCTATTTGCTGAAATGTAGTGTCTTCAATGCGTCTTCCAAATTACTTTCTGATTTCTCTATCCTCTGTCATTGGCTTTTCCAATGGCAGTGCTTGTCTTTATGCCCTTCTTTGGCTTGTTCCAAATGGGTTCTCTTTTTTCTATTCGATATGGGTGCTAATTTGCCTCAATTCCTCTGCCATTGTATGTATGACTTTTATCGTCTCTCTTCCTTCTTCTCGCTATCGCTGCTTCTTTATTTTTATCACTTCCCGAATCTTTCGAATTTCGCTTTGCTGATCTGTTCTCCTGCTCTTACATTCTATTCCTTTCCTTTGTTATAATTCAGTTTGTTACTGCATACTATCCTTCCATCATTTCCTCTTCTCGTTCTTGGTACGTTTTCTTTCCTTCTGGAGGTTGCTTTTTTTCTAGTTTGTTTTCCCACTTTTCTTTCATCCTTTTCGTTTTTAGGTTCTTTGCTAATTCCTTCCTCTACGATTAGTAGCATTTCTTTTAATTGATAACGTTTCTTTGTCTCCATAATCTACTCCTCACTTGTTACTTATGATTCTTGATTGATCTTTGATGTTGGTTTTGACTCTTCGGCCTCTTTTCACAACTTCTTTGTCTCGTTTGATTCATAATGTTTCCTAATAGTTATAATCGATTATTCTCTCCTTTCAATTCATCTCAAATTTTCATTTATTTACTTCATCTCTTTGTTGAATTTTTGGATTTTTTTTTTTTTTTTTTTTTTTTTTTTTTTAATTTTGTTTTAACGTTTATTTTTATTTACACTTTTTACACAACATTGTTGTTCGTTTTCCTATCTACTGGATCAGCGAAACGGAATCCTTTGATCCGCCGTTGATACGGCCTTTCTACATACTGACAATTCAAATTTTACCCACATGCTTTACATTGCCATATATGTCACAAGGCGTTTATAAATTATTTACATGTTTCTGCCAAATTTACACATTGATACTTTCCAAATAGCTTCTTTTATTATTGATTTGTCTCATTCTCTTTTGGTTTCTCTTGATATTCGTTGATTGCTCGGATTATGCTTGTGTTGAGTCATACCATTCTAAATTATTAGCTAATCTTTCTTTGATTATTTTCTACTTTTGAGTAATCTATCTGAAATAGCTTGTTCCGTTTTCCGGTCGATCCAAAATATCTTGTATTGTTGGTTGTATTTTATTTCGATATTTTTTGACTTCTTTTTCTTTGCTATTACATGCATTTCCTTATGCTTAACTTTTTGACCATTCTGATCTGGGTATTGGTGTTGATTTTTAACATCGTTCGCACATTTTCCTCTGGGCTGCATTTGACCAATACCCTTGACTCGCAAATTCTGCTGCTCTTGGATTCCTTTGAAAGTTTTAATTCTCTTTCGGATGTTCTATTTTATGTTTTCTTATTCCAGGATTAATTCTGCTGATCTTCGAAACTCTTTATTATTCTGCTTATCTTTTTCTCGCTCCTTTTCGTCTTTGTCTAATTCGATTGTCGAGTTTCTAATCTGCATTCATCGCATGGTTTCCACGTCCAATGTTATTCTAAGAATGGCAGGTTGAAAAATTTCTCAGGTGTTTCGTTTTGCTGTTCTCTATTTTCCCAATGCGAGAGTTTCCTTTGACAATAATACAGTGACTTCAGCCGGTTTAGTTCGGGGGTTCCTGAGAAGAGATCCTTGGGGCTGCCATCTCTTACTTGTCGGTCACGTGAATACTTTATTATCTTTTGAACGTTAAATATCTTGTTCTTCTTCTCTCAGACTCTGTTCAGCTTACTTTTTCTCTGTGAGTAAATTACTTCTCATTTTTCTGTTGTCCGGTTGTGTCGAAAACCTGATGATAATGGAATTGCGATTCTAGGTTTTAATTTTCCTCTTCCTTGGTTTTCCATATCTCGTCAATATCGAATCTGGGTCTTCTCTCATCTGTATTGTTTCTTTTCGCTGATTCCGCTTGCCATCTAATATTCGTCATTATTTTGAATGTTTCGTTTTTCTGATTTTTTCTGTTATTGTAATTTTTATTTATTATTTAATTTTTATGTATTTTATTTCATTTTTATTTACACTTTTCTTTCTTTTTACAACGTCTATCTGGTCTCCACTCTCTAATTTTATATACAGGTTATCTTCTCGCAGAATCCTTTCCTCTCAATCGTTGTTGTGGATAAAAGTGGCTGTACCATTGCTGGTATTCCAGCGGGTGTTGGATTTCCATCTGTGGTTATTTTCTGTTCTGATCGGATGCGGTAACCTCTTGTCCTTTCTCGTTAATATCATGTTTTGTTAAAAGGCCTGTTAATAGATCGTCGTAATCTCCCTTTCCACTCTGATGAAAACATTGTTGTGGGTTGCTGTGCATTTCCATCTTCATTTGGATATAGTCTATGCCAAATTTGTATCCATTTCCAACTGTTATTGTGGGCTGTTCTAAAAATTCTCTGTGTTCGTCTTTTGCTCTCTCGAAGCTCTTCATTCGGTTATTTTCCTGATTAATGGTGCTGTTGTAAGATGTTTTCTGGCTATAGGAACTTTTTTTCTAGTTCCTTTATGCTGTTGGTCATCTGTTGCATTTTCTTTTCCATTTCGCCCATTTTCTTGAGTGTGTCTCCTTGGCTTCTCTCGAAATTCTTTCTGGATTCTAATATTCTCTTATATTGCTTGTGCACATTTCTGTTCTGCGCTAGGCTTTTTACCATGCAACATCCCTATCGTTTCATTATGATTTCGGCATGCTCGAACTATTTCTTCGTGACTTTTGCATTTCGCAATTGTAGTTGCGCTTGGACAATGAATACTCCAAACGGGGCATTTATGATTTTTGCCGATAATTGTTCATGTTCCTTCTATTTGACTTATCCTCTGTCGCAGTTATTTTCGAATATCCCTTCGTATAGATACATATTTGTTCCTCTTTTGGATTCCGGTGTTCCATCTCTATTTTTGTCCATTCGTCGCGGTGACTCCACAGAATTCGCATTTCTCCTCTCTCTTGATGCACACTTTGTGATGTTCTTTGATCGTCTTTTTCCCGTTGTGATGGTTTGACATTTTTCGCATATAGCTCGTTATATTCGCTTCATTTGCTTGACTTTCGCTTCCTTCATTAGTCCTTTCATTCACATTCTTTTATTGGTATTGAACTAATAGATGTGATTTTTTGTTGTGGGCTTTTATCTTATTGTTGTAGATCTTACCTTTCTCCAATATTTCGTACGCATCCAGGCTTTTATTGTTTTGTTTCATATCACTTCTATCGTGACAGGTCCCGTACTATTCATGCTCCACATTTCGTTTTGTCTCGCTCCAATCCAGGTAGTTCTTGGCATTTACAACATTCAATCTCTTTTATATCGTTTCACCACTCTAATTTTTATTTCATTATTCGTATCGTAGTTTTGATGGATTTCGCTTCTATTATTCTCTCGATAGTCGTCTGTATATCTACATTTTCATTATTGACGTTGCTTACTGCTATCGTTTATTTATACATATTTACAAGGTACGCTTTATTTTTACTCTACTGTTGATCCGGTTCTGGGTGAATTCTGGCATTGTGCTATCCATTCACACTTGCGGATTCTACATGCTGTTGATTGTACGTAGTCTTTCTAATTTCGTTCAGCTTGCATCTAACTTGATCTGCTAGTGTTCGTTTATTTCTTTGTATTGTAGTATTGTTCTTGTTGCTCTTTCTAGTCTTGATGCTTGTTTGTAGACCTCTGTTTACGCTTCCGTTAATAATGATGAGTATTTGTCCACTGGTTTGCGCATTGTTCTTATAGGGTCATATCACATTGTGTCTCCACGTTGCCTCGACTCCTTGATCTGATATATTCCTGATTTAATTCTACAATTCTATGGTACATTGGCAGCTGTGGTTGTTGTATTAGTTCTGTGAACGGTGGATATTCTCACTGATTGGATTGATTTACGTTTATTCGGATTCATCGTGTTATAAACATTCATAATTCATCGCATTTTATTTCTGTTTGCTTATTGTCTCTGACGCATTTTGACGTATTTACATATAGATATACATATATTATTTACTACATAATATTTTACCATATATACAAACTCTTTCTCTTTTACACATCGTCTTCCCGGACTCTATACGTAATGTCGTATTATCCCCTATTTTCTATTCATTATCTATAAATCAAATCGTTACATGTTGTGCTTCGTAATGGGCGGTTCTTTTACCAGCATCCACTTGTGCTAGAATTTCCTATGTTTCATATTCCTCAGATTCTTTCTGCATCGTATTGTCCTAATTCGATTATCGTATGAATTTTCTATTGCTGGCATTAATCTTTCTTCATGCGGCTTCTTTCCGCATTTGGGGTAGTTCTTAACTAATTGATTACTATCTGTCATTCACTATGCTACTTATTCCGCTGTTGTTATCCAAATCATTTTAATATATAATTCTTTTTTGTTAGCGCGTAGTGTGTATTTTCCCATGCTTGGTTGTTCTCACATTCCTTCTTTTGGTTGCACATTTTTGAGTGCTTTCTGGAGTTGAAGCTTCCGTGAATTGAAAGGTGGGCTATCGTTCCATGATCATTCCTTTTACATGTTCGTCTTGTTTTCCCTCAGATGGTGTTTATTATAGGTTGATCGTCGCATTTGACTTGAGTGTTCCTTGTATCGTTCCATTGTTCATGATTCCTTTTGGATATTTTTTTTTTTGCGGTTTTTTCGTCGGTATGCGGACTTTCGATTCGTTATTTTCTGCTTCGTTTTCACTTGGATTCTGTTGTTCACTGGTTCGTTTCTTTTAGTTCGTATACACAGATTTTTGTGATTGGGTTTTTCACCTGTGTTTCAATTACTATTTCCTCTTCATTTACCGGCATTTGATTCTATGTTTTATTATGTACTGCATTCTTTCTCTGATCTGTCGTTGTACGTTTTTCTTCGTTCTTCCGAAGTTTGTCGTAACTGATTTTAACAATTTTTGTTATGATTTCCAGTAATCATCCTCTTCCTCTCGACGTGTACTTGTACTTTCACGCTTTCTTTTTGTTGGAGATACGGTATTTTGATTGTGAATCTCATTTGATTGACCATTTGATTCTCTCATTTACGTTCGTTTCCTTTTTAGTTTCGAATATGCAAAACTTTTGTAATGTTTTGTTCTTTGCCATATTTTCAACTATTATCTTTCTCCCACTTCTTTGGGTTGATTTCACTTTTTTTTTATTTCTTTATTTTCACGTGCTCACGTTGATAAGGCTCTTCTTTTGGTGTTGTGAATTTCAATCCCAGAGTTTTGGCTAATGTGCAGGTTATTATTATATCATTGTTGGCACATATTATATATTCCGCATTTCCTTCTAGGCTATCCCATTCGATTTCTTTCCCGCTTTCATATTCATTTTTCCAACAATCGATAATTTTGTTTTTGATACATACTTGTTCAATGGTTTATTCCATCGTTTATTATTCGATAATTTGCCTATTCTGGCTTTACTTGGTTTACGCTTTCTTTGTAGCATGTCTTACATAATCTTAGTGGTTTGCATGATGATGGATTTCGGATCTATTCATCCTTCTGTTTTCCTACTTGACGGATTACCTTATGCTTATATTCATTGTCAGTTGTAAGCATATCCCTTCACTCGAAATTCCTTTATCGTTTATTGTTCGTATTCTGAACGATCTCATTTCTTTCGTGATATTTTCGTCAGCTTCCGTTAATTTGATGGACGTAATCAATATCATTATTTTTCTGTAGCAGGTCGGCTGGTTTTGATTTTTTTTCTTTGTTGTAGTAACATCATCCTTTTGTTCGTTTTTCCCTCGTTATTACTGTTGTTCGTTTCTTGACGTTCCTCGTTAGAGGTTCTTTTTCTCTTTGTTGTGCGGATTTGTTTTCATCGTCTTAGCATTTGGTTTGGCATCTTGATCATCTGTTCGCTAATTGCCACTTCTCCTTCTCCATATATTATTTCCATCGGGGTTCCCTTTGAAATTCGTCCTCGACATTTTATTATTTCAATTATTTATCCTCGTAAAAATAAATACTTTTTTATTATTTGGCTTTATATATCATCTCTTTTATCTTTGTTTACTCCTTGAATTCTTATTTGCTTTCGATGCCATTATGTGATTATCATTAATAACTGTTTCCTTTCTATCTCCAATTCGTATGTCTTTTGGATGTTGGTGAATTTTCCAGTCCTTCCATTCAACATTACTTTTATGTTTTTGGAAATGGGTAGTGAGCATATATTGTTTCTTTTAATGAAGTTTCTGTTTTCTTCCATGTTTAAATCAAATTACTTTAGTGGTGGAACCCTCATAGGTCCATTTCATCAGATTGGCTGCGTTGTTCGTCTTGTGCGTCGATCAGCTTCCATAATGTTGGATTGTTTTACCCATCATTTCCTCTCTCTATTTGTTGCTAACTGTTATAATTTATTGCCTGGTCTCGATTCAGTGCATGTGTAATACATTATTTCCATTTCTTTCTCTTTACGATGATCCAGTTTTTAGTAGGTTTCTCGAACTGTTGTAGAAGCATTGTTGGACTGCGAACATTAGTGTGTTTGTCCTTCTTTCGTTGGTTTATATTTTGAGTTGTGTCCGGCATTTCTGGCATTAAATTGAATTATTTATATCTATTACTCGTTGAAGTGTTCTATGCTTACTGCAATATGATAGAGGACGTTTTTCTCATCTGCCATAGTAAACGATTCATGGGTATCTTTCTTTGATACGATCCATTTTCTGTGATTCTAGCTCCTTGGCATAATCCCATTTGCGATTTCCTGTTTGTTACTATTTCATCCATCCTTTCCCTTTCGACCCTTCATGGCATTATTTCTCTGATGGCTTTTTACTATTATCCATCTTATCTACATATGGCTTGGTCTCGCGTTCAGAGTTATTTGGGATTATTGGCTTCGTTCCTCCTACGGTTTATTGGTGATCGCTTCTATTTTTCGATCATCGTTAATCCGTATACTTCAGCGTTGAGTTTGTAATTGGTTGCATTACCTCGATTTTCTGTTCTCTTGTATTGTTCTAGGATCGCTTTAACATCTGCTTACGTTACGTAAATAGGTCTGGTGATGGGTTATTGACTATTTACTCGAGCGTTTTATTTACATACATGATCTCATAAGGTCCGTTTACACTCTTTTAAATTGTTTGGCCCAACTCCTGGGATATTTTGGGCGTTCGATTATTACCCAGTCTCCGTTGAAGTTTGGCTCGCGTACGTCTCGTTTTTATCGTGCAATTCTTTATAACTTTCTTGATTTAAATTTCTAAAATTATCATACCTGCCGTTTTTCCAGATCTCTGGCATTCGTTTCTATTGATCCGTTTACTAATCATCAATTTTTCAATTATATGTATATTGGTGGTTGATATCTAGGTCTATCGGCATGGTGGCACTTCTCTGCCGTACATAATTTTGAATGGACTCATTTTGTTGCTGAATGTATTGAATTCATAGCCTTAGGCATAGATTTTCTATCTATCCCAACTTTTGGTGTCATGCACTAGTTTGACATCATTTCTGTTGTATCCATGATTCGTTCGGTTGGACCATTTTGCGGATGGTTGGCGCATGTTCTCATTTCGCAATTCTTAAGTAGTTTCCGTTACTTCTTCGATAATTTTGTCATTAACAAGTTTGGTTTCCTGATCAGGTTGAATCTGGTTAGGTTTCCTATCTACAGCATATCTCTTCTTACTAGGATTCTCGCTATTTTCTGGCCTTTATTGACTGGTTATTTGCGAATGCTTCGCGAATTTATAATAATCTGTCACTACTAATATGTAGTATTTCCATGTTGTTCTGGATATGGTTCCTACTAACATCCATATGCAATCATTGTATTGGTTCTGGGTGGAATGCATTGGTTATTAGCGTGCCTTTCAATTTACTTCACTGTGCTTTTCCTTTGTTGGCATATCAGACAATCTTATCCTCCTTTCACGCTTCTCGATATGTGGCCATAATATTTTTGATTGTAATCTTGCTTCCGTCTTTTTTGCTGACTTGTCCTCAAGTTTTCCATCATGATTGCTCGTACTTCTTTTCGTTCTACTTTCTGTATACATGTTTTTCTCGCCAATCCATTAATTATAACCATCTTTACATGGTTATTGTGGTTGTGTCCTATGCTTCTCAGTTTGCTGTTGTTTGTCGAGATTTTCATATTCGTTTAGTTTCATAATTTATCATTCTTGCTCGTTTTCAGTTTTGTAATCGATATCTTCTGCGATATCATGCATATTCTCTTAATCATGGGTCCATAGTTCCTCAAATACAAATCTTGCATACATCTGCTTTTGGCATTTGCTTTTTCACTGATTTGAATTTTATATACGCGAGTTTTTTGTAGCTGGCAATCGGCCCATCTCATTACATCTGTCTGAGGCTTCTTTGTGTTGCCTAGCATTACCAATGGTTGATGATTCATGTAGTGATAATATCTCGTGACCCCATTAAAAATATTTGAATGTTTAATAGCTTGGATTTTCTAATGCTTCTTTTCGTCACCGAGTAGATCTTTTCATGTTTCTTGAATGTTCGACTAATATCCATACTCGTTCTCTTTTCTCGTCATACCATTGTCTAGGCTGCTCCGAGTGCATATCATTGCGTTCTGTCGCAACAAAATGGTTTTCTGAAATCGGGTTGCTGTACGAGTATTGGTGATGGTTGATATTAGTTTATCTCTGAGTGTTTCAAGGCTGTTTTGTGCTCCTTTTCCTATAAATGGGTATTTTTTGGTGATCGGCTTGTTCGATTATGTTTGCGTAATCTTGCAATGAACTTTCGGTAGTATCCACATAGGCCTAAATTCTTGCACTTGCGTGACTGTCTTTGGTGCAGGGCAATTCTTATTCTTTTCGATGTTTCTTGGGTCTGTCGTCTTGTTTGCTGACACAATATGTCTAAGAAGGTGCTTTTTCCTTTGCCCGAAGTAGCAATGTTATGTTTGAGTGTTAACTTTCCATTGTCTCAGTCGAACGAATACATACGGATGGCTATAGTGTTCTCAAGGTGCTAGAATAAATTAATAAATCATCAATATATACCATACATGTTTAATGCTGGGCCGGGAGTTACAAATTCATCGTTCCTGAAATAAGCTGGTGCGTTAGTTAATCCGAAAGCATCTTTCTTAAATGAATTAGATCTTTTCAATTGTAAAGGCAGTTCTCTCTGTTCTTCTCTAGACCTTTATCTTGCCAGTAACCACTTTTTAAATCTAGCGATGTAAAAGGTGCTCCGTGGTAGAGTTTTGTAACATTTCATTTATGGTTGGTAGATGTTAGTCGTCGGTTAGTCTCGTTAAGAACCGTTGTGTTCCGTTTTTTTCTTTGACCATGACTACTGGGATTGCCATGTGAGCAATTGGTTCGATTCTCTCGTCTAACATCTTTTGTACACTTCTTTTTCTGCTTCTGGTTTTTGAGCTTTGCATTCGGGTTATTGCTAGTGTTATTTGGCGGTGTTCGTCTGTTATGGTTCTGTATGTTGCTTACAATCGCTTGTTACGAATCTAATCAGTGCTGCAAATATATTCTTTAAATTCCATTGCAAGTTTTTATTGTTCTTCTCGTTTTCGTTTAGTAGCGAGCTGTCGATAGTCCTATTCTTCCTTCATTTCCTTAGTTTTTGTTGTGGAAGTTCAAATGTCCATCATCGGTGGTTTAATTTTCCCAATCTTCATTTTCGTAAATGACTTTAGTCTTCCTCGGTCAAAATTTGTAATATTGATTGGATTTCCTGTTGTTCGTTTACACACTATCTCTCTGGCTAAGTGGCCGTTCTTTCTTTTTTCTCAATTTGTTAATTAGGTTCGAAAATCATTTCTCCTCTGGTTTCTTCATTCACTTTTACGTAACAAATCATTTGTGTGCGCCCTGGCACTACTATTTTCTCTGAATCTCACTTCTGATTTCAACATACATATTCGTCCGGTTTTATCTCTCAGCTCCATCGATCCTAGGTCTATATTATTCTTTAACAATATCTGGCATGAGATCCGTTCCAATTATACAATCTGTGCGTCTGGTTCTTCTTGAATAACGCTAGATACGTATTGATTTTTACATTTTTATATTCGGATTAATTGGACCAGTTTTTTCCGATGACTTGCGGACTTGATTCTTTTTGCTGCAGGTTATTACGTCCATGTTAGCTGTGTGTATCCATGATGGTATTTTATCCATTTTTATTGCTGTAAATGTTTGCTCCGTATCATCATTGCTTTTATCTCTACCCCATTTATTTCTATGGGTACCGTTAGTGTTGGTCCGGCTAATGTTATCTCAGGTCCTGATCCACAACTTCTCGATCTTGGCTGTTCTTGTGTACTAGGTCTGCCCAATTTTGTCTGTATATGGTACTGGAATAAAATATTTCGTAATGTGTTGATCTTGGTGTCGGTTACGTGTCTTTCTACTGGCATGTTTCTCTTCTACTGATGATTGCTGCTTTCTTTAACATTCAGTATATGGGCGTGGATGATTATAATGTCCACTATGTCTTGTCTTTTCATTTTCCCATTGTTGGTTTGTTACCTCTGATGTCTTCCTCTGATTTTCGTCATTGTCTGTTTATGCTATATCTTGATTATTCCATCGTCTCCAGTTGCTCGTTGTGTCGCTTCATTTGTTTTCTCGGCTTTTTAGTCTCATTATTGCTTTAAATTTCGTCGACTTCTTCATCAGTACCATTCATTTCGTTGAATTTCTACCAATCTCTTTATCTTTGTGGAATATCTTTCGGTGTCAATGTAACACCATGTTTTTGCTAATGTGGTTGTGTAATGTATAGTCTATTATTGCATTTTCAGTTGATTTTCCTTTCTCTTTTGTACGATATCGAACATGCTACAGTTTGTTTAGGATCACTCTTACGATTTGATGATCGAGGATTCATTCCTAAAATTTTGCCCATCATTGTCCGGAAGATTAGATCTTCCACCACATGGCTTTCATCATGTTTGCTGTAGCCATGTTGAAAATGATCTGGTAATAATACAGTCGTGAGTTGGGTTTCTCTCATATTGTTACTCCCTTATCGTTTACAATATTAGATAATATTGTGCCTGTGTGCTGGAAATAAAAATGTTCTCTGGCTGTTCCAGATTCTTTTGTGGTATAATTCCACTCTGTGAATAATCCACTGTTTGAATTTGTCCTTAGCCAATTCTGTTAAGTCCAAATATTTTTGTGAGCTACTATACTCGCAGTTGGAAATTCTAACAACTTCCATTTTATTTCAACATAACGGTCCACTATACATTACTAAATGAACATATTAGGTACGAATTTCTCTGGAGGTTTATATCTTGTTACTCGGTTGAGCAATTGATTTTTCCGTTATGCATTATTCTAAATTCGTTTATGCATTTATCTCTGGGATTGTTGAATTTTCTGGCAGTTTGCATTGTCTTTTCGCATTTATACGTATACATAACGTCCTCGACGATTCTTCCAAATATCCCTCTTGGAGTGTAATAATGCGATATGCATTATCGGTTTGTGATTGCCATTGCATTTTTGTTTTTAATATTTCTCTGTTCAAATACAGTTTTTTAACTAATGTTATAGTATATTTTTCCGGAGTCGTTGAGATGCCAGTCCTTTTATGATAGTAAGAAAATCCAGTTCTTGTATATTATATACAGATTCATAGTTCACATCTTTGGGTCTTTGGCGCTTTTGCGTTCGGTATTGCTTTCGCGATTAAGAATATCCCTTATTATAATTTTGTTACTGGCTACCATGTTTTACTCACATAGTCCTCTATAAATCTCATTCCGATTGTAGTAATCAGTTTGATATTACTACCGTTGGCGGTGACTTCTGATCCGATAGTTGTGGTTTAATCGTTGGCTTTCCCGATTCTTCAGGTTCTCGTAATGTCGTCCAGTGCGGCTTTTTTGCGTGTTAGTTTTCCTGTTTCACTGTGCACTCGTCCTTGCACTTGTCGTAATATTGCGCTTTTCAAAAGGTGAGTCTACAGTTCTATTGTATCAGCGTGATATACGATCGTTGCATATCCCGTATTACAGATCTATCTGTTGCTAGACAATTGGTGATACTTTTTCTTTTTTGTGTACGGATCAAAATATCCTATAATTTCTCTAATTTTACTTGTAGCTTTCGGATCACTTACTACCTTTGCACCCAGTTGATCAATAATGTTATACTTCCCTTGACACGTTCCGGTCTACCAGCTTATTCTTTCCTCGCAGATATATCGGGTTGTTTTATTCTTCCTTCCTCGGCTGCTACATTCACTCGTCAGATATTGAGTGCGTCCTGTCCGTGATCCTTCTTCACTATCGCCCGCGTTCGATACCACTGTTTTTCGTTCCGAGCTTCTTATAATTGTTGAAATGCGAGTGATGTCCGCATGAATGCTAACATTTTCCTTGTTACAGAGCATCTTAATCTCTTTTTATGAAATCTACTTCTTGGTAATACGTTTATATGATACTGCTGTTGCTGTTGTCTGTATTTACCGGGTTTGCAGTTTGCAACTATTCCGTTTTCTATTTAGTGAAGTATTTATCACCAATCTTTATTTATCAACAACATATACTACAAATGGTTCTACTCTCTTACTCACATTCCATCATGGTATTGTAGTGATTATCGTATTCATTCCCTTTTCTGCTGTTTTTGGATCACTTGCATTATGTTGTCTCGAATTCTGTTAATAACTCTTTCCAAAACTTTGTCTGCCATTCATCTCGGTTTGATCATCTTTCTTACCAGATTTTATAAAGTTGCATCCACCTGAGTCAGGGTGATAATTAACCTTCCTGATAATGTCTGTTTATTGCGATTCTATCCATTTGGGTTGTATCTTGAGTTCTCTTTCTGGTAGCACTATCGTATCTGTACATCAGATAGGCCATTCCTACCAATATCGTATTTGGGTCATCAGCATCGTTTCGTTAATGATTTTATCAACAATAATTCCTTGGATCTTTTAGTTGCTGGTTCGTACTTTATTTCCATTTATTTTATTATTATTGGTATTTATTGCTGCCCAAGCTGTTTCGTTCTGCTCTATATTTATTAAGTTCTAAATTCTCTTTATATATAATCGCATTCAGTTATTATCTGTTGATTCCATTTTGCTCCTTTCCTGGACCTTTCGTTTTCCATTTAATGCTTTGTCGACTTGACTAAGCTTGTTCTTTCGTGTCAATTGATCCATTCTGCAGTCTGTATCTTTAGTTTATCCTTTCTGGAGCATGGTTATCAATTTTGGTCGTCCCTTCTGATCTTTTCCATTGCCGTTACCTGTTTCTTTTCGTTTGGTTTCGTCTCCGTTTCTCTAGATGTTGTATCTCCTCGTCATTTATCCAATTGTCCTCCATTCGTCTCCTGTGAGCTCGGCGTGCTCTTTCTTTCTTTTTTTCTCTTTCGGTATCTTGGCTCTAGAATTTCGAGCTGGTTGTCTTTGACCCACTTACATAGCTCGTCCGCGCTTCATCTGTTATCAGATCGATTTTTCATCTTCTGTCATGAAACAAATTCTCTTCATTCGGTTTCTCCTGCGTTGTTTCCTCGTCAAATATCATTTAGATCATAGTTATCTCCTCATCTCCTGTGTTTTATGAGACTTAGCTTCATCTGCTGGCAGGTGGAACTTCTGGCGTATTTAGGCTTTCTTTGTCGCCTATTGGCGTTTTCGTTTTTGATTTCTCTTTATTGAGTTCTCTACCCGCAATTTTTGCTACGTTAATATTTATCAATCCCAATTGCATTTGCGTACTTCCAATTTCTGAAGATCTCGTCTATGATCGTCCTTCGTATTGTAAATGAGATTGCTTGGTTCGTACGTCATTCTTCTTTTTTCACGCTCATTTTACTTGGCAGTGATATAAAATTCTTTTCGATTGGTTCAAATCTGGCGTCATAATTTTGAAACTGTACTTTCTATTGTTTCGGCTCCCATTCGGTGTGTGTTTCCATTTTCGGATAATTTCTCTGATTGCTCTGGTACCACGCATACATTTCCGATTATCCTCTATTTCCTTTACAATCTTTCGCAGATTCTCTATTCTGTTACAGAAAGTCGATTATCCATTTTGCTAAATCTGTTACAGTTCGTTCTTTGATTTGCTTCCGTTCTCAATTCGCTCGCTAACTCTTTACATTTTTTGAACGTTTCGTTAATCGTGTTAATCCTTCCTCACAGGATGTCTATATCGTGGGCAAGTATTGTATTCTGACGTTTCTACGAGTACACTGATTGTGTCTCCGCCTTGTTCTTGTATGAATTCGTTTTTCCTTTCTCGTTGCTGTTTCTACTTCGTCGTGGATGTATAGTCGTATATCCTTTTGACGAATTTGGGTCTTACATATTTTTCAGTAGGAATTGTATGGTATTCCTCTGCAACATTTTCAGTGGATTTGGCTTTTGACTTATCATAGATCTTGTTGGGTCTCTCAGTTTTTCGCTGTGTCGCCGCTTCCTTTTCGGGTTAGCGATTGAAATTTGTGACTTTTCGAATTTAAATGCCATCTTCTAATTGCCGTATAGCTGCTCTTGCTAATAGAAAATATACTGAAGTATTTTCCTATTTCTACGTCTCCGTTGGGTACACTCTCAGTTTCATCGGTATCTCGATTCTGTATAGAATTGTGACTATGATAACCTATATTTTTCTCTTCTTCAGACCGATTTTACTTTTTCAGGCCCATCCGCCTATTCCATGTGTATGGGGCTAATCACTCTATCGTTTATTTCCTCGTTCTTCTTTCTGGTTGCCATTCCATTTCGTTTATCATTTCCTCTGGTAAATTTTCATATTGTTCCATCTATCATATACTCAAGGTTATATTCGTTAGCTGCGCTCGGCGCTTCTCCTGGGTACGTATTTTTCTCCATTTTGGTTCGGTTCTCTCCGTTCCGATTTCCAACTCTGTTTGTCTTTTTCTAACCTTTTTCCATGGTGCTTGATCGGCATCCGATCTCTATCGGTTGTAATTTTGTGCTATTTTGCATCTTCGTCTCCATACTGTAGATGGATTAGTTTGGTCCATCTTTCTTTCATTTCCTCTTGAAACTCTTGATCTTTGTTCCTTTTTTGTTGTATTTTTTCATCTCTGGTCATCCATGCTATGATATTAATGATTTGTCCGTCTTCCCATATACCTAATTATATATCGGGGTGTCGCTTCTCCGCGCTTTGTTCGTTTGTGGTTACATTATTGTACGGTTCTACTACCTATCCATCATCATACTTTTCGATTATCGGTTGTTAATTCTCTGGTTATTCGTCGTATATTCGCATTTGACAAATCGGGGTTCTACCGATATGTTCTTTATTTTCATCATTTGGTAGCTTTATTTTCGTTTATTGGTTCATCTTCCCCTTCATATCTCTTTTGTGGTCTCCATATTTGGCTATCAACTTATCTGTGCTCTCATTTATCGATCTCATTATGTCGATATCCCGTACAAGCATTCTACGAATATTTCATTGAAATTGTCTCGATTAATGATATCGATAAATATATTTCTAAGCTGGTCTATTGCTTGTTCTGTCATTTTTGATCTGATTTTGGCCTCATTCTTTTGATTCTCTTTTTCAATCAGGTTTTATTTCTTGTTATACAATATTTGAATTTTCTTCCATATCCGCTGTCGTTCCTCGCGTTTCATTTTGTTTAATGTACCACCATTTTATTTCCTTTGGCCAATTAGAGCATCGCGAGTCTGTTGTCTCGCTTTATTTTCCTTCTTGATATATAAAGGTTTATTTTTGAACTGGTCCTAGCTTTTCATACCCAATCAATACAAACTCGTTTGTGCTCTCGCTCTGGCTATTATCTTGCCTTGGGTATTCTTGGAAAATAAAATTACCTTAACTCTTCTCATCATATTCTTTCAATTCTCTTGGTACTTTTTTTCAATCTTTTCCATTGATGCCGTAAATGTTTTTTTTTAAACCGTTATCTTGTTGAGTATTCCTTTTTGCGGATAGTTTCATTATTCTGCTGTATGCGGTTATCTTCTGAGGTTTAAGAGAATGTGGTTTCGATCTACTTCTCCACATTCATTCAATTTCTCTTCAGTAATCTCGGTTTCGTCTTCCCTTGGCCACGTTCGTTTTCTCCATTTTCCTCTAGTTCGGATTTTGATTCATCTGTTATTCGGTTCTGTTTTTTCCTCGCCATGATTGAATATTTCTCCACCCAGACTTTGCTGTATTTCACGTTTATCTTCATCTGGTTTGATTCGTGCCTGGTATTTGTACTCAAACATATTAATATGGTTGTTGTATCCTCCTTTTTCATTATTCTTTGTTGCCTTTTGTTGGAACCACTTATCTCTTTTTATTCTGTTTTCAATTTGAGCCTTCACTCCACGTGGCGCTTGCTTTCCTGACTTCTTGTTTCTATTTTTTGTAGCGTTCCTCTGGATTCGATTTTTTGTTTTATGGTTGGATATCTTTTTCTTTTTCTGGGACGTTGATGCTTCCTTTCATCTCTCAATCTGGGCTCTTTCATTTCTTGCGATATTACTATTTCTTGCCATCACTTTATTTTTTGATCTAAGTGGCTTGTTCTTGATTCTAAATGTTTTAACGCTCCGTCTATTGTTAATATTAGTGCCTTCTTTCTTAGTTCCGCTTTTCTTTGTTTCAGGATTGCCTTCTTTTCTTCAATTTGATCCTCCTCTTGTTCTAAAGCTTCCTCTTGCTTTTTTTTTTCGAGGGTTACTCTCTATTGTTTGTGTCATATTTTCATTTCGAGTTCATCCATCTTCGTGACTTAGTGTTTCCTCGTTTGGCCTTCCGTTTTCATCTTTCTACTCGATTACTCCCTTGAGTTTCTGGTTCGTCTGAGTTTCTCAGTTGTCATTTCTTTTAGTGGTCGGACGTCTTCTGTTTTTCCCCTCTGTAAATTCTCATTGATGGCCTCTATTTTCTCCATCGTATTCAATTCAACTGTTTCTGTTATCAGTTCATATTTTCTCCCCCTTCTTCTCAACACACTGGCCCGCAGGTGTGTAATTTCATCTGGGATTTCCATCCTTCATTCATATTAATTCCTGTTCGGTTTGTTTTCGATTTTCCCATCTGTTGCTGGCTTTTCTTGGCTTCTTCTTATTGCGTCTTTGCCATTCAGCTGTTGTTGCTCTTGATATTCTCTGGTTCGCAGCTCTTTGAATCTCTCATTGTTTCTGCACATTACTTAATTCGTGTTGCTGTATATTGGCGGGTATCTGGTTGGATCATTCTTTATTCCATGGGCTTCGTTTAATGTTCCCTTAACCTATCTATTTCTTGTATCACGTTAATTTGCTGGATTTCTTGTGCGATGTAGTTGTTTGAGTCTGTTGTTTAGCCCTCCTCTATGTTGCTCGCCCTTTGCGATGTGCCCTTGTTGACCACAACCAAAATTTTATAACACGCTTGCTATTAAGTGTTGAACATATTCATCTCAGTATGTCCTCGTCTACAATTTTGGACAAATTGTAAATTTCGGAACAATTTTCTGATCGAGTGTCCCATTTTTTGACATGTGGAGCATGTTCCGTTTGCGTCTTGGCTTGCTTCCTGAAATTATTCTTATAGCTTACTTGTTTATTACCTCTATGCTTCTGATTTCTTGTTTGTGGTGGCGTTTGAAACATCTGCTGGGCTCTGCGGTATGAATTGATTCATAGCTGGAGGTTGATATTTGTTGTTTTGATTGTTGACATTTTGATGTTGACGTTGTTGGTTCTGTGGCAAGACTGCCACTTGATAGTCCCCATCCCAGATGGGCTTCCCATCTATCTTGCGATTGCTACCTGCACCTTTGACTTACATGTTTCTGGTGACCAAAGCATCCAAGGTCTGGCACTCGTAGTCTTCTCTTTTGCATTCCTCTTATGAGCGTTTACCATTTTCATCTTCGGGCAAACTACAGTACTTTCTCCGACGAGCTCTCTTCTACACACAATTTTTTTACATCTCACATGCGCGGGCTTACTGCACTTCCGATTCATCTCGCTTTGTTTTCGATGTAGGAAGCTCTAATTATCCCTCCATATTTCCCTTTTTCTCTATCCCGAATATCTCTTATTAAGAACGTCTTTAATCTCTGTCCACCGTTGTCATTTCAGTTACATCTCTCGCTTTCTTCTACGAATACATCTTGTGCGCTCCCTTTCAAATACAAGGGTAGTCGCTCTTTTACCTTTTGGTCTGTCCAGTGACAGATATTTTTATACACTTCAAATTCTTTTATGAATGTATCCAATTTGTTGAGACTACCGTCGAACGGTTCTCCTCTAAACTTTTCTCTGAATTCTCCTACTACCACGTTGTTGTTATTTGACAATATATTTGCATCCGGAATTGGAGAGTTTATAGAAGTTGTCATGTTTAGATTGTTGTCTAGATTCTCTTCTTCGTTTCGCTGATTCTATTGTTGCCAATTGGTTCTCGATATTACGTAGTTCGTTCTCTTCGCTGCTATTAATTCAAAATCGGTCAATCCGCTATCTGTGCCGGTTCCTGTTGCTGCTGTAGTTGATGCTCTGGTGTTGACACTTCTGCTGTAACGAACTTTTTCTTTTCTTCTGTTTTTAATAAAACTTTTTCTCTATTCTCTTGGCTTTGCTTCTCGTGTGGTTGCTGATGTTATCAATGTTACGGTTATTCGTCTGTTTGACTGGTTTTCTCGTTTCTCTTTTCTTGCTTTGGTTTGCTTTTGAGATTCTGTTTGCTTGTCTGCTTGTCACTACTCTGGCGATTATTCCAAATTCTTTTCTGCTCGTTTATTCGAGTTTCTTTGTTATCACTTTGCCTTGTCGTTTGCTCTGAAATATTTTTCTCCTTTGCTTTGCTTTGAAATTGACTTGGGTTGCTTTGTTTGGCTATTGATTCCTAAAAATAAATAACACTCCAATATTCTATACTCATACAATTTCTCCTTCATTTACCATACTATATCGTTATTATCCCTTGTTCGCATTTATCGTGGTGGTCCTCTACATCTGACTCACCCCCTCATTTTAAGTCTATTTTTAATTATCTATACCTCGTAACAATTATCTATTAATCTCGTATCAATTATCTATATAGTCTTATCAATTATCTATATAGTCGTATCAATTATCTATATCATAATATCAATAATATAAAATCATCATATTCCACTCTCAGTCAATCCATTAATTATTTTCCTGTGTCTCCCAAAAATTCATTTGCTTAATCCTCATCGCTGGCGCTCTATGCCTCTATAATTTCCGTTGGCTCTTCGGCCTTCGGCTCTAACTCGTTTACTGGTCATCTGTGACCTTAATATCTATTCATTTTCATATTTCCTCTCTACTCATATCATATCTTATCTGACACTCTATGGCTTCTAATATCTAATCATAATTATCCGGCACTCTATGGCCTCTAATATCTAATCATAATTACATCTTGTCTTTACTGTTTAATCCAATCATATTCTATCAATTTCATCTTACTCATATTCATATTCATCTTATTCATATTATCTCTCATTGTTTCACCGGACTTGAGCTCATCAGTGACTTTTGGGTATGTTTGAGGCCTCACACTGACTCTCAAGCCATGGCGTCTTTTGGCCGCGCATTCCTCCGGTTACGCTTTACTCACCGCCATTCGGATATTTGGCACTCGGTGTGGGATCCGGGTTGTTGTACCAAATTCCTCGCTGGGCAATAAAAAAACATTCCCTCAGTACTCGGTGTGGGATCCGGGTTGTGTACCTCGGAGAATATAAAAGTATGGAAATGCCTAGACGTTCAATCAAGTTCCAAAAGCGGTTTACTTGATTTCTCGACTAGTGAAAAGAAAAGGAAGTGATTAAATATAGGCGCGGAAAATTTCTAATCCCTGCCCGCCTCTGCAATCAGATTTCCCGGCTCAATTCGGCCGCCCTTATCTGACCTGTCAGATTTCCCGGCTCAATTCGGCCGCCCTTATCTGACCTTAGTAGGACATTTTGAGTATGAACCATTTACCGGTTAGTTCACATCTCACCTACCGTTTGGCCCCCGATACTCGGTGTGGGATCCGGGTTATTGTATCGAGTTCCTCCCAGCAATAAAAAAAAATCGTTCGACACTCGGTGTGTGATCCGGGTTTTTGTATCGAACGGCTCAGCGCCATCAGTCCCTTGGCTGATAACAACCTGAACACGACAGTCCGTAGCTGTCCTCTGGTGCCTCACCACCAGCTAGGGAAAAAGAAGTCATCTCTAGGTACCTTTAATCAAAACTATTAATTCTGTTCCGTGTACACTCTTTCTCTCACCTCTCGATCTATCTCTTCACTCCCCCCTTCAAAATTTGTGGTAATCGCATCATCAAGCTCCCCAAAAGAGGTGATCAATCTCTCGCCGGTTACTTGCTGACATACGCGACTTGGCCTACCAGTTCCTTTCTCAGTAGGGTTGATCAGGGTTTCCCTTGGGTGAGCGTACTATCATTAGATAGCTCAGGTTAACCATTTTTCCTCGTCTTATCTCAATATAATATCAATAAATATAATATCAATAAAACAAAAAGAATTATACACTAGGGAACTCAGTTGTCGAAATTTTTCCGTCCAATATTTGTGTCTCTGTGCATGTGTTTTAATTATTTCCCTAATTCGGCTTTCATGTATTTGGTCTATTACCTTTATTTATCGTTGTCGGGTGGTTTTATTATTTACAAGCATTGCATATCAATTCAAGTAATACATAATACACATTTATTTCATTTCGTCATAACAATTCACGGAAAGTAAACAGTTAGTCTTTCCTTTATCTTTCGCTGGCATAACATGCAGTGCGACTCTTGTGCGCATCCATGACAATAACTCAGGTGTCCGCAAGGTATCACCATTACTCGTGCCTCCTCTGTTTTGCACGCATAACACTCTACATAAGCCTTAGTTTGTTCTTTCATTGTTGTTACAATCTCGTCTTCAATGTTTTTGACTTTTTCCATTAACTTGTTCCAGCTTTTCCCAAATTTGGTTATTTCCAATCTCATGGACAGAATTTCGTAGATTCTCTCGGTTGTTACATCTTTGTCAATATCGCTCAATTTTATCAATATGCAATGTTCGTCGGAATACAGGTTGGAAATCGTTGATACATCCTCTTTAGCTCGTTTAATTAACTTTTGTTTATTAATTAGTTCCTCAAGATTGTTATTTTCGATGTTTAGAATCCCTTTTAGTTTCTCTATTATTTTTGTTGGTTCCATTTCTAAAATTATTAAATCTCTTTTAATTACCCATTAAGTTTATTTAAATACTAATTAACTAAATCGTATGTTATTCATTCAACTCTCAGTTTAGTATTTTGTTTTAATAAGTTGCTATTTTAATTACTATAATTCCCCGTTGTAATTTATTTTATTATTGTTCTATTGTTTTTCCCGTTTGTCGTTATTTCCCTTACTTACCCCCTTTCATTTTATCCCGCATTTTGCCCTTTTAATTATATGTTGTTTGCTTATGCGTCTTATCGTGTTGTTGGTATCTTACAAGGGTGTTGTGTCATCAAGTATTAATGGATGTTGAATGCTTTGGCGTTAATATCTATTTAACATAATTTTTGTAGTCAGGTCGTTCGTTTTTCATCAATCTTTATAATTTCTCGTCAATCTTTGCAATCGATCTTTACACTTATAACTTTTAAGTTCCACATATCTCATCTCTCCATGGTTCGGCAAAATGTCGTCCCGACATTTCTATTTGAAAAGATAGTTCTGTATCATGTCCCTGGTTGTTTGCACACGAAAAGCTTCAATCCCGGCTGAGCCCCAAATTTGTATGGTGGGTTACAGGGTTTCAAATCTTGCTTATCTTCCCGGCGACCCTAGTAACGCCATACAAAAGATTGCTAACTGCCACTTGGCACCCGTTGCTAGGCAACGTTGGTAATGTGTTCAAGTGGTGGACTGCCCGCAAAAATTGAGTATCATTAGCTAATACTATAGTTGCTCGGACAATCCTCGGGTTCACGAGCTGTCGATAAAAGACCTGCGCTCGCTTTTACTTATTGGTCCCTTTGCGTCTAACTTCCTATCGTCTATCCAGCTGGTTTATCGGCGTTAGATTGAAAAGACAAAATGATTGGTGGTTGTATTTAATCCCTCACAATTTTATTTTATTTATTAAAAAAAAACCATTTGATTAGTACGTAGATGAAATGAGAGATGTACGGAAAATAATATATTTAACAATAATCTATGTAAAAGTGCATTGATTGGAGAGTCGAGCGGCTCGGCGCTTAGCTCGCTCCTTGCGACCCGGTCGTCGACTGGATGTTGAAGGAATTGTTGGGGTAGGGTTTTCGACAGGGGTTGGCATTGCGGATGGGGTCGGATTCACTTCTCGGTATGCCAATTGAGCCGGGGCGAAAACTAGAGGGTAGGTTACCGCTGCCCCCTCTTGACTAGCGGACAACGCTACCTCTAGCCCCCTGATTTGGGTCTTCAGACTTGTCACCAATTGTCTTTCTTCGGCCCACCCTTCTGGGCCGCGGCTAACTTTTGATACAACGGCTTGACCCTCGTGGGGTTGACCCATGTAGCTTTGAGTTGTTGTATTTCCCGGACCAAGTGTATGAGTTGATCGTGGAGATCCTTGTTTGTTTGTCGCGCCCGAGTTAACTCGTTTTGTAACAACTTTACGGGATCCATTTCTAAAAATAGCATGAGTGAATTGGATGGCGACTAATGCAAATATGAGTAGTTTTATTTAAACAATTTTTTAAAATGAAAATTATGATAATGATAGAAAAGATGAGACAGAAAGAAAAATTTTTATTCCTGAATCGGACACAATGTCGCTAACAATAATCAATGTCTACATCAATAACGTCTACTCCTCCGCGAAGAATCGCTTAATCCCCTCTTCCGGAGCATATCCCGAGACTACGAGCACCGGTCGTTTAAGGTTTCTGATCGGTCTGGGAGAAGGCGGGTAGCTGTCGGCCAGTCGTCCAGCCGCTATGTCATCTTTGACATTGGCCAGGTAAGATGTGGCCCATGCCACGTCAGCCTCGATTTGTCGCTGACGCTGTAGAAGGCCTTCTAGGAGCTCTTGGGCCTGCATTAAAATGTCCCGTGACGGATTGGGTTCGTCCGCCACCTCCCGAAATCGCTTCATGAATTTTTCTGGTGATATTTCCTCCGTTTGTTCATCTGTAGGCTCCTTAGGATATCGTTCCTGGTATACCCGACTCCAGGCTTGTCTCCATTGTTCCACAATGTGAGCGGGCATATCGATCATGGTTCTAGCGTGTCCTGAATTAAAATATATGTTTACTCCATCTTTCTCTGTATTTTTAATGGTTTGCGAAAATGAAATTGTTCTTGTCCTGTATGAGAGGACTTGTTAGCTTGAATCTACCTATATTAGGTGTCTGAGTATCTTGTGAGTAAAGTAACTGGTGATGCTGCTAATCTTGTGTCGTGCGTTAGGCCAAAGGAAATCTGGTGGTTTGGTAAAATAATATGGTAATGCGTCTGTCTTATATGGGGGTATGTTAATAGCCTAAAATTCGCGTGTGAATCCGTTCATTTAATAAATGTACTAATTTTTATCACTTCAGCTTAAGGTATTTTCAATGCAAACCGACAATAAAATGGCTATGTATCGAACTATTGCGCAAGCGATTATTGTATTTAGGTTTTAGTTTATTGTCGAAATCGTTGACGGGATTCTTGATTATCAAATTTCAGAGCGGAAACGAAGTGATTGATTTCCGGTGATTGACGAATTCTAATCAGACGGCATGAACCGGACGTCGAATTCGGTTCATCAATCACGGTGAATTACCGGATGTGGCAAAGATTTGTTAGATTTCAATACGCCAGAATGTTTATTTTAAACGGATAAAGTTGTTTATCCGGTTTGTTCATATTTATTGCGAATTCTCGTATGAACTTTTCAAGTAGGATGAAAATACTTTATTAACATCATTTAATTTTCTCGTTTGAGGATCATTAGTTATCGGGTTGCAGATCGGGGTTTTGGGTCAAGAATATTCTGCGTTCATTGGGGGACGCGGTCATCTCATTACCATGGTCAAACAAAATCAGTGGTAGGTATTTTCTCAGGGTTAAGTTAGTTAGTTATTAATCGCTTTATTTTTAGGGTTCGCAATTTATCGACGCACAATTTTTTGGGTGATTACCACTCTGTTAATGCTGAGTTCGAAGTATTCCTCGTGATCGTTCTGTTCCCTCGTTCGACGATGGTTTTGTGTTTTACGGGAGGAATCAAATCGCTTCATTTTCAAATTTCTTATTCTAATCAATAAATTCTTTGATCATTTGGTTTTAAATTAGTTAATCATGACAATTTCATCTATGGTTGACCTCATTAAACGAATAATATAGATGTTTGTTCGGATAATTATTCATTTTATTCAATCCCTGTCTCAATTCCGTGATCATCAAGTCAAAGGTCCCTCTTTCTCACTTCGTGGCTTCGTTGCATTCGTTTACATATGAAATTTTTCATTACTCAAGCGCAATCGAACGTTTGTTGATGGATCAATTGGTTATACCCATAATTCTCTGCATGAACTTACAACAATCTCTAATCCACCTGGGTTGATTTTAGTTATGAAATTTCATCAAGAAGGACCTTACCTGCTGATCACGAAACTGATTCGATTTTAAAATCATTTTTGTTTAATACAATACGCTTAATTAACAGTTTTGGTAATTCATAGTTTTTATAAGTTATTTCTTTTATTCGGATATTTATTTTTCAGTATACATATGTTGTAGCTACTTATCTGTTTCGAACACTTGTTGTTATGGTGAAATGAGTTAAGGAGTTAGATCTCCGTTACGTTGAATAACAATTATCCATTAAATGACTACTTGGTTTAATAAATTGACGAGTCAAATATTTTTACAGAATTCTTTGTTTCTTTACGGTACAATTTTACTTTAAATGGTTGAGTGAAAATCAATGGATTTTTATTAATGGAATTTTTTAAACTACGGTATTAACTTTATTTATGTTGATCAATTAGCTAAGTATTTAAGGAATGTTCAATTTGCAATATGGTATTTTAGCGGGTGAAATTTCCTTATATTGCTCGATTAAAAGTTAATGAATTGTTAAATGAACACTTGATGAATTAATTTTCTTTTCTTTAAACAATACTGAATGAGTTACTTATCAAATGAATATTTTAATGAATTAATAATCAACTTACAATCGACGAATTACTTATCAAATCAATGCTTTAATGAGTTTTACTTTAAACAATAATTAAGTTAAAATCAGTGAATTATTTATTAAATGATTATAGTACTTCAATGAGTTAAATATCTTTACGCTAATCAATTAGAACCGATGAGTTATTTATTAAATGAGTACTTGATTTACAGTATAATAGTTTAGTGAATTACATATTTTTACATTAATCAATCGAAATCTATGAGTTATTTATTAAATGGATACTAAATATTTTTACATTAATCAATGAGAATCAATAAATTATTTATTAACTGATCACTATTCATTTATTTGACTCGCCAATTTAATTTTTGTTTGAAATGTTAGTTTGAATTATAACAACGATTTCCATTTTAATTAACCCCAGTTCCAAATCCCTTTTAATAAGCCTTAAGCGCATTTTGTGTTTATATTATATTTACTGAGTGCCCACTGGACTACTCGGTGTGATGATTTTTAGCCATGTGTAGTATGAGTTAAGTCGATTTTACAGAAACGAGGAACGAGGAAGCAATCAAATGACTTCTTCCTTATTCCTCCTTTCATCTATAGGGATAATATTGACGATCCAACCCTGCGTTCCGCACGCCGGGTTTTCACGGGCACAGATCATTGGCGATATTCCACGCGCTTACACGAATCTGAATTGTGTGTAGATTTTATTTACTTGCATTATGTTTCGGCTGTGGGCCGGAAAAATTTCGACAGATTTATTTGAGAAACAAAAAAAAATATATATATAAAATAATTTAGGCATAAATATGTTTATTAATTATAAAACAAAAATAACAGGTTACCATTCCTTGCCATTCCAAAAATCATAATTCATATACCATAAAATAAAACCAAAATTACCGCTCTCCCCACGTCGACGCCGAGCAGAGCTCTATTGAGATGCAAGGAACGTGTCGTGGAAAGAGGGTTCCACCATAAATATTTCTCACCTAAATAAATAATTTAAAGAACTGTAACTTCGAAGATCGTTCAAACGTATGAGATTTTCAAAAAACTTTCAAAAATAGTTTTGATCGGAAAACGGTTTGTTTTCAAAAATGGTTAACTTTAATGTGAAAATGGATCAGTATATATACCTAAATTTTTGGTGTGTAAAATTTGATGTAGTAAAACAAAATTCGACCTTGTTGTTTTCTAGCAAATTCTAATATTTATTTTTATTATTTTTTGATTTATTTTAATAATTTTTTATTTAGAATTTTATTTGAATTATTACTAATTCAAATTTTCCGATTTAAATCTTGCTTTAATGAACTTTAACTGCTTTTTCCAATTTCGTCGAATTTGTCGTGTTTTCTTGCTATATTTGTGTAGGTATCGTGCGGATCTTGGTGCATTTTGTTAATATTTTATTTTATTTTTATGTTTCTTAATTTATATTTAATTCTTTTATTTCTCAGATTTTATATGGTTTAATTGGTGTTTTGAGGTTTTATTTAAATTGCGTGTTGTGTTTGCGTGTGTGTTTCTGATCCATTTAAACATTTTGAAGGCCGTTTACGTTTTGGCCCAACAAAGGTATATATGTTTAGAATTGTTATTAATCCCTGAAAAATTTACATTATTAAGCCTACCTGCTGTCGTGTTATTTCTCGTATAATTAATTCCAAGCTGGGAAAGGTTGACTTTAGTATACCAGAATCTCGATATATTTGTAAAAATAGCACACCGTGCCAAATTATCCGTGTCGCTATGTCATTAAATAATAGAAGTGGCTGCTAAAAATCAATCGTCTGTGCAATCAGTATGAGTAGCATGAAAAAATTGTGGTGGCGTCTGCACAAGCCAATATTAGAATTATTGATTTTCCGAAACTACTGGTGGTAATTGCTCGGCGGTTTGTTTAACTCGTGGAATTTTTATACTTATTTGTAAATGGATGTTTTCGGTTTATGTACTTATGTCGCCGAGTTTTGTAAAGGGACTAATCTACTATTGGAGAGTACGTCTATGCGAGTTGATTACATTCATATATTTTGGATGTTTGTTGGTCGAGCTTGACCATTTACCTCTCGCGTGGAATGTCAGTGCTCGATTGTGGTTGGTTCAGTCGGGTTACACAGTCTGTGTGCCAGCGGAAGATTTTCGGGACTCCTTCCTCAATTCAGAGAACTCTCGTTCGTTGTTGGCAGATGTATCAATGTGTTATTGTGGTCATTTCCCGAGACTGAAGTCTATAGTGGTTAGTGTTTATGCATGAATTATTGTCTTCGAACGAATAAAATTTCAGGCACTTTTGTTATTCATTTTCTGATGCATACTTATTTATGTCTCGACTCCTGCCCCTGCTACCCGGTATTAATTTTATTAAATTGTCCGAGATTTGAAAATGTTTTTTAGATCACCTCGTGATCTTACCTAATATCCCATTGACTGATTAGCGCTCTTCCCGAGATTTTATTTCTACTCGCTCCGGCCACTTTTCAGCAGTCGCTTCGATTTATACGACGATGCCCTGCGTGGAGGTCCTGTGCATATTGCCAGACCCTACTGCGGACTACCGAAGTGTCCACGAGGCATGACCCGCGAGCTCAACTAGGGGACTTAACCCACCAGCCGGCACGAGATCCGCCCCATGAACTTCTATTCAAATACTTTTAATATAATATTTTACGGGACTCGAACCGATAAATAAAGTATATTTATATATATATTAATTGTTAAATGAAAATATTAAAGCAAAGACATTATGACACCGTAAAAGTTTAATTAAGGACAAAAATAATTTTACATTAACTTATAAACATAAAATGAAACAAATATAACAAAATCCTTACGCTTGATAGATAAGAATACTTCGAATTAGGAGTAGGTTGAAAATTTTGCATAAGTTAAAAGTAATGAAATTTGTCACTGTATATATACTATTTTTGTGCGTGTGTGCGACCAATGGGCGATTTTTCGCCATTTTTCGGGCTTTTTAATTATTTAATTATTTTTAAACTATTTTTATTATTTTTTGTGTATTTTTCTCTATTTTTTAATATTTAATTTATATTATAGTTATTTTTTACTTTTATTACTATTTTCTTATAACATTATTTTTAGCCCTTATTATTTGTTTTTCTGGTCGCCGCTTCTGCCTATGTTTTTTCTAAACCTTATTTTGCAAGGTTTTGGCAGTTTTTTTTTCTTTTTCATGTGACTCTCTCTGCAGCTGTCGGCTTTTTAGTAATTTTAATTAATTATTTGTTTTTATTTAACTTTGTTATATTTTTAATTTGTTTTACTTAATATGTTTTTATTGATTTTTAATATCTTCTTGTGGTGCGTGTTTATGTACAGTGACTCGTTTCATTACTTTTTTAGTTTTGTTTTGATTTTTGTACAATTTTGTTTAAATTGTGGCTCTGAGCCTAACAAAAAATTGAAAATAAAATTGTCAAATTAAATTACAAAATAATAAAATTAAGATTAAAATATACTAGAAAATCACAAGGTCAAATTTTGATTTACTAGATCAAATTTAACACGCAAGGTTAAGGTCGTACGATAGGCATATATACCGATTCATTTTCACATAATTTTAATCAGTTTTGAAAAACTTGAATCGGTTTTTGATTACTAGAATCAGTTTTAACCTGAAGAGTCAGTTTTAAATCAGTTTTAACAAGTCTTAGTCAGTTATAACGATAATTTTTCAATGTGAGTGACGAAATGTTCGACACTTTCTCCACGTCGCGTCCAGACAATCTCGAAGGAGCTCTGTTTGAGGCGTCGGCGTGCGGAAAGGTTTGTATGTGCGATGTATAAAACAATGTATGCCAATTATGAAAGTGTATTATGCCAATTATATTTCAATAAAAGCTTTATTCAGAGAAAACTCATGTCGAATTTTTTTCCGGCCCACAGCCGACACATCACCGCAAGTCAATAAAATCTACACACCCCAGCCAAACTGTGTAAGTGCGGTGTAAGTCCGCCAATAGTTTGTGCCCGTGAAGGCTACGGTGTGAGAACGCGAGTAGCTGGAACGTCAATATTATCTGTTATAGGGGAAATTTGGCGGTGGTGAGGTAGTCTTTTGGCTACCCCTCTGCATCCAATTTCCTGAAAATTCGACCTAAAATCCTAAATGACAATCGGCTCAAAATCACCACACCGAGTAGTCCAGTGGACACTCGTAACATTCTAACATCAACAAAATCAGCCTTAGGATCAAATAAAAAGGGATAACTGGAAGGGGCGTTGTAAATCATTGCTATAGTCACGATTGAATAATTGATTAAAAAATCAGTAATAGTAAAATCATAAGTTTCATCGCTATAGTCACGATTGACTGATTGATTAATGAGATCAGCAATAGCAAAATAATAATCATAAATCTTATTGCTATATTCACGACTGAATACTTGTACGATAAAATCGGTAGTAGTAATAATAATTATAAATAAGCTTCCATTACTATAATCACGATTGACTAATTGTATGATAAAATCGGTAGTAGTAATAGTAATAATAAATAAGCTTCCATTACTATAATCACGATTAACTGAATGTATAATAAAATCAGTAGTAGTGAAGATAATAATAATAAGTTTCCGTTACTATAGTCGCGCTTGGATTATTAAATAATAGTAAAATAATAATAGCAAGGTCAAATGCTAAGATCACGATTAAATGAGTAAAGGATAAACGTAGTAAGGGTAAAAATAAATGATTTCAGCTATTATATCCACAAAAACATAATTAAACAACAAAATTGGTAATAGTAATAGTTAACGATAACAAATTTCAGTTGGTACGATCGCGATTAATTAAATAAATAACAAATTAAGTAACTATAATATTTAAAGAAAATAAACTTTCAAACGCAGCTAAAAACACGCACCATAAAACTGAAAATTAACACCACGGCGTCCGACATTGGATTCATTACCAAAATTACAACGGGCATAGATCAATGAGGGCGAGCAGGATAAGCAGGATGCAGGAGGATGAGATCCATAAATCGAATGATAAGCCTTCTCAGTGGCGACAAATAAATCCCTCGTTAGAAATCAGCATTGAACATGATAGAGGTAGTTAGATCCACCGGACGACGAAATAATACTGGAAGCATAGGTTACTCGACGTCACAAATAGAGTTGGAAGTTATTTTTGGGAGCGGGTACTTCCACGCAAGAAATCCGAGCTGGATCAGTTCATAGTTGGAAAATTGGTACGGTCATTGTATAGATTGAGTATTCCACAAATTGACTACAACTAGAGCCCAATCTAATCATTAATAAGAAAATGAAAATAATTATTTACCCAACCTCACTGATCGCTGGAGCAGCGAACCCAAAAGGAAATTCAGAGCTGGTTTAGCCATAAGTTTACATGTCAGAAAAATAAATATTGGCGAGCTCCTACTCGAATCAAATTAAAAACCGGAAAGACGTATTGACTATTTCTAATTAGAATCGCACCACTGGTTGAGTGTCATTTGGTATTAATGTAAATACACACTAATGGGGGAAGCGAAAAAATGTCAGTAACGACACGTCAGAAAGTAGTCAGGATAGAAAACGAAACGTGGCGATATCGATTATAAATGCGATATCAATTACAATTACTGAGAAAATCTAACAGACTAGAAATTAACAGAAGTCAATTAATAGAAAATTTCGATTACGTGGCACTTCCCTGGTATTTAATATAAAACCAGAGCGTGGCGGCAATTTCACTCATTTTGTAGTAGAAATAAATACAACTATGAATCCACGTAACGAATGGCAATGAAATGGGGAAACTAGCAACTCTCGAAGAGAAACTAATGCCATAGTTGGAAGAGAGCTATCCGCCCCGCAAGATGGTAAGTTCCTTATCTTATCAAAGCCTGTTTTAATTTTATAAATTCACGTGAGGACCAACCTGAGAGACGGAACCGACCAAATTGTTCACAATTTCCAATGATAATTCGCGACCTATCAATGCGGTGATATCCAATAAAATGTTCTGTGGAATCCCATGATTTCGTTATTCATCTAATAAAATATACCGACAATATTATGAATTTATTACCTCTAAATGATTTTTCGAAAGCTCATATCATGAATCGTTCACCCATAATTCCTGAAGAATGCCTAGTAACCAGCTTGACCGAAAATTGACAGCCTACTCGCTAAGCATCTAGTTAGTATAATGCATTAACCAAAGATTAACGATTACGATGATGATGACTCACACCCTTTGAGAGCGAGCCAAATCACCGCGAAATTCCCAATAACCCAGATGCCAAACGTTTCTCCAATACCAAGTGAAAGCGAATGGACATAGTAGTGTAGAGATATCGTAATGAAATCCTCAGACAAAGATAAACCATCACGAGCCCCGAATCATAACCATGATGACCATGAGTACCGACCAAGTCGAATATGTACGACAACTACTACTAATAAGACATACGAAAACTTTTCTAAAGTACGACAGATAAGAAATAACTTAATAACGTGACGATACTCACAACAGCACTCATGCCAATACGCGTCCGAAAATCCGACTATCAGACCCACACCAGTTTACCGTCCTATAATTATCTTACTACCAGCAAATACAATCGCCATCTATACGTTAAATTTATTTTAAGATAATCGTAATAAAAATCATACATACATGATTTATTAAATATTTTAATGATTAAAAATTTGCAGACCACTCTTGGATCGACGCGTCCCGCGTCACCGTGCGATTTCCCGCACGATCGGCAGCCAGATGTCGACAGGCCCTATGAGACGCGGGATTCTCAGTCTCGCCGGTAAAGGAATCCCGCGATGGCGCACAAAGAGACGACGGAGAAGCAGACCTCCCTTTTGTGGCCATCAAAAGAGAGCCCGGACGCAATCCAGCCGAGAGATCCGAGGGCAAGTGGAGTTCTTACTAGCGCGCTTGGAGGAGCATCAGCGCCAGATAAACAGACAAGTAGACAGGGCTAGGCGACATCTGGCCGAGATCAACAAGGCAATAGCAACGGGAAGCATCCCCAGCACGGATGGATACGCTTCTCCGTATAATGTATCCTTCAATCTCGACGACCCGAACTTGGACAAGGAATTGGAAGCAATGAACGTGGTGGTTCCACAAAAAATATTGACCAGAGAGATGAGAGACGAGGATAGACTTCCCCACCGTGACCAAGAGCACCAATACGCTCGCGAGATCCAAAGGCAATTCAGAGGCCGAAGCCGTACGAGATACGATTAACATAAGTGTAAATTGTAAATAAAACATCGGATTTCATTTTTACTCTCTTGTTTCTTATTCATAAAAATTAATAAATAGGGTTATAGTACACTTAGAATCAGATTTTGTTTTAAAATTAAAAGATAGAAACCTGATGAGTGAAATTTCGCAACGAAGGAGAGTTTAACGTTTTGTTCCATTTTGCAGATATGGAACCCCACGGAATTCTACAAGGCGAATTGCACAAAGCCCAAAGATTAAACCGAGAGATGCACCAACAAATTGTACAACTGACAACCGAAATCCAGCATATCAAATCCAGCTGGGTAGACCCGAAGAAGGTGAAGGCTCTATATCAGAAGATGACCGCCGCTCAACGGGGTTGCGCCGAAGAAAAACAATTGAACCAGAGTCAGAAAACCCAGATCCGCGGAATAGAAGTAGCTTTATCTGCGTGCCAGGAGGTCAATGCAGTAACTTATCCGCTGGTTTTTGCTCCAGCTCAATTGGCCTACAAGGAAGCCACATCGAACACTAAACCTGCGAACAAACCGCCCTGACATCGACCTGGCCGGAACGAGCGTGCCAAGCGCCGAGCCGCTCAACCAGAAGAATAGAACATGTTTTTTGGTTATCTCAATAAATATTATGTCGTTCATATTGTTATTCTAAATTACGATTTGTAATGCCAAAATTTAGACAGTATAAGTATGAAATAACAGGAGAATTATTCCACGTGACAAGACAAACCAATATATGAAGATGGGACGAGAATAAGCAAAAGCGCACGCAGACCTTCTACCGGTAGTGCGTTGAACCCACTTTGAGGTCGGTCCAGAGTAGTTCTTTCATAGCGCTCACCTTTGGCGACCTCAAAACCAATGGTTACATTTCCAACGTTGCTTAGCAACGGGTAGCCATTGGGGGCAAGAAATAATTATGTGTGGGGTCAAGGTCACACTAACCAGAAGCCCCACAGTTTTAATAAAAAAGAAAGATCAAATTCTGACAAGTAGTAGCAAAGAAACTGTTGAGTAATTTTATTTTTTGTCGGTAATTACAATGTAGTAACAATTATCGATCTGACTCCAAGCGTATCTTATTAATCATGATATTGACGAATTCCAATTACTTTAAACTTTATTGATTATCACAATTGATTACAACGATAATATATTAATTTCAACACACTTCAAATGTTTTGGTGCTTATTATAAACCTTCGGGAGGAATAGCACAATAACAATACTTTTATCACGCTTGACTAACGGTTAATTTCGTGGCTTGATTTTAGTTCTTTAACGACTTCTACTTATTTTATCAATTTCTACCAACTTATAATTTCAGAAATCAGATTTCTCGCTAGTTTCCCTAAAATTTCTTTTCCCCTTTCATTACTTCTTCTCTTTGCCTCTGTATTATACTCGCTTGTGTCTAGCTTTTATACTTTTCCATCTAATGTCATTAATAATAATGAATTCATTTTCCGACCAGTTCCACTGGACATTCTGCAATCTCTGACAGTTGTTGAGATAAATATTTTCTTGGCTTCCAAATGTCCTTTTTTCTCTATCTCAAATAGGCTTTCAAGATAACAAGATAATATTAACTTTCTTTTTGTTTTTTGTTTTTCTTCTTTAGAAATTGTACTTATTAATTATGAATGATCTTCTTTTATTCAATTGTTTGCTTTTATTGATTTTCTTCTATTCCTTTCTCATTTTTTATATCTCTTTTCCACTCTAATTTTACTGATTTCCAGAACAACAACTCATTCATTAATCATCATTACCCCCAATCATTTACTGCGTTTTATAATTATTTTTGTTTTGTTATTTAGGTATCCTCAACAAAACCAAATTTGAAAAAAACGTATTGGTGGTTTGTTTTACCGCATCAAAAACATGCGTGGAAATCGTTCATATATAAGTCGATGCCAAATCGAAAGAAAACACACTCCATTTCAATATTTTATGATATTTCAGCCACGAAAATTATTAAGGATTGCTAATTTCTATATTTTGTATTATTATTATTATAATTATTATTATAATTATTATTATTATTATTATTATTATTATTATTATTATTATTATTATTATTATTATTATTATTATTATTATTATTATTATTATTATTGTCATAATTTTTTGTCAGGTGTGAGTATAATAATTTAAAATTAATTAAATTAAGTAATTTTAAGATTGTTGAAATTTTAAAATTTTATGTAATATTTAATATTAAGAATGTATTAATTTAATTTAAATATAATTTTATATAAATTATATAGTATGTTGAAATATATGATTGGAATCATAGCTCATTAAAATAATTATTGAAGTTCTAATAGATATTTAAATAATCTGATAAATAAAGATTGTATAAATAATCATGTTTTTAAATATACATTTCTTTGTGAAATTTTAATTTTTAACTATAATTTTAGAAGAAAACGATTGTAATGTACTTGTAACTAACATGGCAACCACTGCAACGGATATTTTAATCGAACGATTTGTACCAGAAAGACTTTTTAGAACAGATTATATGGAGAAATTCATCAAAAAATGCCAATGATTCTTTGAAATGGCGAAAATCCCGATAAAAAATGCAGCCTACTATTGTTGTCACAATGATAAATAAAGACTTAAGAGAAGAGTTCGAAGCATCTGAAGGGAAAACGTTTGATTAAAAACTGGGAGCTGCATTTCAAAAGATAACATCGCTGATAGACGATCCAATGAAAACCTTTGAATATACACAAGAGAACGAGTCAGCAGAAGTTTTTATCCCGAAAATAATGACAATGGCCGAAAAGCTAGTGGCATACGAAAGGAGTAAAGAGATCGAAAATGCTTGCTAACGCACTTTGCTCGAGACAGAAATGTAACAAAGGAGATTGCGAAGAAAAAGATGAAAACCGCAGATGAAATTAAATCAACTATAAAAAAAGTGGAGAAAATAAACAAAACGATATATCGGGTGAATACTATAAAAGTGCTACCTAGCCCAGATAGCAACACGAGGAATTACAGCGACGTACTACTCAGAAGTGATGTTAATAGGAACCAAGATGAGGGAAACTATGTTAAGCAAGTGGAATGTTGGACTTCACAAATTCGGGAACTTCATTAGAGACTGTAATATGAAACGGAAAGTGCCTGTGGCGATGAATGCCATATTAGACGGGACTGTTCAAAGATTCAATGTAGAAAGTGTAATCGTCAGGGACATAAAAAGAAGAAATGTTACACTAACCTCAACAAACTGAATCAAACGGCGGATAAGCGGGAAATACTTATGGATAGAGCACCAAAACTAAATAGACAATTTAATTAACAACGAATGACATTTCCAAGTAGGCAGAATAACGATCAATTCAATAAAAAGGAGATAGCAGCCATTGACAACGAAAATGGAAGATTGCCTTTGACGTAAGAAACCGAAATTGATCAATACAATGATCATGAATACCAAAAAAATATTTCCATCAAGAGAAGCAATATGTTAGATAATTCCGATAAAAGTATTTTTTTGAGCCATGGTTTTATGAATGGAATGAATGTGAATGATGATAAGATATTGAATGTAAATAATTGTAAAACAAATATAATCTAAATAATAAAATAAATAATGTAATTAATAACGTAAATAATATAAGTAAAGTGAGTACATTTCAAATGTTTAAATATAGTATGCAATATCTGATATAAACAGATGACAGAACCCCAGAAAATGTATACTGAAAGAAATATACAAAGAATACAAAGAATATACAAAGAAAGAAATAGTGAGGATTAATGAAATTACTGACATGAGAGTAGAAAGAGAGGATGAAAGAATTAAGTATAATAAGGCAGTGTATCTCTGAATATACAAGGTTGGAAAATATATTGTTTATTAAACACTGGAGTACGTAATATTAAAGGCAGTTACTGATAAATTGGATACAGTGAAAATAATCGAAACCGATGAGCTGTTAAGATGTGCAAACGATAGCAAACTAGACAGTATATTAACACTGAGGTCAAAACTGGCGCTGTCGAAAGGAAGGTCTCGTTTATTGCTGTCAAGAATATTGTTCCAGAGATAATTAGAGGAGTAGAACTACAAAATGCATTTGAAATTAAACTGGAGGGGATGAAGAATTTATTTACGAGATTGAAGAAAAGTTTTGGCAAAATACATCAGATAAAGAATGAAAAACGCGATAGATAAACTGAAAGTTATAGAAAATACTAATCTCTTAGAAATTGTTAAAACTAATAAAGTTATGATAAATGAGATATTGAATGCACTGACCTCATTGAACACAAGATTGTAACGAGTGGTGAATCGATAAGGATAAAACACAGAAGACAACCGATAAACCTAGAGGAAAAAATAGAAGATGCAATCAGAAATTTAGAAAAAAACGATATTATCAGAAAATGTAATTCGCGCTGGAACACACCATTAGTATTTGTTTGGAAAAAAGAGAAAACAGACATCAGATTATGTTTAGGTTTTAGACAACTTAATGGTATTTATTTGAGATTTCATTTGTACGTTTATCATCTGAACTGAAGTGAGCATGATAAACTTTGTCTTTTTGTGGGTTTTGGTTTGTCAATGAAACCTAATGCTGGGTTTAGGCGTGCTAGACTTATTGTTTGATTTTGCCCATCGATGATTATGTGTGCGTGATTGTCCGTGATCTTTGAAAGTTTGTGTTGGCCTAGATATCTCGGTTTTTAACCAGAATCAAATGTTGTTCTGATAGAAACAGTTGATTTTTCAAACGCTTGTGGAATGAAGGACTTGTATGTCCTACTTGTGGTGAATTGAGAGTCTGAATTGATGCTGAGGAAATGTGCACGTGCTGATTCGAGTTCTTCTAAGGTTGAATTGTTTCCAAAATCAATTATCTCTGATGGTAAAGAGGTTGGTGTTCTGAATAACAGATGTGAAGGAGTTGATCTTGTAGTGGCTGACAGAGTGTTTCTTCAACCTAGTTGAACAAAAGGTAATGATTTGGCCCAGCCTTTTGAGATTGAGGGTATTCTAAAAGATGTTTTTATAGCCCATTTGTTTGAGGAGGTATGCTGTGGAGTTTAAATGTTTTATTTCTAGTTTTTCGGTTAGGTGTTTGAATATTTGTGATTCAAATTGTACTTCACGATCTGTTATAATGTTTCTTGGAGCGCCATAACGTGAGATCGAGTCTTAAACAATTTTGGTTGTGCAACTTTTAGCTGTAAAAATTTTTAATGGAATTGACTCAAGCTAGCATGTCTTTCAATCGATCATTGTCAATATGTACATGTATCCATTGTCGATTGGTACAAGACCTACTATAATATAGTTGATAAACGTCAATATAGTAACTATTTGAACGTGTACGACGTCGAACCGATTTCCATTTGGAAAATTCATTTTTGGTGTTTTGGTATTTCTATTAATTTTGTTTTATCGACAAAGTAGGCACTGAGATACCAATTCCTTTGTGTTTTTTCTCATGCGAGCCCATACAACCCTGGTTCGTAGGAATTCATATGTTATCTGTAGGTCATTTATTGCTCAAAAGATTGTTTTCATAATGTTACTGCGAGTATAGGTCTCATGCACCCAGGAATTAAGTGTTGTACTCGATGTCCGTCAAGATTGAGGTATTCAGGTTAAAAAGCGGATATATTTTCCTCTGTTGGCTTGTGTCTCTTGAGCTCATCGATTAAAAGAAGTGGCTGGTGAGTTATTACGCAGGAATTTCTAAAAGACAATATGCGACAATGCTCTCTCTGCCAGCTATATATGTAATAGTGCAACTAAATTCAGCAATGCATGAGATTGTCTCTGTTGTCGAGGAGGTGGGTTTCTCAGGGTTATGGCATGTACCAAAGGTTTGTGATCAGTAAATATGGTGAAGTTTCTTCTCTCCAAGTGTTGGGCTTAAAGCCAAAATTTAAAAAATGGTATGATTAATTAAAACAAAAAATAAAAATAATGAAAATTGCCACTACACATACACATGCATCGCAAGCAGAAACTAAAAATAAAATAAAAACACCAATTAAATAAATTAAAAATATAACAAAATTAATTAAAACAAATATTAATAAAATTTATAAAAGCCTACAGACGCAGAACGAAACACATATTTAATAAATAAAACTAAAATATAAGGTTTAGAAAAAACACAGGTGGAAGCGGTGACCAAGAAACAAAATTTAAGGGTAAAAAAGAATACGGATTCAAAAGTAAGAATAAAAATAAAGTCAAACAAATACAAACAATATATCAAAAAATTAAGAAAAATAAGCAAAAAATTATAAAAATATTTAAAAAATAATAAAATCATTTTAAAACCTTTAAAATGGCGGAAAATCGCCTGTTGGTCGCACACACGCACAAAATAACTATATATACAGTGGTTAATTTCATAATTTTTAACTTAATCAAACTTCAATTTAAAAAACTTAGCTTTTATAGTAGCTCAACTTTTGTACTTTGCAAACTTTGCATTTTAATCGGTAAGGATTTATATGTTGTCGTATTAATAAATTTATTATGTTTATTTAAATCTTTAATATGCTTTTCTGGATGGTCGTGGTAATTTTTATACTACTGACGAGTTCCCCTTTAAATTATATATAATTATGTATAGTAACAGTTTTTCAAGAGGGCAGTATGGCGGTCCAGCTAACAAGTTTGCTTTCGTTAGTTGTGGCTACTGGTCGGGCTACTCCTGATACCTCGGCTGTCAGCGACGAGTTCTGGTCGAAAAATGCAGGATTTTCCCAGCAGGCGGCGGCGGATGGAAGCGTCGGTCGGAATGAGCAGAGATATAATCATGGTAAGAGCGATCAGGCATTAGGGAACTAAGGAAATGATTCTCACTAGATCATTTAAGTAGAAATGTTTGCAAAAACTCGTTAGGATATTAATTGATACCAGGTAGCTAGAGATAAGATAGTTGTTACAACTATAAATTGAATCTAACAATGTGACTTATGGTGGGTTTCTGGGTGTTGATATTTTGAACTATATGGTTGTTACCCAGACAACCCCATACAAATATCTTTTGCTTACCACTCGGCACCCGTTGCTAAGCAACGTTGGAACTGTGTTCTAGTTGGTTGATCGTCCGCAAAAAGTGAGCGCTATTGCTAATGCTATAATTGACCGAACGATCCATGGGTCCAACGAGCTGCCGATAGAAGGCCTGTGCTCAATTTTGATTTTTAGGTCCCATTATTCTCCTATCTCTTTCAAATGTTAACCTATACTCTCATATCATTTATCATTATGCCCATTCGCTTAGTCCTTCTTATCGTTGTCCGTGTTGTTGATTATTCTATGGCCTGTACACCCTTTGTTAAAGTTAAATATTCACACAGTATCTCTCTTACCCTTATCCCTAATATAACTACAATGTTCCTATTGTTATTGCTAGACTTATCATTGATATTATTATATGTATTATTCTAATCCATGTTCACTACTATTGTTATTATTATTAATCTCATCGTTTCCATTACCATTATATTTATTATTATTACTACTACTATTATTATTATTATTATTATTATTATTATTATTATTATTATTATTATTATTATTATTATTATTATTATTATTATTATTATTATTATTATTATTATTATTATTATTATTATTATTATTATTATTATTATTATTATTATTATTATTATTATTATTATTATTATTATTATTATTATTATTATTATTATTATTATTACCATTATTCTTACTATTATCATTATGATTATTAAATTTATCGTAGGGATTCGTCCTTATTCTTCAGCTTTGTGGATATATTTTACCTATATAAAATTGTAGCCGTAATCCATCCTTATCTTACAGTTTTTGATAAAGTACTTTTGTTAATTCGAAAAATTTTAACAGCTTTTCGCCCCTATTTTACAGTCTTATCCGATATCTTATCAATTACTGAGCCGTATTCTACTTTTACTTTGGTATTTTTGATAAGTATTTTAATTGATTCGGAAAATTTGAGCAGCGATCCGCCTTCATTTTGTGGTTTCAAAAGAATATTATAATAACAATCGAACAACATTTCACTTTTACTTTACTATTTTCTATAAGTATTTTAATTGATTCTGAAAATTTGAGCAGCGATCCGCCCTTATTTTGTGATTTCAAGAGAATATTATACTAACAATCGAACAACATTTCACTTTTACTTTACTATTTTCTATAAGTATTGTAATTGATTCGGAACATTTGAGCAGCGTTCCACCCTTATCCTACAGTTATACGATAAATGTTTTAACTATTTCTGAAAATTTGCGCAGCGTTCTGCCCATATTTTCCGTTTCAACTCAATATAATTTATTTAATTCTTATATATTATTTAAAACATTATTTTTCATGATTTTTGTCGTTCGGATTAATATTTTTCCGATGGCTATTTATTTTAACTGTTGCAACGATTTCGCAATTTTCCCCACTACCCATTCGCTCTCTTTGTCCTTAAGATCTATGTATGTTCATTTCATAGTTAATGAGTGCCCATTGGACTACTCGGTGTTAGAGATTTTGAGCCAATTGTTTTTGAAAATTTTTATGTCTATTTTCAGGAAACGGATGATGAAGGAGCAGCCAAAAGACTACTCCCTTACCTTCCAATTTCCCCTATATACGGATAATATTGACGTTCCAGCTACTGCGTTCTCACGCCGTAGCCTTCACGGATACGAACTATTGACGATTATACACGCGCTTACACAGTTCGATAGATTATGTGTAATTTTAATTACTTGCTGTTTGTTTTTGGCTGTGGGCCGAAAAATAAAATTAAAAACAAAAATTAAATGTTACCATCTAAATTCGATAAAAGTTTCGAGGCATAAACGTATATTCTCATATAAATTCTTCATTCATATCATAAAATTCCATAACTGCAGGCAATTGAAAAAATACCTCAGGAAAGTAATACCACAAATCAACAACGGAAATTAAAAATCAATCTGACCAGTTACAGCTAACAGTAGAATTAAATTTGTCTCTCCTCACACAGCCCGTAAATTTTGTCTGATCTTGTCTGGTCAATTTACACAGTCTGTCAATTTGGTTGAAATTTGGTTGTCAATTTTGTGCTGAAAATTTGTGAAAACACATCAGTATATATACCTACAATTCGACCTCAACCTTGCGTGTTATTTTTATTGCGATTAAACAAAATTCGACTTTGAAATTATTTGTGTTATTTAAATTAAATTTTTATTAATTTCTTAATTTAAATTGGTAATTTATTTTTAACATTTTTAAATAAATTTATTCAACCAAAAAAATATTTTATTTTTATTCATTTAATTCATTAATTTTTACTTTTATATAAATGGTCATTTTACGGTCAAATTTTTCTTGTTATTATGTTATGTTTTATGTAGATTTCGTGCGGTTCTTGATGCATTTTGTATTTATTTTATTTTAGTTTTATGTTTTTAATTTTATATTTATTTATATTCTCTCAGATTTTAAAGTGTTTAGTTGGTGTTGTATATTGTATTTTAAGTTATCTTGGTGCTGGGTTTTCGTGCTGTATTACTGATGCATTTAAACAATTCTCAAGGCCATTTGTGTGCTGGCCCAACACTAAATAACTCTTGCCAGAACGAAAACGCACTAGTAAAATCTCATTTATGCATTAAAGAAATTGACCAGAAAATCTGACCACAGCGAAAACATCATACACATACTTATCTGCCACCTCGACTAAGTGTAACCAGAGGACCCCTTTTACAAATTAACGACTTTAAAAATTGAATTTTTGGAGTAATTATTCAAATAGCAATAACCTAAGAAAATATCGAAATTCATGAATAATTAAATAGTACTATCATAAATCTCTTCTAATTAATTATAAATTAATGTAATTGAATTTTTAATGATTTTGTATGATGACAGGTTTTTAATTATGATGACTGAGTTAGCCAAATTTTTCGTATGAAGGACCAATTTACCATGACATTTTCGATACACTCATAGCCATTCAAACCAAAGATTTTTGATCAAACTTACAGCGTTTTATAAAGTAGTAGGCCAAAACTATAGAAAAATTTAAACCAAATCCAACCCACGATCTAATTTGATTAATATCAACGCGTCCTACTATAGAAAGCAGACACCCACCACTTTAAGTTGTTTCATACTGAATTTAAAATTGTTCTACGGTCAGTTTAAATTGTTTCAAATTAAATCTAAAATTGTTTCATAGTTAGTCTGAATGGTTCTGTAATCAACCTAAACTGTTCTATATTTAATTTAAATTGATCTACACTAAATCTTCTTTTTAATCAACAAATCACATTATTCGATTAAATCACATTTCTTAAGAAAATCAAGCTATTAGCAATTTGATTTCGTAAATTTAATAAGTCCATTAAAAACTAAATTATAATAAATTCCAAACTTTATTAAAAAAAAACTACAGGCAAAACAATATTAAAACAACAATATAAAGTTGTTTTTAATCATTAATGTTTTTAGTATTTCTTTTGAGGATATTTCAGTAAGTATGAATAAACAATTGAATAGGGAATATTAATACACAAACATTCAATAAACATCTTGCCAGCTTAAAAAACAATTACCGTAATTTATGAGAGAAGTATGAGAAAATAAAAGGGACATGGTGTTTCCTTGCTACTACTAGAGAGGTGTACAAGAAGATCACTCGAATATCTCGAGCTCGTGATGATTTAATCATCGAGAATCGCACCCAACGCATCACTATTGCTGATCATAGCGATGCACTTCAGAGATCTTTACTGAAAAAGATCTGCAGGCGCGGTTGCCCGGTCGAAGCATGGCCTAGCAACTTAATATCATTCCGGTTCACCATCTGCAGGGTTTATCTTCTAACCGTGTCTAACGCAATGCTATTAATGCAACCACGACAGGGAGAGTTCCACTAATTATTAACAGAAACATCAAGCACAAACCCAACAAAAATCAAAGGCGAAGGAAAAAAGAAGAGCAGAAAACGCTTTATTGCAGGCGTATTTAAGTGCCGTCGAAAACACTAATTCGGTTGGGACATCTAATTTGACATCATACATATCTATCTTAAGGCCGGCCGACTCCGATCTGGAGATAATATATGTGCTCTGATTGGTAGATATTTTTATGTTAGCTCCGGCGCAATCTCAATTTAATATTTCAATGGAGAATCTCACCACTGATACCCCAGCCAACGTGCAGATAACCATCTCCACAAGATCATCCCCGGTCAGGGATGAAGGATATGGCAATTCTAGCGGGAGATCCTCCCCGCAGATAATCTCGGTTACCGAAGCACCGCAAACTCACACTGATGTCAACTTGATTACCGAAAATATCTCTAGATGGGATCCAAATCAAAGCCCGCAAAGACCCAGAAAACGATAACTTCCGGTGGATTTCGACGCCGAGGATGATTAAGGACAAATATTTGATCTTAATCTAATGAAATTTTCGTATCATTGTACTCATAAATAGTTGTTTAAGTTTTTAGTAAACATAATAAAATTTTAATTCTAGTTGATTGCTTCTTTTGACACACGTGATAAGTAGTGCTAATTATGTGTTAAATTTATATAATTTGTTTTTGTAATTAAATATTTCCTTAATGATTTATAAATCTAGTAATTAATAAATTGGATAAACGAACAAACTACCAACATCCATATGAGAAAGTCTGATCGGGTCATTTTCTGTCGAATTGGTCAAGGAAATAAAAAGTGCTTCTTTTTAGAATTAATAAGTTCTAGTTGAAATTTTTGTTTCTCAATGACCACATAGAATTTCGCCGGTTCATGATTAAGATGCTTGGATTGACGAGAGATAATTTTAAATGAATAAAGCGTAAGTCCTTCTAACGGCCGCATTGTACCCGAATCGAAGGTAATTCAAGGAGTAGTGTTGGTAACGACGCTCACCTGCTTGAATAGCATTCGGCTATCATACACAGTACCAACATGGGTGCCCTCATGGGCACATAATAGTAAGGCGTAAATTGTGTAATGTACGCTGAAGGTGTGACCCTAGTGACGAGGAGATGCGGAGAAAGAATGTTTGGGTAAAACTATTAATTAATGATTTAAATGTTCCCCGTACACCAACACAAGATATGACAAAAATATTTGATGGAGACGCTAACTGCTCTTAGTTTGAGTTCAAAAATTGAATATTTCTGTTGTACTACATTGAGCTTTCGTGAATGGAATTACAATGGTTCTGGTATTCCTTGATTGACTTGATGCAGCACAGCTCCAATTGCTAGTTAGCGTGATTGAAAGGTCTGGTTTTATGTATGCATCAAACTTGTTCGATAAATCTCCCTTAATTTCCTTGAATGTGTCAATAATATCCGATGATGCTTCTATAGCTTGTGTTATGTCGATCGAAACTGATTGTAAATATCTGCTAAGTTCTATAGTATAGTCAAGTGACAATAAAGACATTATAACTGCAAATGTAAAAATCGTATTTAAGAATCCAATTGCTAAATGTGAAGCATCATCATTCCATTTAACAATGCTCTGTAAGCCAGACACAACTCCATCGAAAAGTTCAATGAAAGTTGGCGTTGTTTGTTGGCGTTCTATAAATCGTGTAGGACATATATTTATTAACTTCTTTTTTGTGGTTTCTGGATATTTTTTCTGCAATGTTTTCTAAAAGAACTTGCTAACGCTTTGGTATATTAAAAAAGTTGCAAATTTGCTTAATTGTCTCAGTAGTGTTTTTAAGCAAATTAAGACAGTGACTCATGCAATGAATGTAGATAGTATTTGTAAAACTATCTCTAATTCTTCTTGCAACGCCTGATTTCTCTCCTTGGCATAACAGCCACTCCATCATATCCCTGACCAACACAGAAGCTTAAATCTATATTAAGTTCTTGAAAAGTTCTTATTATCTCTGATGATATTCCATCGGCGGTTTTATCGATTATTGGAAAAAATTTTAAAAAGTCTTCATTGATTTATCGAAATCGAAGTAACGCACTCCAACTGTTCTTTGTTAGTTCTAGTCGAAGTTTCATCAGCGAAAATTGAGAAAAATGAAAACTTTTTAATTTAGCTATTCGACGTTTGATAATAATTTTTTCAATTATTGAGATGATTTCGGTTTGAATCGTAGGACTCAGATAATTTGAAATTTTTGGAGCATTTGTGCTTGTTCGTTAAATTCCTTATCCGAATGTTCTTATTCGAACTAGTTATTAAATAAAATAAGGACTTTATTATATATTTATTTTTTAAATAAAATAATATTTTATGATATTTTAATTGTTTAAATTTATATTTTGAATGAAATTAAATTTTAAAATAAAAATAAATGTCGTTGTTAATTTTGTTTAAATACTTGGAAATATAGAAGATATATTTTTGATTTGAAAAAATTTGGAATAAATTTGGAACTTTTAATGACTACAGATTTAAAACTAAACGAAGATGTTTTCACAGCATCTAACAATCTATATGCCATATTTTTCTATCGGATTTAACTTACCTTATATCAATGTAATTTAAATCCGGTAGAAAAGTTTGAAATATATGGCATATAGATGATATACGAGAAGATATACGGGTATAGCCTGGGTATATGTGGGGAAATACCGTAATTTAATTAGAATTGTTGGGGTTAAAAATATTCACAAAAGTAATATGGAAAATGAAAAAAACATTGATATTCGAAATAATAATTAAAAAGGCAAAATCAGTTAATATTTTAAAATAAATATTTATCTGGGGAAACGGGTATGGGCGGATGCCAAATGACGAGACAGATCCAAATATAATAAAAATTAATCGATTAGGGTTCCACAGAAGGAAATATGTAATAAAAATAGAGATTAATTAAAAATTAATTGTATAATGGTAAACCCGAGCTAATGGGAAGTCATAGTCAATAGAAAATCCGAACAGTGTGAGAAACTGGGAACGTCAACAAATTTTCTAATTACGGAAAATGAAATTGGTTGACGAAGGAAACCTGGGATAAAAGAGGAACCCGCCACCAAAATAATTATTGTAAACAAATGGAAACCCCGGGAGTCCAGAAATAACTAATTTGATTTTGGACAGAGAAATGTCAAAAATGCCAAAACCGATTTAGTTTGTGGTTGACATGAATTGCGAGATGAGTATAAAAAGAGAAGGCAGATCAACAAAATTGCCAGTTGGTCGAAGAGAATATTTCAGAGAGAGGAGCAAAGGTAATATGCTTAAAGATAAATTAATCAGCCAAATGTTGGGCTATAAGCCATAATTTAAACAAAATGAAAAATTGTGTAAAGTAAAACAAAATAATTAATGAGGTTTGAAAATTATCAATATGGCTGCTGTAACATAAGCACGTACCACAAGCAGAAATCAAAAAAAAATAAAATAAAACATTAAATAAAACAAAATAAAAACATAACAAAATTAAATAAAACAAATATTAATTAAAATCATTGAAAAGCCTACAGATGCAGAAAGAAACACAAAACCAAAATATAAAACCGCCAAAACCTTGCAAAAGAAGGTTTAGAAAATACATAGGCGGAAGCGGCGACCAAAAATTTAAATATCAAAGGGTAAAAAGAGAAACAATCAAAAAGAATGGTTAAATAAAAAAAAATAATAAAAATAAAAATTTACGAAATATTGAGAAAATAATATAAAAAAAATAGAGAAAAATAAGGAGAAAAATAAAATATTTAAAATTAAATTAAAGCAATAAAACCCCCCGAAAAATAGCCGAAAAAGGCTCAAAATACTCTGATTGGTCGCACCCAGGCATGAAATGACTATATATACAGCAGTCATTTTCATAATTTTTAGACTTTTAGACATTTTGTTGACACAAAATTTTTAGACTGTTAGACATTTGTAGAGAAAATTTTGTAGACACAAAATTTTTAGACTTCACTGTTTATGCCGATGTATGACAATTTTTCAAATTTGTATGCTTGACTGACAAACTTGTCGATCGTAAGTATTGTTTTTTTGTAGAAATATATTTTTCTATGTTAATGTTTTGTTTAATTTAACTTATTCTGGATGGCCGCAATGTCTTTTGGCATTGCTCGGCAGGTTCCCCCTAACTTATTTATATTCATTTTATATACCTGTTAATTGTGGAGAATGGCAGGGCAATATTCAATTCCGGCCGTTAAATTGGCAGGACGTTGACGTGTTGCTTTGTCACAATCCACCCTTCGGTGTCTGCTTAGTCTGGTCAGGCCTTGTTGCACTGATCACGGGGTAGGGCACCGTCGTAATTCACCGTGGCGGCCATTTTCAATGTTGGTCGGAGCGGTAAGAGGGTAAACTGCGGGAAGATCGCCATAATTAAGGGGATAACATTTATGTAAATGTTTAAGTAAGAAAATTAAATTTTTAATTTAACTCCTGCCGATTATTATATTGTCAAGGGTACGACTAGTGATAGAAATTTAGGTCAACGAAAGTGCAAAGTAGGGTTAAATCACGTACATTGTTTGATAATCATCGTGGTGGAAAATTAAAGTAAAATGATACATTTTGGCATCGATCTGTGAGATGATAATATAGAGATTTACGAATGGTGGTAACTGTGGCGACCATAGGAAAGCAAATATGAGTTGTTGGACTAAAATAATGACCTTATAATAATGCATTCATTTCAATTTACCATAGGCTAACGTTTGCATGAAACAAGGAATTTTCCATAAAATAAGGGCGGAACGCTGCCCAAATTTTTGAAAAATATTTTAATAAATAAACAGTAATGATGACAAATTGATATAGGAATTGTAGAAATAGATGAGTATGGACAAGCGTATAGATAGAAAGAGACGTAAGACCTTCCATCGGCAGTCAGGAACCCGAAAGTGAAAATATCATGAGGAGTAGTTCTAGAAATGGAGCTCACCTGCTCATGAATTTTCAGCTGCTATATACAGTACCAACATGAGCTTGCTCATGGGTATATAGTGGTAGGATTAAAATTGTGGGGCGTCTGGGTGAGACAGCATAGACCCTAGGAAAAGAAGGTATTTTGATAGAGGGAAATAGGTTTGAATAAGCTTTACACAGATTTAAACAAATTAATTACACCCAGTACACCAGCACAAACAAATTAAATTCTTGCACATCAGACGGGGACATCTCCCTTTGGAAGACGTGTTGAGCCAGCACTAAATTTTGTTTAAATGGATCGGTAATAGCACGCAAACACAACACGCAGATTTAAAATCAGACCCATAAACACCAAATAACCACTGAAAAATATAACAAAGAAATAATTAAAATATAAAATTAGAGACATAAAAGTATATCAAAATAATAACAAAATGCAATAAGATCCGCACTAAATAAACACAAAAATAACATGAAAACACTAAAATTTGACGGAAAATTGACAATTTACTTAAAGAAACAAGAGTTCGTGAACGTTAAAACTAAAATTAAATAATTGGAATTGAAAATAATTCAATTTAAAGCTAAAAACAAAAATTGTCAAACTAAATCAAAAAAATAATAAAATTAGAGTTAGAATATACAAAAATCCCAAGGTCAAATTTTGTTTTACTGCATCAAATTTAACACGCAAGGTTAGGGTCACAGAACAGGTATATATACCAATCCATTTTCACAAAGTTTTAATCAATTTTCACTCAGTGAATAATTACTCTTCAACAGAATTCTTTAACGGACAGAAACAACTCTCGGCAACTATTTCCACATCGCGAACGCAAGTATCTTACAGGTAAGCTCTACTGGCTCGAGCATGTGGGAATTCTTTGTCGTATGGTTTTGAATGCTTGAATTGAGTCAATGGTCAAACTATGATTTAATTGTAATGAACCAATTTATGTATTCGGAAAATGAATTTGTTTAATGCGTCGAACTCTTTCTGGCCCACAGCCACACAACATACAAGTCATTAAAATCAAATACAACTAGTAATACTGTGTAAGTGCGGTTTTTCCGCCTACAGTGTGTGCCCGTGAGAGTTCTGTCGTGCGTAACGACGGTCTCGAACGTAAATATTCCATTCATCATAGGGGCGGTGGGAAGATCGAGAACTAGTTTTTTGGCTGGCTCTCTTTCACCCATCTCCCGAAAAATCGACTTAAATTCTCAAGAAACAAATCGGCTAAAATGATAACACCGAGTAGTCCAGTGGGCACTCGTAAAATCTAATATAAACACAAGAACCTTAGGACTAAATTGAGACTCGGGAAGTGGGGACTTGATATCGATGTGATGGGAATAAATTAAATAAATAAATTTATGATTAAAATATCGAAAGTGATGTAAAGATATTAAATTAGTAATAATTAAAATGTCGTTAATTGATCAAAAGTAACTAAATTCATGATTAAAATATCGAAAGTGACGTAAAGAAATTAAATATCGTAACGCGAATAATAATTAAAATATCGAAAACTGATATAAAGGAATTAAAGTATCATTAATTGAACAAAGTAGCTAAGTTCGTGATTAAGATGTAAAGAAATAAATTTTCATGAACGAATTAATAGTTAAAATATCTTTAATTGACCAAACGTAACTAAATTCGTGGTATGATGTAAAGAAATAAATTTTCATAAACGATTAATAGTTAAAATGTCATTAATTTACCAAAAGCAACTAAATTCAGGAGTAAAATATCGAAAGTGACGCGAAGAAGTTAAATTTCGTAAAATAATTAATAATGAAGATATCGTTAATTCATAAACAAATAACTCACTAACGACTAAAATCCGAATTCATAACCTGACTAATAATAAAACGTAGTCAAAGGATAAAAGACAAATTGATGACTAAATTGAACTTCATAACGTGATCAGTAACAAAATTTCGATAGTAGATAAAAGATAATTAAAATCATGGATAAAAGACCCTTACTGACGTAAATGTATTAAATACCATAATAGGATTAATAATAGAAAGACGGTAAATTAATAATAGTAAACATCATAATGGGATCCATGATTAAACAATAAAAGAGATTAGCTGTCATAAATTAGTTAAGAATAATCGAACACCATAGACCAACGGATGAAATCGAACACTAGGATCTGATAGCAACTAATGAGACACCCTTAAGTTGATAAAAAGTAATAGATGAAAACTTCCGACTAAATTGGCGAAAAATAATTAAACATCATAGACAACAACGAAAACATTAGATTGTATTAAAATCCAAAATTTGGACATCATCGCAACACCAGCAGATTCTTCGCCAAGCCGCAGATATCGAGTATTACCGCATAGTGACCTTCTTCATGGCGAGAATATATAGTTAGATACTCCAGTCAGACACCTCGTTAGGAATAATCGGAACCTGAAGTAGATAGAACTCGTTCTTAATCATCTGACATCGAATAAGGAAAATAATTTCGGAGATAAAGCAGCTTAGAGATCCATTCTCTTCGTTAATAATAAAATTGACAATATGGCAGCCCATTGAATCAATGAAGAACAATCGAGTGATCTCAATGACGATATAAGTATGCAAACTACAGACAGATCATAGTCCGAGTTCTTGACATGACAAGCAGAATTAATCACGAGTAGGAATGATAAATCAATGACGCCGACCAAATAACAAGCACCAGATCATGATTTTAATGCGATCTATACCATTGAGAGTACACCGTAACGTTGAATAAACAACTGCCATGAATGACAATCCATTTTACCAACAAGTTAATTAATATAAGGCCGCAATTGTATTTGAAATCATTGACATCGGAAATAACTTCAATGGAGATAAATAAAATTGTTCAAAAACTACTGACCGATTGTAAATAAAGAAAAATATTTTTTTATTTTTTCGAATTAGCCACGTCACCGTAAACATAGACTTACGACTATAAAAGCAATAACAAAATCTTAAGATCCATAATAAATAATCACAATGAACTCTCGATTAACGAACGCCGATCACGGACGTAACTCCAATAAACGAATAAGCGATGCTATGCAGGGGTGAACTTCGAACAATGATACCCCTATGCCGAATGGGGAAGGACAACGAGGTATTTTTCATGGATTCACTTTTATCATTTACATTAAATTCAACCCCACGTAAGAACGCGCAGTTAATATAAATGTTCCACACTTTTCTCATGAATAGGTTTTGCAGTTATGAATTATAATTAAATCTATTGCTTATTTAGATCACAGAGACCCTCACGGAGGATGGAGCGATGAATCCCGAATAACGCTTCAAATCTCGAACGCTTCTGCCGCTCGGTATTGTCAAGCGTTATGGGACAATGGATATACCTTGTCCATCTATGGAGGATCAAGCTGGCCTCGACGATCCGAAGACCGAGGAGATGAAGTGGAATTACCGAGTATCGCCATCAAGCGCGAACCCGGCAGAAACCCAACCAGAGAAGCCCGTCAGCGAGCCGAATATACAGCAATGAAAATGGAGGAGATGGAGCGCAAGTATCATAGGAAAGCAGTTCTAGCCAGACAGCGATTAGCCCAGATAAACCGGGACATAGCAAGTGGAGTCATCCCGAGTACAGATGGTTTTCCTCCGGAGTATGGAGTCTCCTTCGAGTTGGATGACCCGAGACTGTTACAAATGGCAGCTCCAACCCAGTTAATTCTACCGGAAAAGTTGATACAACCAGCCCTTTGCAGTCGACTTGGATCCCGCCAAACAGGAGACCATACCTATGCCAGTCGTCATCCTCGATGGACCTTTGCTGATAGAAGTTGTTAAAATGTCCATACGTACGAACCTAAATGAACTCGACGATTGATTTGATTAATGTCACATAATAAATGTTAATGTTTTATTAGTTATTTAATTTTGACTATTACGAATATAACACTAGAATAAACGAATAACGTGAGTTCTCAGCTATTTCAGTAAATCATAAATTCAGGATATAAAAGGTAAATGATGTGGAAAACGAGTCACAAAATTCCGACTAGACCTTAATAAATCAGATTATCAATACCGACTACCCCGAGATTCATAGAAATAACCTGTTAACATAACATTTTGACCACAATGATAATTAAGGAAAGGGCCGATAAAATTTGATCAATGTTAATGATGGTAAATGCTTAAATATTCTAATTTAGAAATGGAGGCAACGAGAATACTCAATCGAGAATTGAAGGAGCTCCGACGAGAAAATATGCATTTACATCGTCAACTCCTACAAAAAAGTCAGGAAATGCAAAGATTAAAAGCCACTTTGGCAAAGCCGGCAAAAATGAAGGAAATATACCAGCGCCTTACTGCAGCACAACAAGGCTGGAAAGATGAAAGAACGTTAAATCAGGCACAGCGGACGCAGATCAAACGCTTGGAGGTCGCCCTGTCAGCATGTCAGGAGGGTAGTGCGGTGACTTACCCTCTGGTATTCGCTCCGGCACAACTGGCCTATCGCGACCAGGATAAATCTCAATCTTCCAACAAGAAAACTCGTTCACACGCCAGACCTGGTCGAACCGAACGATTACGTCGACGCGCCCAAGGAGTGCCCAAATAAATCAGCAAATTCGTGTTTTAATTCAATAAATTTAGTTGATAATAAATAAGTTCATTGTAGTTTATTATGTTGTTATTTACGAATGAATATAGTATACGAGTATAGTGATGAGGAAGTAATAAAGAGACCTGAAAGATAAGACGGACATAGGCCTTCTAACGGCAGTCCGCTGAAGCCGACATAGGACTAAACCTTAGCAGTTCTGATATCGTAACTCACCTTTGGAGGTCCTGTGACCAGTGGTTACAGTTCCAACGTTGCTAGCAACGGGTAACCATTGGCGGGCGTAAAAATATTTTGTATGTTATGGGGTGAAGGTAATCCATACCACCAACCCCACACTACCACTAACCCACACAGACGTATTCCTGCGCATTGAATTTTGTGAAATCGTGCAGAGTAATTGTGCTGAGTATTGTGAATTCAATCGATTTTTGTGAAAGTTGTGATGTATAAATTGGAATAAATCTTATTGTGTTGGGTTAATTGAATTGATTAAAGAAGAACATCAAGGAGTCAGACCTAAGCACCGACTTTCTACATAAAATCCCAACAGAATATTTAATTAATAAAAAAAATAATTTGTTTAAATAAATATAAATAATACATAATATTGAGCTGGTTTTTGGTGCCTGAAGATGACAGTTAAACTGTCGAAATATATCATACGAAGAGTGTTTTATTGGAGTTTTCTTTATATATATATATATATATATACTCAAAATTTTATGTATGTAACTAAATTATATGATATATTAAGCACCTACTTTTCCACAGGCAACCATTTAAATTAAGTAGGTCAATCTCAACTTTTAAAAATCTTTGAAAACAGCCAAATTTTCATAAAAAATTTATGTAAGTCAATCATATTTATCAAATTTTTCTAAGTCTTTTTCTAGTTTCATGGAATAACATTACTATATAAATTTTAACTTTAAACTAGTGTCACTTTCAATACAGTTCTATATATAATATGTATATATATATATATATATATATAAGATAGATAGCTATGTGGCAAAATTTCCTTAAGTAGTCAAAAACTAGGAAAAAATTATTATAAAAAAATGAAAGTTTGTTATTATTTAATCATCTTATTTTGAGACCAATTGATATTCATACAAATAGATAATATGGCAACAAGAACAAATTTATAAATGCACACTCAATACTAGAATAATAATATTAATTTATAACAAGTCAATAATTCAAAATCCAACGCATTTGATTAACCAAGTTTGTTATCAATTTCTATTGTCAACTAGAAATTATGATAAAGTAAGTTTTTATTGAAATTTATCCAATTCATTAACGCGTATGAAAGCTTACAAATCCTGATTTGCGTTTAGGCATTATATACAATTAACCAATACAATCTTTTATTGGATTTATCAATCAATAATGGAAAATATTGATGATGCTTTGATGAGAATAGGAGTTGGAAGATTCCATTATGTCCTTCTTTTGATTTTAGGAAGTCATTTTGGATTGGTAGGTGCACAAGTAGTATCAGTTTCGTTACTAAACCAAATCCTTAAATGCTATTGGAAATTAAGTGATGGTGAAGTGTTTATTTTCACGTCTTTCGCATTTTTCGGAATGGGAATTGGAAGTTTAATAATGGGCTATATGGGAGACAAATATGGCAGGAAGACTACCTTGATAGTTACCGATTGTGCATTGATATATTGTAAGCTTATGAGTGCAATATCACCTACATTCTACTGGATCACAATAATGGAATTCATGAATGGCATAGCATTGGCTGGCTTGACAGTATCAACCTTTCCATTAATGTCCGAATGTTCTTCTTTAAAATATCGAGGAACATTTATGGTAATTTTTCAATGCTTTATCGGTTTAGGATCATTTTGTGTGTCATTTGTAAGTTGGTTGGTATTATCTTCTTTAGGTTGGAGAATACTTTTAATCATTTCAACAATTCCTATAATTATTCTTTTATTTTCACTATATTTTGTTCCACAATCTCCAAAATATCTCCTTTTACAAAATGAAAAACATAAAAGTCTCAAAATCATCAATTATATTGCTCGGAGTAATAATGCAGAATTGGTTGTAGACTTATATCAATCCGAACCAATAAAATCATCATATTTGGATTTAATTAATCGGAAAATTTTACCAATCACAATTTTTGCAAGTTTCATTTCTTTTTGTGGTACATTATCGATATACGTAATGGTACTGTTGATACCAGTAATTAGTAGCATACCTCACAGATGCTTGCAAAACCCAAAGATGTATTCTCAAGTGACCATACTTAATGGCAGTAAAGTATTCGATAATTCGTGTTGTTATAATTTATTGTGGAAAAATTATGAAAATATGTTTGTATCTGCATCAGCTACAATTCTTATTGTGCCTCTGTCTGTATTGTTTGTCAATTGGTTTGGGCGAAAAAAATCCTTTGCTATTAATTTAACGGTAATGGGAATTACCGTGTTTTGTCTTAATTTTTGCATCAATTCCATATGGATAAATGTACTATTATTTATAAACCGAGGATTCGGCGCGGCATTCATTACTCTGAATTCACTTTATGCCACTGAATTTTACCCAACTTCGATTCGATGCCTCGGAATCGGTGTGATCAATGTCAATGCGAGAATCGGCCAGGCTTTATCTCCAATAATTTTTATTATTATTTTAAAGTTTTCATTCCTTGCTGGAAATTTGATATTGATGATTTTAAGTCTTGCAGCTTCTGTTGTGAGTTATTTTTTAATTGAAACGAAAGATAGGCCACTTATGGAAAATGTTGAAAATTCTAAACTTTCGAATAAATAATTAACACGTCAACAGGTCAAATTGAAATTGTGTAAATTATTTATAACACCAATTCGGTAAAACAAAAAAAATTAATTTTAAAATAACATTTGGCATGTATATTTGTATAAAATTTGGAATTTTAATATATTGTATATTACTGAATATAATAAATTTCTAGCTTTCTAGTTGAAACTATAACTTATGAAAGGTGATCAGAATCTAAAATTCAAAATTTGACTAAGGATTTCGAAAATGATGATCTGAATGGCAAATCTGTATAAAATCCATTTTATCATAAACACTGCCTGCACTAAACGCGGTCATTGTATTAGATTTTGAACTCTAACATATAATTTTCAGTAGGAACAATCAGGCATTAGGCACCTTTGTCATCTCATGTGCCTTGTTAAATTTTATCCACACTAACTCCACCATGACCAGTACGCCATATTAGTTTATTATCGACCTAAACATTTTAAGGCTACAACGAACCAATAATTCAGTAATACCCTTAAACTATGATCTGAAATCGGCTGTATATTCAACCAGCTATACACCGATTCCGAATCTATCTTGAGTACAACAGTTTGCAAGGTTCAATTGATGGCTATTTCTAATTCGGTGAAATTTGTGTAAACTGAATCGGACTGTTCAAATTTACATGACTACTCCAATTGCGAAACTACTTGCATCACGCAATACAAATTTTGAATCGGTTTTCATTGCGTTGTACCATTTCAAACCGGATTTTGTTTCTATACCATATCTGCAATCTCTCTTATTACAGATGCAGTCATTGTATCCGCTTCTTGATTCCATTCTTTATCACCAGAAAGTCGATTTACGAACGAACAACAGAAAAGTGTCCAAAGGTTTGTCTAGCCCCTGAAACCAGTTGTCGTTTAGTAAAACTTGGTTGGATACCATAAACATAATTCAGTTTACATCTTTTTAACACATTTCAATCCAATAACTCATCATTAATAAGCTCTGGATCCGTCGCCTCCAATCCAAACTTTCACAGGAGTTTGATCACAGATTCCATCGACAATAAACTTGTATCTACAAATATATTGTATACGTAAGTATCCATAGGTGTATTGATACTGGCATCCACTGACAGAACATGTTTTGTTGCTAGACGTTTAGACCGAACTCAAGTTTTGTGAGAGCAATGGTTTTACCCTTGAAATGAATCACTTGGTTGGTCCACTAAGATGTATGAACCATATTTGTAGATATATGGTTTAAAATCAGCGAAAACAACATCCTTAGCTAATCTGTGCCATTTTCTTAATTTATTTTAGATAAGAATTTGTCTACACATTAGGGTTTGTCATATATTCGTTGAGTTTCGATAGTCAAACACTCTTTTGCTTTATTTTGTTGAATTTTAGCCATCGGAAGAAGTGCTCCCTGGATTTAACCCTGTAAAGTTACATCCATTTGTGCATATGATTTTACAATTTCTTGCGTATTTACCAGGATTACCACACTTTCGGCATTTGTGGTTTCCACTGAAGTTTATTCAATTTGGATACCAGCCTCCAGACATTCTCCGAACGTTTTTCCCAACACTGAGAGCATATCTTCTAATGAGATCTTATATCCTATATTTTCTTCATTCATATCGAATGTTTAATATGCGTTCCTAGTCAGAAATAATGTTAGAATCGCCAATACATTTACTTTTCCAAATAGCCTTACAGCTCTTCTCCTTTTCTTGAAGATTTCCGGGCATACGCTTCGTCATCTCACTGCAATTATAAAAAAGCTTGATCACTAAAAATCATGATCAATAACTCAAATTTAATAAGGTTTCATGGTCAAATCTTTTGGCTTTGCTGAAAGACAAACATAGAATTTGAAAATATTTTATTATTATTTTTTGACATCTTTAATATAGAGAACAATTTTAAATTTTTAAATTTGTTTTAAAATATAATGTTTATTTACAAAACAAACATTTTTTCATGGAATTATTTCAATTTTACAATATTGAATAATATACTAAATATACTGTTGTATTATTACAACATAACTTCCTACCAAAATTTAGAGAATGTTTCATTATGTAGACAGAAAAAGGCCAATCAACTGACATTTTCCATTTCGCGATATTTTTACTATCTTGAGATCTTTTCATGATTAAGAATGGTCTCTCATATATTCAGGCCCGGATTTACCTATAGGCAGACTAGGCACTGCCTAGGGGCCCCGCAGTTTTGGGGGGCCCAAAATCGAAATCCTCTAAGGGGCCACAAAAAAAAATATTTTTTTAATGGATTTTTTATATACTAAAATATAAAAAAATTAAAATACAGTATAAAATACATGTATTATATAAAGAATTAAAAAAACATTGTACGTATGTTTTTATTTAAGGAAATTTTCTAAAATACTAACAATTTGGGGCCCCAATAATTTTAAAAGTTGTTATAGTTGAAAAAATATTTTTTCTTTATTTCCGCAACCTCCAAGGGGGTTATCATTAGTGGAGTATGTCGGTTGAAATTTGCGAAGGCGAGAATCGAATTGTTATTGTGTAGAAACATATTTTTTTGGAGTGTTGGTAAAAATTTTATACACAAAAGAAAAAAATTATTTCAAACGAAATCGGCTTAAAAATAAAAAAATTTAAAATAAAGCAATTTTAGGACGAAGTGAGGCTTTTTTTTAATTGATTAATTGTTAAGATCTAGGTATAGTATAAAAATATTAAAATTATTTAATCAATTTAATTAAAAAATACTATAATTAAATTTAAGATAGAATGAAACGAAACTACGCAAGCGGAGCGTTTAAAAGGAAGAAAAAAGCAGAGAGAGAAGAAGAAATTAAGAAAATTCCTAAGCTAGATTGTTTTTTCACTAAAGATTCTGCAACCGAAAGTGAATTTGTAGCACAAGAAGATCGGCACCAAAGCGACCAAATAGAGGTCTCTTCCAATACTTCAAATCAACCTATTTTCACTGGAAGTTCAAATCAAGTTTTTAATGATTTCGAAAATAATTTGGAGCTGGTAGATAACATTAATAATGAAAATTTAGTGGAATCCCTGATTGAATCATCTCCAAATGCAAATCGTGAGAATGACGTAGGATTATGGGGAGAATTGTCTTCTGAAGACACTTTGTACTGGATTGAGAAGGGCCCTGAAAGTTGCCAACATTCAACAGAAAACTTTCATTCTTCCAAACAGCTCTATAATGACAATACTGTTCGATATTGCTCTAAGACTTTATTCTTTGATGAAAAAACAAATGGAGAAAAGTACACTCGCGAATGGCTTGTATATTCGCCTAAAATTGGAAATGTTTTTTGTTTTGTTTGCAAATTACTCACTGCTTCAAATTTCAATTTAGCAACCAATGGCCTTCGAGATTGGAAAAATGTTGGTTCCTCAATCAAAAGCCATCAAAACTCTTCAGAACATCGTAATGCTTTAGTTACATATTTAACTAGAAAAAGTAACTATTCTGTGTCGGATCAATTGCAAAAAGATATACAACAAGAAAGGATTTACTGGAGAAAAGTCTTAGAACGAGTTGTAGCTGTTATTTGCACCATTGTTGAACGAAATTTACCATTTCGAGGATCAAATGAAATTTTTGGAATGGAAGGAAGTGGCAATTTCATTGGACTCTTGGAACTTATTGCAAAATTTGATCCATTTTTAGCAGAGCACATTAGAAAGTTTGGTAATCCAGGATCTGGAAAAACTTCTTATCTCTCAAAAACAATTTTTGAGGAATTGCTCGATCTGATGGCAAAAAAAGTATTGAAGTCGATTTCTGATGACATCAAACAATCAAAATATTTTGGAATGTCTGTGGATTCCACCCCTGATATATCACACAAAGATCAATTGTGCATGATTATCAGATACGTTGATCAAATCAATTTTAAACCAATCGAGCGATTCTTAAACTTTATTGAGATTGAGAATCACACTGGAGAATATTTAGCTGACATTTCATTGGAATTTTTTGAAAAGGATATTGGGTTAAATTTTCAAGATTGCCTATCACAATCGTATGACAACGCTATGAATATGGCCGGAAAATACAAAGGAATGAGGGCAAAAGTTCTTGAAAAAAATGATAAAGCAATTTTTTTACCGTGCAGTGCTCATTCTTTGAACTTGTTTGGAAATTCAGGTGCGGACTGTTGCATAGAATCAATCAATTTTTTCGGATTAATTCAGGAAGTTTACAATTTTTTTTCATCGTCTACTGAGAGATGGAACAAGTTAGTTGAATTTTCAAATAGAACGGTAAAATCGTTATCAAAGACTAGATGGAGTGCTCGTTCTGAGTCAGTTAAGGTTATTCACGAAAACTATGAAAATGTAATGGAAGCACTAAATGCCATCATTGAAGATACAAATTTTTATGGAAACACTAGAAATGAAGCAAATAATTTATTGAATAAAATGGAGGAGTTTGAATTCGCACTTCTCGTTATATTTTGGGATCAGGTTCTAGAGAGAATGAATGCAGTTTCAAAAATTTTGCAAAGTCCTAAAGTCACATTAGACGTTTGTTCTTCGTTATATGCATCTCTAGCTTCATATATTACAAATTTGAAAAATAGCTTTGATGAAATTAAAATTGAAGCTAAAAAATTGTTACCAAACACTGACTACACTGTCAAGAGAAAGAGATTTAAAAAGAAATTTCCAGATGAAGATCAAACTACCACAGAACCAGAAATTAGTGCTAAAGAGAACTTTCGAAACAACGTCTTCATGAAAATTTTAGAAAACATCGAAAATAATTTGATTCAGCGCTCTGATTGTTACTTGGAAATTTCTAAAGTGTTTGGTTTTTTGACAAATATTGAATTGTCGCAAGAAGATTTGAAACAACATGTGAATAACGTTGTTGAAAAATATCCAGATGATATAGACGATTCACTTTTTTTCGAGTTACTACAATTTCACGAATATATCAGGAACGATTGGCCAAATGATCATCCAAATCATTTGAGTTTCTACGAGATAATTAAAGAAAAAAATTTGGAAATTGCTTTTCCAAATTTGGAAACAATTTTAAGAATTTTTTTGTGTCTAATGATTGCTAATTGCACTGGCGAAAGAAGTTTCTCAAAATTGAAGCTGATTAAAAATTTTTTGAGGTCAACGATGAGTCAAAAAATTTTGAATAATTTGGCCTTATTATCTTGTAACATTGATAAATTGAAAGCTATTGATTTTGATTCATTGATTAATCAATATGCTCTAGAAAAATTTAGAAAGAAAGTTTTGTAAAATTATATTTTTGACATGACATATGTATCTTATTTTTAGCGGAATTATTTAATAAATATATTTCAAAATATAAATAGGTAGTAAATAATTATTTCTTAAATACTTTTAGCAAATAAAATAATCTACATAATTTCCTTGAAATATACTAATTGATTTTGAGGGCCCCAAAAAGCTCCTTTGCCTAGGGCCAACAAATGCTTAAATCCGGCCCTGCATATATTGATTGCAGTGGTTTTCTGAGCTTTCTTCTTAGTTGTATGTACTAGTAGGTTTGCATTAGTTTTGGTAGATTTGTTCTTGTTAGACCGTGGTTTTGGAATAATATACATGACATTTTTTGGTTAAGTGTAGTTTATCCACACGCAGTTGATGGCACTATGATGTCCCATTTAATCTCACACTTTTCCAGATGTGTTTGTGATTATAATAATTTCGTATGGTCTCTAATTGTGTTTATTATTTCGATTGAGATCCGTTGAAAATCAGCAAGCCATGTTCGTTTCCCTTTTTCCCATTGCACTGCAGGTTGAGAGGCACTGGTTCGCCTGTTTTCGATTCCAAAGTTTCTGCAAAATTGAGAGAATTATTGAGAGAACTATTGACCATTGTTGCAAAAAACAAAATATGGATATCCTTTCCTTTTTAACTGCGTTAATTACCTTGCTGAAGAGACACCATAAAGACTATAATCATTAATTCAAATAAAAAACAACAAATTCATATTATTTAAATTATATAAAAACCAGCTGTCAAAATCTTTCTGAAATTCTATATAGATTTGTAAAAATGTGAATGTTGTTCTGTTGTGTCATTAAATCAAAGAACGCAGTTATGATTTCTAATATTACCGAAACCTATATAAAACCAACACAATTAAAAATTTTTAACATGGTGGATGTATTTATGTTTAAAATAAATAAATAATTTTTAAATAAATAAATGAATATTATTATTAAATAAAAACCCTGCAAATAGAGTTAGCACAGGAAACATCACATAAAACCACTACACAGAATCGTCAATTAATTTTTAATAAAAGGTGAAATTTATTTTATTGTGTACATATATCTGTTATCATCAAATAAAATTTTGAAAATTTATATAAAATACCAAGTTGAGATTCTGGGAACCTCAACATGTTGTATTGTTTATTATGTAGAATTGAAAATATATAAAATAGATTGTTTGAGTTTTTGTCGTTAATTTATAAAAAAAAGTAAGTTCCAACTTTTACAACACTTAAGTAAATTATTTAATATAATATTTTTATTTAAGCCTAGACGAAAATGACCGTACAGCAACAAAAAAGTCAAAACAAAAACCCGTTTCTTTAGAAACAATGATATAAATCCTAGGTCGACAAGTAAATGGTGAAGGTTACAGTTTTATTGACAAATGTTTTAATTTGATTGAGGCTACGATTCATAAAAATGAAATCGCTATAAGACAATCGATGACATAGTTCTTAAATTGAGAGCTAAATGTTCTTCATATACAAGAGATGTAATTGTGGAAAGAATGGAACAGGTGTTGGTAGCATGGATACAAAAGAAGCGCTAGTGGTTTTAATGCGGCGAAAGATCGAATTACGTTCTTATTTTGCAGCAATGCAGCAGGAGATCGTATACTAAAACTTCTGCTGATAAATAAATCATTTAAGCCACGAGCAATGAAAGGAACACATATGAATACACTGCCAGTCCATTGGAAGACTAATAAAAATGCATGGGTTACTTCAGCAGTTTTCAGTGAATGGTTCAATATTTTTTTTGTTCCAGAAGTAAAAAGTTATATGAAAGATAAGGACATATTATTTAAAATTTTTATGGTTATAGACAACGCTCTTGGCCACCGAGGTTTGTAGAATCCTGGTGTAAAAATAATTTTTTTGCCTCCTAATATTACTGCGCTCATTCAAACATTGGACCAAAGTATAATTGAGACGTTTAAACAGTATTAAATAAAGAATTCTTTTCAATATATTGGAGATCTAATTGAGATCTCAAAGTGCACTGGTATTAGTATATATATATATATATATATATATATTCGATAGACAAAAAACAAATTCGATATTACAAATTTTATTAAATTAAAAATTACCAATTTGCAATAATAGTATTTCAAAATTTCGGTTTATATAAATAAACACAATTTGTAATTCGACTAATTGGTGCGTGCAATTTGTATTATGTTATATGTTGTATAAGCGTGTTTTGTAATTCGTGCAAAAAGTTTATGTTGAGCTCTGCTCCTGTTTAATTTCTCCTGGAGATTACCTTTAGAAGAATGGACAAGTTCGCTAAGTTTTGGGCGAATATACTGATTTTTACGTCAGTATATATTCTAATTTTTACTATTGGTTTTCAAAAATTAATTTATTTTATTTTTCTGTCACGCATTAAAATTAATATTACAATATAGAAAAAATTACTATATCAAAATAACTATTCCTATATAATATAAATAACCATTATTATTTATATATTTCTTGTCACGCACTAGATATATTAAATTACACAATAGAAGTTTAATTATAAAATTTAATTATAAAGTTTTATTTTATAAATTTCAGGTTGAAATAATATTCCTTATAATCGAAATAATAATAATAATAATATAATAATAATAATAATAATAATAATAATAATAATAATAATAATAATAATAATAATAATAATAATAATAATAATAATAATCATGATTTTAATGATGATTTTACCCTTATATTTAATATTTGTAGAAATTTTATAAAAATATATTCCACCACATAACATAACAGAATAATACATAAACAAATAATAAATCACACATAAAGAAACACTGTCTATGCACTGATAATAAGTTACACAATTAGATGCTGACTATCCAAGGGATTTTAGTTTTGGATTTGGATTGGGATTTGATTGTTGGCTTTTTTGGGTTATTTTTCCACATGGATATTGACTCGATATTTACTAGGCCCAGTTCTATAGTATTTTGAGAGTACGAAGGTCTCCAATGGTCATCCTTCGTCATCTAACATATTTTGAATCAAATGAACTATAATGTAAACCTTAGTGTTATCGACGCTTTGAAAAAATTTTCAATATTGGGTTGTGTGAAACCTGCAGATGTAACCTTATTACAAATACGACCATCGACCTTGAATGCCTGGTGGCAAGCTATTTGGCCACAATGTGTTAGAAGCGAAAATTCTACCGTCGCATCAAATACGACAGACGAAGTTTGTAACGTAATAATCAATTTGGCACGAGTAGTTGAAGATGATGGTTTTGTAGTTTATATTTGTGGAATCATCTCGTTTTTTTACTACTGCGTATTTCTTTACACGGTGGTCCGCGTAACCCATCCACCGTATAAAAACTGGGTTGGGTGTATTCTAAAACATATAAACCAAATATTTTTAAATGAATTGTGATTTTTTTTAATTTACTGAATATTTTAAAAATTGATTGCAACTCTCTATAAATGTATTTACATTGCAATTCAAATAATTTCTTTGAAAAATGGTTTTTGATACTGGATTCCCTTCTTTGAACCAAAAAGGGAAATTTTGCCAGTAATTCCTTTGATTGCTGATAATAAAACAAAAATCAATAAAAAATCAAATCTGCCAAACAATTGATTAATAAATCAACAACCAAAACAACCGGAGGAAATAACCAATAAAATCAATGAAAATAACAAAATTTTAATCGACAAAAGCGGCTTATTAAAACAAATTTCCAACCGGGCCCGAATAAAGCCGCTAGATTCTGAGAGGGGAATATCAGGGAGAATGTTCAATCCAAATCCGTTCCGGTGTTGTAATTGTCAGATATGTTATTGAGGACCTCCATGAGATAATTCGTATCGACACTGTTCAATGACTCGTTCCTGACCCGTTCTTGCTGATCTATATCGACCATATACTCTTCATCCTGGACGTAGATTGGGAAATCGTTGAAATAATTCGGATTATTGAGCAGATTATTGGATATTACATCGTAGGTCTGTTGAATTGTCTGAGTGTTTAATTCCTTGGACTTTGACCTGGAAATTATCAACTAAATCAAATAATTAACTCGGCAACAGTCATCAAGAGTTCACAATATTCCACTAGTGACGATAAATACAGTATGTTACGCGATAGCTGTTGAAATAAAAATAAGCTCTTTAGTTCGGGTTGCAAAACCAAATTAAAATATCAACAGTGAAAGGGAAAAAATAAAGTATCGGACATAGAAATCAAAACAATAATTTTGCAATAACTTTAAATTTCAATCGGCAACATGATATTTTTATTCCAATGTTATCTGAAAATCGAATTTTCTCTATCGATTGATGTATAATTTATCCAATTTCATCAATTATTTCTTTTAAAACTATTTTATTATTTGATATAATAAATATCATCTACTTTAATTAATTTATTGATTTCAATTTAAGTTTAATATTTTGATCGATATCATTTCATTTTTATTTCAATATTATTTGAAAATCTATTTTCTCTATTTGATAATAATAAAATTAATTAAATTTCATATAAACATTTAGAATTACTTTAAAATTTTACAGTATTTTTTAAAAAAGGTAATTAATCCAATTTAATTAAACATTTCTTTTAAATATTACATTTTATATTGCATTATGTTATTTTAAATAAATTTAACTTATTGACTTGATTATAAAGATCTATGATCAATCCCATGAAATTCGTTTTCACTACATTATGAAATTTTAATAAAATTGTTATTTCTATAAATTAGATTTTGTGTTTTTAAATTGTTGATATTTAATTTTTAAAATTTAATAAGGCGATATAACAAATCGATATAGAAAAGTATTTAATCAAGCTGGAATGTTATTATGGATTGAAAAACTGTAAGAATCTCGCGCGGACTTTATAGATATGAATTGAGTTATTTAAACGGAAAGGAGTATCAAAAAGCAAATCCAAAGAAAAATGAAAGTAATCGATAATTTTCAAAATATTTCTATCAGAAAGGACTTTGATATATTTGCACAATATATCAATTTATCAAAAATAATCGATAATCATCAAAAATATTTTGATGTTCTTACTACTGACACAATGTTAGCTGTCCATCCATATTATAGCAATCGAGAAACTGCGAATCTCAACCTTGATAGGGAAGAAATAAATCATGAAATGCAAAAAGAATTATATTAAAGTATGCCATAAAGAGTTCTTATTTCGATATTAAAATGAATAGTGCCAAAATTGTCCTCGATTTAGTTGACAAAAGTTGAATATGCAATTAATTTCATTGATAGAATTAATATTATAAAATCAATATATATAATCTATATAAATAATTATAATATTAATATAGCATGAATTTATTTATATAATTTAAATATTGATCTAATAATTACATGTTTACAAAAAGCAAATTTTGGACAAAGTTGTATTAAAATTATTTAAAATAAAAACTAGTAAATAATTAAATTTAAAATAAATAATAAATTTTTAGAGCAAAAACTGTATTAAAATAGAAAAAATTAACTAAACAATATTTTAATTTAAAATATGAACAAATAAAGCAATAAAAAATTTTAAAAATTAATTATCATAAATATAAACCAAAAATTTGAAAAATAAAATTAGTAGAAATATTAATAAAATATTGTTTTTAATAGAAAGTATTAAAAATATCTTATAAATAAAATATTAAAACATTAATAAAATTTAAGATAATAAAAATTTATTTGGAAAAATTGCACTATAAAAAATTAGTGAAAAATAAATTATTATTAGAAAAAAATAAAAAATAATTAGCAATTTTTACTTTTATATTTCATATATATACATAATTTTATTAAATCCTTTAATCAATCTTAACCTTACTTTTCACCTGTCAGCTTCAAAATATTTTTCTTATTTTCACATGGCAATTTATCATCAATACATAGAAATTCATTTCGATTGCTGGAATCAACAGAGCTGGTTGACTGATAATTCTCCTGAAATTTATAATCGGAATTTAAGGTCAATTTCTGTTGGTAATTTGGCTTGATAAACACATTAAATAGAACATCCTTTTGTTTTTGATTGTTGTTCATAGCTCGAAATGCAGCGTAGAATAAATTCTGTTGGTTTGATAACTTGACATGGACGCTACTGAAGCTAGCTCTCAATTCATCAACTTCTGCTTTTAAACTATCAACTTCATTTTCTAGCATAGTGATTCGTAGCTTATCATTTTCTCCATAATTAAATTGACAATTTGTTTCTGTTTGAGTTCCCGTATTAACATAATCCTTCAATTCACATTGTCGCCTAACGTTGCTCAATTCATTTGGTGAATCTTTAATAAAATGCTTATGCTTGAAAGCTATTAAATTATTCAAAGATTTCCCCAGTTTAATTCTTCTAAAACCATCTAAAAATGAAATTATTCTAAAGGTAATCATAAAATTCTGATATTTACATAAATTTAATTGACGAATAAAACTATTAAAATTTTTTGATTTAAAATATCGAGGTAAAATTTCAGTTAATTTAACTTTATCATGGATACATATTAAGTCCCCATCCTAAAAAACACTTAACTCTAATACTCAATTACATTTTAAAAATTACTTTATTCCAACTTATAATATCATTTGAATCTAAATCATCTACCAATAATTTCAAATTATAAATAAATTTTTTTGAACCATCCATAGATTTGAAAAAATATCGCTAATTGACATATAAATTTTAAACAAAACAGTTATTCAAATTTGAAATTTTAATAAATCTGATTATTTACTGGTCAAGAATGGTAAAATACATATTTTGGCAAATTAAAATAACTATATATATATATATATATATATATATATATATATATATATGTATTTATTTATTTAGATTGAGTTACAGTTTCATTATGGAATTTTTCTTAATTTCTTAAATTTTATATTTTGTAACAGCTAATGTAGGGTGCTAATTCATGGTGAAGCCGCTGTCTTGGCTGCTGTTTTTAACCAGAAAACTCACATAAATTGCGTTTAGTAAGCGAATATTCTTCACGAAGATGATATCAGCGTACTGGTGGGTTTCTGGGTGTTGATATTTTGAAACTATATGGTTGTTACCCAGACAACCTCATACAAATATCTTTTGCTGACCACTTGGCACCCGTTGCTAAGCAACGTTGGAACTGTGTTCGAGTGGGTAGATCGTCCGCAAAAAGTGAGCGCTATTGCTAATGCTATAATTGACCGAACGATCCATGGGTCCAACGAGCTGCCGATAAAAGGCCTGTGCTCGATTTCGATTTTTAGGTCCCATTATTCTCCTATCTCTGTCAAATGTTAACCTATACTCTCATATCATTCATTGTTATGTCCATTCCCATAGTCCTTCTTATCGTTGTCCATGTCGAAGATTATTCTTTGGTCGGTACACCCTTGGTTATGTTAAGTATTCACACACTAGTTCTCTTACTCTTATCCCTATTATAACTACAATGTTCCCTATTATTATTACTAGCATCATCATTGTTACTATTATATATATTACCTTCCTTAATTGTTACTACTATTACCTTTATTATTATTTTTATTACTATAACTACCATTATATTTATTGTTATTACTACTATGATTATTAGCACTATTATTATAATCATAATTATTATCATCATTACTACAAATACCATGATTATTATTATTATCATTATTATTATTATCATTACCATTACTATGACTATTATTATTATTATTATTATTATTATTATTATTATTATTATTATTATTATTATTATTATTATTATTATTATTATTATTATTATTATTATTATTATTATTATTATTATTATTATTATTATTATTATTATTATTATTATTATTATTATTATTATTATTATTATTATTATTATTATTATTATTATTACAATTATATCAATATTATTAACAAATTTTTGTGTAGGGATTCGTCCTTATTCCTCAGCTTTAAGAAATATTTTTCTAATATAAAAATTTAGTTGTAATCCTTCTGTATCTTTTGGTTTTTGACAAAGTATTTTTGTAAATTCGAAAATTTTAGCAGTGTTCCGCCCTTATTTTACGGTTCAGCCCTATTCTACCGTTTTCGACAAAGTATTTTCATTGACTCGGAAAATTTTAGCAGCGTTCCGCCTTTATTTTACACGTTCCATTTTTACGTTACTATTTTTGTTAAGTATTTGAATTAGTTCGGAAAATTTGAGCAGCGTCCCGCCCATATTTTCCGCTTCAACTCAAATTAATTTATTTAATTCTTATTTAAAAACATTATTTTCATGATTTTGGTCGTTCGGATTAATCTTTTTCCGATGGCTATTCATTTTAACTGTTGCAACGATTTCGCAATTTTCCCCGCTACCCATTCCCTCTTTTTGTCCTTAAGATCTATGTATGTTCATTTCATAGTTAGTGAGTGCCCACTGGATTACTCGGTGTTAGAGATTTTGAGCCGATTGTAGAATCATTTAGGTCGATTTTAAAGAAATCGAGAAACGAGGAAGTAACCAAAAGACCACTTCCTTACTCCTCCTTTCTTCTATACGGAATAATATTGACGTTCCGATCCCTGCGTTCCGCACGCCGGGTCTTTACGGGCACAGATCATCGGCGGTATTCCACGCACTTACACGAATCTGAATACTGTATATGATTTTACTATCTTGTGATGTGTCTTTGGCTGTGGGCCGGAAAATTTTCGACAATTAGAAAATAATTTAAGCATCATAATAATTTATTAAAACCAAAGCTAAATTACCGGCTACTTCCATTAAAATTCATAAATTCAACCATCCAAATTAAAAACATTGAATTAAACTTCCCAAATAAATCGAATGCATCCATAAAAATCCATATCCATAAAATTCATAATTATCCATAAAAATCCATAAATCCATATCCTTCCTAAATAAATCGAATACATCCATAAAAATTCATAAATCCAGCCAAATTAAAAACATCGAATTAAATAATCCAAAGTGAAACTGCTGACAACCAGTGTCAAAATACGATTTAAAATCAATACTGAAAATTAAGATTAGATATTTGTCAAATCATATCAGTATATATACCTATAATTTGGCCTTAACCTTGCGTGTTAGTTTTAGTGCGATTAAACAAAATTCGACTTTGAAATTATTTGTGTTATCTAAATTAAATTTTTATTTATTTCTTAATTTAAATTGGTAATTTATTTTTAACATTTTTAATTAAATTTATTCATTCCAAAAATATTTTATTTTTATTCATTTAATTCATTAATTTCTAATTTTATATAAATGGTCATTTTACGGTCAAATTTTCTTGTTATTATGTTATTTTTTATGTAAATTTCGTGCGGTTCTTGATGCATTTTGTATTTATTTTTATTTTACTTTTATGTTTTTGATTTTATTTTTATTTATATTCTCTCAGATTTTAAAATGTTTAGTTGGTGTTGTATATTGTATTTTAAGTTATCTTGGTGCTGGGTTTTCGTGCTGTATTACTGATGCATTTAAACAATTCTCAAGGCTATTTGTGTGCTGGCCCAACAGTACTACGAAGATGATCTCACCATACCACTAATGTCTTTGTTGGGCTAGAAACTCAAGAAGTTAACAATAAAAGTAAATCAGAGTCAAAGTCTACTTACACCACCAGTACAAGATGAAATTAGAAAAGAACGTGATATATAAAAACAAGTAAAATTTTTACTTAATTATGTTGGTCTGTCGCGTGAATTGTTATTGACCTGAAACTTCGCTGTTTACTAAAGTCGCTTAACTCCAATAAAACATTTGATTTTACTGCTTCATATCCGTCGCAACGTTAATACTATATCAAATGGGAGGATGCCGGCCACAGATAAGCTCACATAAACATGAACTGCTAAGGACATGGGATACCTTTGGGTTCATGGACTCTCATTTTTCTTAAAAGCAATTGAAAATAATTTGTTATATTTACAAGCAACGCAATTCACAACCAAAATCTTAATATTCACAAGACTAGTGTTATTGAAGTAAAATTAATTTCTCTAAAGAGTCTTACTTCGAGACTATATTTTAATCACATTCGATATAAGTTTATGTTTTGCACCTTATTACGGTTTCTCTCTCTGATTTTATACCTATTTGGTTTAGCCCTTGATTTCTTGATAATTTATTCCTAATGTGTATGTTTCTGCTTTCTAAGTTTGAGTTATTCGATTACTTGATTTTAAAATCTCGAATATTAAATTATGATGTAATACTAAGTTATTAGATAAATAAATAATAAATACAAAGGGATTGACCCACATTAGTGATCATTTCAGGAAATGTACTAGTAAGAAAATAGGTATGCCCTATTTCAAGATAATTGCAAAAAATCTGAGTAATGATTGGTTGCGAATAACTTTTAAGGCGTTGTTGATAAGATCATTAAATCCGATGACTAATGTTTAAAATTTTTGGGTCAATACAAGGATTTGTTTAAATGGATCTGAAACAGCACGCAGATTTAAAATCAGACCTATTAACACCAAATAAACAACCCTAAACTATGAGGAAAATGCGATTAAATATAACATCAAAAACATAAAAGTAAATTAAAATAATAACACAGATGCACCAAGATCAGCACGAAATTAACACAAACATAACAATATAACAAGGAAATTTGATCGAAAAAAGATCAATTTATAAGATCAGCATATTAATGGTAAAGCTGGTTGAAAATAAAATATTTCTAATCGGAAATATTCAATTAAAATATAAATAAAATAAATTATCTATTTAATGCAAGAAAATAACAAAATTAGAGATAGATATTACAAGTAAAACCAAGGTCAAATTTTGTTTTAATGCATCAAAAAGAACACGCAAGGTTAGGATCACAAAAAGGTATAAATATTGATTCATTTTTCACAAGATTTTAACCATAAAATCACATTTTCGACTCTGGAAATCACTTTTTCCTTGTGATACTGTTTTTCTGACAAAAAGTTACGAACGTTTTTTCTTAGAAAAATATTTTTGCATTGCGAAACATTTACTGAAGGTAGAACGCTCGAGAATGTTTGAATAAACTTACACGATACATACTCAAGCAAACTACAAGTAAGTCCCTGCTTGGGCGTGTCCTCTGCAAGTATGATGTATATGAATGAAATGTAATGTTTATGTCGAATTATATGCTTCAACGAATCCGGTTTATTTTAATTTTGTCGAAATTTTCCTATAGGGGCGTTAGTTAGATCAAGGAGTAGTCTTTTGGCTGTTCCACTTTCTTCTTTCGTCCGAAAATTCGACCAAAATTCATTCAACGATGACTTCCACTCAATAATTAAAAACACCACACTCATTTCGAGGACTTCATAAATAACAAAGACAAGAAAGTACAGAAAAAACATAATAACATAAATCAACAAAAACCAGTGACATGGTCACAATAAAAGAAAACGTCATAAATACTAAAAGCTAACAAAACAATAAGACGTATATAAAAGCAAATAACACATAAACTACTAGCACAAAAAACGTTAGAACAGCAAACTAATCATAAATTACTAAACAACTGGATACGTAATAAGTAAAAGACTAAATGAGTTAATTGTTACCACTCGCAAATATACCGTTAAAGACTAAAGATTAAACATACAATAAATTTCTGATAATACTACACATCAATACTCAAACATTAAAAAAACATTAATAAAACCAAATGGTACTTGATCAAATGTAGAAAATAGATTTTAAATGAATTAATTTTTACGACTCGCAAATATAGCGTTAAAGACCATGGATTAATTAAATTTTACATAATACTAGACATCAATACTTAAACATTAAAAACATTAATAAAGCCAAGTGTTAGTTAATCAGATGTATAAATTAGATCTGTAATAGAAGGTAATGTAAATAGTAGAAAATTATAGTTAGTTATTTGTTATTAGTGACATAATTCATAAAGATCATGTAACTTGCTTCTTTAGCGGCTTTAATGCACATTCTCGCTAGCGATTTTATCTCATTTTCTAGTCCTAATTGTAATAGATCTTTATTATTTTCACTATCCCAAGATCCTAATGATCCGACAATAATTGTGTAAACCGTAACTTTGCAGTTGTTTATTTTGGCTGTCTCAATTGCAATGTCCCTATTTTATTCAGAGTTTAGTTTGCGTGCGTTTTGAAAATTTAAAGTGTCATCATAAGGAACTTTAATATCGACTAGTGATAGTTTATTTTTATTTTTATATGTAGCTTTAATTATGAGGTCTGGTCTGAGGGTTGTACTTAAGTTCGGAGGGGATTTTTCTATGTCAATATCGTATTTCTTATTTGCGAAAAAATTGTATACTATTTCTAGTACATGGTTATGTTTGTTTCTACGCTCATTTTGGGATAAAGTGCAAAGGTTCAGGATATGTGCTTTATGATTCCGTGGGTTAGAATTTAAGTTTAAGTTATTATTTCGTGCTTTCATTAGGAAAAAATAGTTATTATCACTTAATGTTGTGCTTTTAATTAGGTGCTTTGAAAATTGGCTTTTCCCAACCACTTCTGCGATATGTCCCTGATGTATCATCTTATACCACTCAAGGACATACCATTTGCCAGTGAGAATGTGCAATATGCCTGAGGTATTTTCAATATTGTCTTTATTAATTTCAGCCTTAAATTTATCTTTACAAATTTCAAGTTTAAAAATATTATCAATATAAGATAGTTTACATATAATAGAGAATTTAATTTTAAGTCTATATACAAACTTTAAATTTTAAGAATATACAATGTTTACCTGGCTTATCACATTCCGTGTCCTCATTTAGCCACCTCATAGCAGTATCCAACTCATTTTCTATATTATTAAAACGGGTCCTTACGCATTCCAAAAGCTCATTTAGAATAAAATTCCCCATTGCAAGATCATTCGATATGAGCAATCTCATGAGTTGGATAATGCTCTGTATTAGATACTCATCAATACTCGGAACGATACCTAAACCACCCATAGAGCAGTGCGCATATATGAAATTATTATTAATATTTTGATGAACATCGCTAATTGCAGTTATAATTAGTGTGGGGTTTCTGGATGTTTATATTTTGAAACTATATGGTTGTTACCCAGACAACCCCATACAAATATCTTTTGCTGACCACTCGGCACCCGTTTCTAAGCAACGTTGGAACTGTGTTCGAGTGGGTAGATCGTCCACAAAAAGTGAGCGCTATTGCTAATGCTATAATTGACCGAACGATCCATGGGCCCAACGAGCTGCCGATAGAAGGCGTGTGCTCGATTTCGATTTTTAGGTCCCATTATTGAGCTAAGGAATAAGGACGGATCCCTACAAAAACTTAATAATAATAATAATAATAACAATGATAATAATGAGGATAATAATAATAATGATCATGGTACTTATAATAATAATGATAATAATTAGGATAATAATAATAATAATAATAATAATGATAATAATAATAATAATAATAATAATAATAATAATAATAACAATAATTATAATAATAATAATAATAATAATAATAACAATAATTATAATAATAAATATAATGGTAATTATAATAATAAGAATAATAATAAATGTAATAGTAGTAACAATTAATAAAGGAAATACATATAATAGTAACAATGACAATGCTAGTATCAATAATAGAGAACATTGTAGGTATAATAGGGATAAGGGTAAAAGAGATACATTGCGGATACTTACATAACAAAGTGTTCACAGGCCATAGCAAAATCATCAATACAGACAACTATAAGAAGGACCAAGTGAATGGACATAAAGATAAATGATATGAGAGTATAGGTTAACGTTTGAATGAGAATAATGGGACCTAAAAATCGAAATCGAGCACAGCCCTTCTATCAGCAGCTCGTTGGACCCATGGATCGTTCGGTCAATTATAGCATTAGTAAGAGCGCTCACTCTTTGCGGACGATCTACCCACTCGAACACAGTTCCAACGTTGCTTAGCAACGGGTGCCGAGTGGTAAGCGAAAGATATTTGTATGGGGTTGACTGGGTAACAACCCTATTTTTTTCAAAATATCAACACCCAGAAACCCACCACTATTATTACTACTATGTTCCCTATTATTGTTACTAGTATTATCATTGTTTCTATTATACGTATTACCTTTAATAATTGTTACCGCTATTACATTTATTATTATTCTTATTACTGCCATTACCATTAAGTTTATTATTATTATTATTATTATTATTATTATTATTATTATTATTATTATTATTATTATTATTATTATTATTATTATTATTATTATTATTATTATTGCTATTATTATTATTATTATTACCATTATTCTTACTATTATCATTATGATTATTAAATTTATCGTAGGGATTCGTCCTTATTCTTCAGCTTTGTGGAGATATTTTACCTATATAAAATTGTAGCCGTAATCCATCCTTATCTTACAGTTTTTGATAAAGTACTTTTGTTAATTCGAAAAATTTTAACAGCTTTCCGCCCCTATTTTACGGTCTTATCCGATATCTTATCAATTACTGAGCCGTATTCTACTTTTACTTTGGTATTTTTGATAAGTATTGTAATTGATTCGGAACATTTGAGCAGCGATCCGCCCTTATTTTGTGGTTTCAAGAGAATTTTATACTAACAATCGAACAACATTTCGCTTTTTTTTTACTATTTTCTATAAGTATTTTAATTGATTCGGAAAATTTGAGCAGCGTTCCACCCTTATCCTACAGTTATACGATAAATGTTTTAATTATTTCTGAAAATTTGCGCAGCGTTCTGCCCATATTTTCCGTTTCAAATCAATATAATTTATTTAATTCTTATATATTATTCAAAACATTATTTTTCATAATTTTTGTCGTTCGGATTAATCTTTTTCGGATGGCTATTCATTTTAACTGTTGCAACGATTTCGCAATTTTCCCCGCTACCCATTACCTCTCTTTGTCCTTAAGATCTATGTATGTTCATTTCATAGTTAATGAGTGCCCACTGGACTACTCAGTGTTAGTGATTTCTAGCCGATTGTTATTCATGATTTTAGGTCTATTTTTCAGGATACGAATGGCGAAGGAGCAGCCATAAAACTACTTCCCCTTCTACCAATTTCCCCTATAAATGGATAATATTGACGTTCCAGCTACTGCGTTCTCACGCCGTAGCCTTCACAGGCACGAACTATTGGCGGATTTACACCGCACTTATACAGTTCGATAGGGTGTTTTATTTTACTATCTTGCGTTATGTTTTGGCTGTGGGCCGAAAAAGAAATAACAAATAAATTTTACCATATCAGTTGAGTAAAAGTTTCGAGCATAGTACGGTTTATTTGACGTGACATATTTCACATAGTAATCGGACGTTTATTGACATCATCATTGTTCATCGATTCATCCGAATACATTTAATCAAATTTGTCAAGAAATTCAAACAGTATTCGCTCATATTTCTTTACACTTGGCCAATAATTTCATACGCATTCGTGCATATATTTTCATAATTGGTCAAAATTTAATCAAGCAATTTTTTATATCGCTTCACACCAATGTACACCAACTGAAAGTTGTCGTGTTCAGGCAAAACACTTACTAGTGTTAATTGCCTGAAAGCACGGCTCTCAGTTGCAACGCACACCAATTCAGTTTAGACTGGAATTTTTTCTCTGAAAATTAAGACTGAAAATTTGTCAAAACACATCAGTATATATACCTATAATTTGGCCTTAACCTTGCGTGTTAATTTTATTGCGATTAAACAAAATTTGACCTTGAAATTATTTGTGTTATCTAAATTTAATTTTTATTAATTTCTTAGTTTAAATTGGCAATTTATTTTTAACATTTTTAATTAAATTTATTCAGTCAAAAATATTTTATTTTTATTCATTTAATTCATTAATTTTTACTTTTATATAAATGGTCATTTTACGGTCAAATTTTCTTGTTATTATGTTATTTTTTGTATAAATTTCGTGCGGTTCTTGATGCATTTTGTATTTATTTTATTTTACTTTTATGTTTTTGATTTTATATTTATTCATATTCTCTCAGATTTTAAAATGTTTAGTTGGTGTTGTATGTTATATTTTAAGTTATCTTGGTGCTGTGTTTTCGTGCTGTATTACTGATGCATTTAAACAATTCTCAAGGCTATTTGTGTTCTGGCCCAACATTAGTCTTTTAATTTTTTGGTCAAAACCTGTTGTTTGCGTCTATTGTCCACAATGCGGTTTCTATCACAATCCAGTATTATGTGTTTAACAGTGCAAGTACTAAAAGGAAAGATTAATCGAGAGTGTTTGTTAGTCTTGTAGTCAAATAATTTTTGTAAAGGGTGAAGATCAGATGAAAATTTGGCTTCGGCATCAGTAAGGGCTTTCTCAAGGATGTTGTCAATATTATGGTTCCTTTTACCCCCAAATCCTACCAGTAGTGGGATGTGTCACATCCACCACATGTCACATCCAGCACACTACCCCCCTCCCCTCCTGGATGAGAGAAAATTTTTCTAAGTCCAAAAGTACAAAAATTTTTTAAGACAAAGACCATGACTCATTCAAGGTTATTGGATGACTCATCATATTTTTCAAGGTCATTTAAGCAAAGAACATTACTCATTCAAGGTCATTGGATGACTCATCATATTTTTCAAGGTCATTCAAAAATAGGTCAAGGTCATATTATTTTTAAACATTTTTTAACTTTAATTTACTACTTTTTTTTTATAAGTAGTATATATTTTGTAAATTTATTTTATTATTATTTTTATTAATATTATTATTATTATTATTTTTATTAATATTATTATTTTTATTATTATTATTATTTATATTATTAATAATTGTTTTAATTTTTTATTACAAGTTTTATTTATTATTTATTAATATTATTATTACTTATTATTATTATTATTTTTTTATTAATATTATTATTTTTATTAATATTTTTTATTTATATTATTATTATTACATGTTTTAATTTTTATTACAAGTTTTATTTATTTTTTTTATTAATATTATTATTTTTATTATTATTATTATTATTATTAATATTATTATTACTTATTATTATTATTTTTTATTAATATTATTATTACATGTTTTATTTATTATTAATTTTTTTAAAAGCTTTTATTATTTTTATTATTATTATTTTTATTAATTTTTATTAATAATATATATATATATATATATATATATATATATATATATATATATATAATAAAACAAATACAAAAAACAACTATATTCAAAAAAAAAACATCTATATAAAAACAACTATATATAAAAAAAAACAACTACATAAAAAATCAATCAATTATTAATAATAAATACATTAAAACATATATAAAAATATAAAGTCTTATTTCACGTTTCTTCACGCTTTGCATTTCTCATGAAAAAATAAAAATATTATAAAATGAAAACAAGTAAATGATAAGAAATGAAAATAGCAAAGAGAAATTTTCACAATTTTTATTTTTCGAATATTTACAAAATTTGTTAATAAATATCAATGACATTGTCAAATATCTCATCAAATTGTTGATCGCGAACTGCTGGATCGGTTTCAGGCATTATTATATTACCGCCAACATCAAGGACATCAACCCCTCTATAATGACTATATGCAAAACTCGAGTTTTTCCCTACCCAAGCTCTCTTATCGTCATGATTATTTAATGCTATTTTAGAATTTTTAAAAGTAAACAGCTGGTGATTTCGGGTTTCTATCCTAGTTTGAGGTACCGACATAATAGTATTGTTATTATAACAATTCAAATATGATTGGTGTTTAATGTCGGTAACCGGTAATTTTACACCCTTAGCTCGCATTATTGATTTATTTCCTAGCAAGCTATAACATTTAGGGCGCAAGAAAACCCACTCGCTATATCCTAACCCTTTACTCTCATCCTTGAACTTGCCAATAACCGAGTCAAGTCGTCTAGAATATAAAGGATGAGAAGGATCATAAATTGATGTGTCTAACAGGTCATCCGAAATCATCGCTTTTAATAAAATTTCTAATTTTAAATTTTTTATCTCCAAAAAGAAGCTATCTGTATCACCCGCTACTAGATTTATATCACAATTATAAATATCACGATATTTTTGTAACTCAACATATTGGAACTGGTACATCCGTAGTTTGGATAAATCTAGAACTGATTGACCGATATAACTAGGTCTATCCAAACATATTGAGTCCTTATTAAGATGAGCTGCAAAAAGGTCATCAGTAATCTCTATTGTTTTTCTAAATGCCGGTTTTGACGAATATGTAATTAACTTTTCAGCTGAATTACATAATCGCAAATTCATCCTCTTTTTAAGGTTCTCAACAGATTTACCATACAGACTGTTGTTATACAATTTAAAAAAATCTCTATATAATTCACTAACTGCATTTGCACGCAAGTTAGTGTTTTTATCGATATAATGTTTAAAAATATAAGCTTGTTTGTATTTAATAGCTCTGTGTATATATGTAAGCTTAGCCCCGAGAGAAAGATAAAGCCTGAGAAGCCTCCAATGAAGAACATAGTTCTTCTCAGGATAATGCGTTAGCATTAACTTCTCAACTTTTGAATTTGGTGGGCACATCTTTTCCGGTCCAATCGGATAGTCATTTAAAAAATCATGTAAATTATCTGGAATCTCGATATCAACTTCCATAGTATATCCATATGGAAGGATTTCAATATCCACAACATTCGCACATTCACTCAAAACCTCATCCAAACCATCATACACCCAAGTAAAATCAGCGTAAGGAAGACTTTGGCTGAGAGCCCAACCATACAGATTATTTATATCTATGTACAATAATTCTGTATCCTCCGAAGCAGCAATGTAATGTTTGTTAACAAATGTTAACCCACCCCGTATTCCACCTTCGTAAAAATTGAACATTTCCATGTCCTGTAAAAGTTCGATGGGTTCCGTTATTGTCATAAGCGCTGAAGCCCATGATATACCCGGAATGCCATAAAAGTTTAGAGGTTCAAGACGATTGTAAACAATAGCCTTAGCACGGAATTGTTGAAAATAGTCCGCAAGGAGGAATACATCAAGTTTAAGGTAAATTAACATATAATCACGCAAAGTCCTACAGTTTTGCTGCGTCCAGATTAGTTGTGCCCTATCGTACTCATCTTTACTTACGCCCTCCCAAATTGGAGGCAACTCATAAGTAGTCTCAAGAACTTCCTCAGAAACAGCAAAATTATACAGAAAAATACCTTTACAGTCGACTATAGAACCTTGAAAGACAGACGAAGTCAATGGAAGAGAAGTTAGCGTTTTCACAGCCTTAGCTAACGAACAATTAACAAATTGCATACTGTCGATAAAGCGAACAGCCAATTTGTTAATGTGAACAATTAACGAAATAAATTTTTCTGTAGAGGTCGGTATGATATCTAAATTCCATGAAGGAAAGCGATCGAGACCATATTTTAAAATATGGTGAAGGTCATATCCTCTTAAATTATGAAAGACTATAGGTAGTAATCGATAAATCCTACGAGCTATATTACATTTTCGGCAAGCTGCCCCTAGATGATTACCAGTAAAATGGCAATGATCTCTAACCGGATGTACAATCGGTTTTTTACATAAATAACAGGTTCGACAAGATTTAAACTGTAATTATTAATTAATAAAAGGCCTCCTGCAATAGGCATATGAATTTGATGATGTCTATCATCAGGAGGTAAAAACCGATTCAAAATCGGCATAAATCACAAAAGGTGGGGTGATATGTTTTGAATAACTTAAAAATTCTAAATTTTTATTTTCGGGGAGCGTGTATAGGGTTGTGCCAGTCTGATTTTTGGTGCATAATGCAACATGTGTATTGAATGCATTATCTAATCTAAACCTATTAAGGCAATGTGGACACCAACGACATCTAATTTGAATGTTACAGTCAGGGTTTTGATGGCAATTCATTAACCAGTTGATATTGGTCACAGCGGTATAATGATATCTATCATTATTTTCAAGTAATAATAAATAAATAGAGTTTCCGTCAGTGACTTTGCTTCTATGGATAAAACTTAAATGAGGATAGTGAAAGACATAATTATCTGGTACCTCATCAATTATAACAGTTGGCGTGTACGAAAACACATTTATTGCTAATTTTAAAGTCGAATTTTTCTTTTCGAACTTTTAGGATGTTTATTAATTTCATGGGACAATCCGTGATCCCATCGTATTCTAATTCGTCTAAAACCTTTGTATATTTAGAGACTCTTTGGGGGTTTTCACCAATTATATCTTTATTTAATAAATAAAGAAGAGTAAAGGAAGCACTTGTCGTCATTGTTTTTTATATTTACTATAGCTCCTTTATTTTTCAATGCAGAAGGGGTTTTAATATATTTATGTCCAGACAGACGATTAATAGGAGCATATTTTGTTAAAATAAAGTGAATTTCCATAATATTAGTAACACGCCATCCACTGCCTAAATGGGTGAATTGTTCTATTTTTTCATTAAGCTTATTAACCCCTTCGCTTAAAAAGTTACCCGAAAATGTCTCCGCATTATTCGAAAAATAATTGTCACGGATCTCACCATCTTTTTCAAATTTAATTAATATCGCGAATTGAATTTTAACGCTCCCCATTTTATTTATCTCAAAAATTAATTTATTACTGATTCGCTCAGTTAAAGTTACTGTAATTAGTTGCACGTTAGATATATCAAAACGTAAAGTTTTGATAGCGCCATTTAAATTTACTGAAATGTTCGGCTCATTCTCTAATACAGAACCTCCGAATTGTATAATATTATTTACATTATTTATAATAGGTATATTACTTATAATATTTTCATTATTTATAGTAGGTATAGTATTTTCATTAATTATAATAGGTATATTATTTATAATAAGTATATTATTTATATTATTTTCATTATTTATAGTAGGTATAGTATTTTCATTATTTATAATAGGTATATTATTTACATTATTTTCATTATTTACATTATTTATAATATTAGAGTCATCATCATCACTGATTTCGATGACTTCTTTTTTAATTATTTTATTTGGGATATTATTTTTAATATGTGCAACAGGTCTTTTATTCTTTTTATTTGATGTATTTTTATTTTGTAGTATATTCAAAATATCGATGTTATTTTTATTAATTTTCTTAAACATATTTATTTTACTCGACTTAAAAGAATTTAAATGAACCGCATGTTCCCTATAAAATTCTTTATATTTAATGTTCTGGGATGTTTTTCATATGGCGCAAATAAAAAAGTTGATCCCATTAAATCTATGGCGGTAATATTTTTTCATTTCTTCATGACAACTTTCATTATGTTGCAATTATGAGATGCAATATCTCGGATAAAAAGTATAATAAAAATAATAAATTAATGTACAAAACCTATATAAAGTATCTAATAATTCTAACTATTAAATAAATAAAGTATCTAATAATTCTAACAATTAAATAAAACCTTTATAAGATATACAATGATATTTACATGCTCACTGAAAACTATTAAATAATTTCTTTATAAAGTATCTATTAAAATAATTCCTATATAATTCCTATATAATTCAATTACTGTAAAATCTATAATAAAAAAAATGCCTATATAATTCAAAAAACTATTATGACATTATATTTGTTTATAATTTATTATGATATTATATGTTTCAGTAATAATACTTTTTTTTAAAAATTTATTATAAATTAATGATATTTGAAGTATTATTAAAATAATACTTTAAATTTCATCAATTTAAAAATATATTTATCATAAAACTTTTGAAATAAATAGAACCTTATTATAAATTTATTATAAATTATTATAAATTATTGATATTTAATGTATTATTTTTAATAATACTTCAAATATCATTAACTTAATTTCTATAAATAAAATAAAAAATAAATAAAAAACTAACATTTATTCCCTGATTCCGAAGAATCATCATCCTCTATAGAAGAGAGGTCCTCCATATCTTCACCAGAAACGGGGGCATCATCACGAACATTGACAGCATCATTAATGATAACATCTGCATCCAAATCAACTAAACCGTAATAATATATAGAGAAAATAAAATTAAAATTTACCATCTTCGATAATCATAATATCATCATCATCTTCGCTATCACTGATGATAATTGTCTGCGTATCTTCGATTAAAATAACTTCTAAAATAATTTATAAATAAAACCCCAATCAAATTAAAATTTACCATCATCTTCGATAATAATAACATCATTTTCAAGATCTAACTGATCTTGCAATTCTGTTAATGTAAACCAGTCTAGAAAATATAATAATAAAATTTAAAATTAAATTAAAAATCCTTACCAGTTTCATTCAGGAGAAGACTTCTTAAAATATTATTGGTGTTCATTTTTTGAAAATTTTTGAAAAATGCGCTTGATAAATTTTTGAAATAATTGTGACAAATTTAGAATTTGTCAATGTTTATAAAGAGAATAATATTTTCAGGATTTAGGCAATCACATTTTAGCAATACACACATATAGGTGAGAGATTTTTATGCATGCAGTCTATAGTGTGTAGGTATGTTTTCTTTGTAATCACATACAAACAGAAGTATGTATGTGTTTTCTTTATTAAGTCTTGAGTGTCCATGCATGCAGTGATGCACTTATCATGTGATGATCACGCACTTATTATGCACTGTCTTTGTGATCACGCACTTATCATGCATCGTCTTTGTGATCACACATTAACTTATCTTTAATTAATTAAACATGTAATAATAATATTTATAATAATAATAAAAATAATATTAATAAAAATAAAAATAATAAAAATAATAATAATTATAATAATAAAAATAATAATAATAATAATAAAAATATTAATAGTTAAAACATCAATAAAACATAACAATAACAATAAAACATTTATTAAACATCAAATCGCTTGGATAATAACCAAGCTAAACAATGTTGACCACATGTTAAGGTCCATAGTTTTTGATACATAGTTTTATTATACACAATAGGTTTACCCATTGTTTGAAGTTTCGAAACCATTAAAGCGGGATAATAGAAACCCATAGGATCAAATACAAATATCTTGCTAGGTTTCATATATATTGCTAACCAATGTTCTCCACCAAGATGAGACGATTGAGTATTGACGATTATAGCTTGATTATTAAGTAAATATGGAATTTTATCAAGAGGAAATAGCCCTAAAAATTCATGTCCTAGTATTTGTTTTCCAATTCGATAGACCTGAACAGAACTGCATCAATAATATTACTATTACATAAAAACTTACTCCATGACAAATTATCATAAATTATCTATACATTTATACCACTCAAACCAATAATGTTCGTTCAAACCAACACTGTTCTGTTTGCAGTTATTTGAACCTCATTTTCAAATACGCCATATATTACAACATGTACCGGTTCAGTTGTAGCTTTAGAAAACTTTATATCTAATCGTAAATTTGCATTTTGAGGTAATTGACTATGATTTAAATCAAAATCGGGTGCCAAAACAAATGTAAAGAATGGATATTTGCTTTTAAAATCTTCAAGAGTTAATTAAGGTTTTTATCCAAATAACCCATATTTCTCACTATACTCTGCATATATGTAGCACAATAATTATCATTATCGAAATCTTGAGTAAATGTTTCTCTGTAATCACTATTTTTCGATAAAGTTAGCGATGTTACACCAAAGTTTTTGAAAATTGAGCTCGATGTTAAGTATGATCCATTATATTGAGATTCACTTTGAAATGTTACCAATATAAAGTTGGGCATTCTTCTATCTCCGAATATTTGTTCCTTATAGAAAGAAGCTGAACCTTTAGCAATTGCAAATTGAACAATTTCCTTTGTTTTCAATGGATATATTGCATGCTTAGAATTAAGCCCCAGTTGATGACCTGCTAATACAGAAGGCTCAACACGAACTCTTCTCACCAATAATTTTGCATCAACTAATTGAAAAATTGGTGCTGTGCTAGTACTTGTTAATGATAATGCATAATCAGATCTTTTCAATCTAATGTGTACATTAACACCTGGGAGTAAATATTTCGGTTGATCCATAAAATCGAGTTGTAATGATGAGCAGTAATCTCGATGCTTTAATCCACCTTTTTCTATCGTCATCACTACCATAACCCATATGAGTTAAACATGCATTTTTGGTATCGCTATTATAATTTATAATAGTTTCTATTAAAGCTTTGTGAATATATGTACTGTTACCACCCTCAATCTTGATATTATTAAATCTGAGAACTGCATCTTTAAAAAATGTATGAAACAAGAAATTGTTGGGTATTACATCACTAGGTTCACCCAACGGTTTTCTATCTTTATCTACAACTTTTATCTGAACAGTTAACAATGTATCATTCAAATCTAGATATTCAGTTCGGGAACCGTTAATATAAAATTCAATATCAGTTCTACTATCCATAATAGAATTCATCGGGAATACTTCTTCAAAGGCCCCCATTTCAATTACTGTTTGGGGAGATGGTCTATCAAATAAACACAATTCAGATTTACCACAAATCATTTTTGAAATATAGTTCCATATCCTTTTATTCGTTTGCTTATATGTTTATGATGTCTTTTACGTTTTTGAGCTGGTGCTGGTGCTTCGGGTTTTTGAAACATACCTGCAACACTAGGTAGAACTTTCCCTAACTCAGATAATGGATTTGATTTCAGCGAGGGTAATATTTTCTGCTCATTCATTATCACATCTTTAGCAGTTTTCATACCAAAACTACCAAGGCGTTTAAGAAAAGGAAGTGCAAATCTACCAATTGTTCTCAACCATCCTGATCCATACTGTTTACTAATAAAATATGGTAATTCGCCACCACTTTGGCTACCACTATACATACTAATAATATCGTTATTGGCCATCTAATTTACGAAAATGTAATGTCAAATGAGTTTTTGTATCTTTACTAAATTCAATAAATTTACAACTATCATCACGAATATTTATTTCTATATTGTTTATACATGATGTTGATACCAGTAAGTACATGGGATTATCGATATTTATATTGACAACTTCATCCTGGTCATGTTTATCAACCCAAACAGATTTCAATAGAGGAACCAAAGAATCACCAACAATTATAAGATCGATGATGTTAGTATATATGAACATTTGTTTATGAAGTTTTATTATTTTTGGTTTGCGTACACCAAAAGCACTTGCTCTAAATGTTTGCTTATCTAATCTCAATGTGTTAGTCAAATTTTTATCAAATGTAATTTCACAAATGTTATTATTCAGACTGAATTTGCATATTTCATCTTTAACAAATTCAATAGATTTAAATATATGTAAACAATTGAATGAAATATATTTATGTAATTCTTCAAGTGTTTCAATATATAAATCATTAGTAAATGTAAATGTCTCTTCAACCTCATTAATATATAATACTGATATTTTGATGTTTTCGATTGTTACACTTCTCTCATCAAATGTTTTGAAACATATTAGGTATTCAGTACCAGGAACAACAATGCTAAGCTTATCACAACCCATTCGATTGGCATCCTCAATACTTTCAAACTTTATTGTAAATGGACTATAATCACAACTAACATTCAATCCATCTTTGAAAAACATGCCACAATTTTCATCTAAAATTTGATTCGGAATATGACAATATCGTTCAAAATTATTGATTGAGAAAATACCACTACAGGTTTTGGGTACACGTTTCTTGTAACTTATTTTACAATGACTATAAAATGGGAATGTATTGTACACAAATATAAAGTCTTGCAAAGCAACTTCCCAATTTCCATGTAAATAAATGGGATTTTGAAGATCAACCATAAATTTACTTGCTTGATTTTCCGGATGGATTAGTGGGCAACTATTACTCGGTAAAATTGTATAGAAACTCATTTTACTAGGTTTTTTGATGATATCCATGAGGGTTTTTGATATCCATGCCATTTGACATAGTATTGTTTATCCTTACCGACCATTTTAGTTTTCAATATTTTCTGAATTCTGAACACAGTAGGCTTGGAAATAACTTGTAATTCCTGTTCATAGAATTTCCCTTGTATATTACATTGTTATCACTTTCTTTAATAACATACATTACAGGACTCTGTTTAGTATTAATTTTAATAATTTGAAATACCTCATCACTCCAATTACTATCGAAATTTTTGATGAAAGGTGAAGCAGATATTTTACTAATTCTAACGTGATCACCAACTTTATATTTTGGTTTTGTAATAGCAACTGTTTTAGACCGTACTGATTTAGCTAATGTTTTCGAGCTGATATCTACGGGTCTCAAACCATTCATACCTCGATGTGATGAATTATTATAACTAACAAGTATTTTCGGTAATACATTTATCCATATTTTATTACCTTGATGTACGAAATATTTCTTCAATCTATCCCTCAATGTCCGGTTAAATCTTTCAACATGTGTGGCTTTGTATTGAGAATGTACAGAATAATGATTTATTTTGAGACGATCCAGGATTTGCTTAACTTTACTATTGTAAAACTCCTTGCCTATGATAATAATAATAATAATAATAATAATAATAATAATAATAATAATAATAATAATAATAATAATAATAATAATAATAATAATAATAATAATAATAATAATAATAATACCTAAATCGGTTTGCAAATTGTCTGGATGCCCATTTTTAAACATTGAGTTAATTGCTTTAGATATTTCCTCTGCAGATTTTGTCTTTGTTGGTACACCGCGAGCAAAACGACTGAAAACATCAATACACGTTAAAATATATTTATAACCCTTGTTAATCTTCGAATATGGTATCATCTCCATCAAATCCATTTGCCATAAATCATTAATACCGAATGTCTTATAAGCTCTTGTTGGAAATCTTTTCCGCATTGGTTTGTTTAAACTGTACGCAAGCTGATCTGACAACCACTTTTGCGTTTCCTTTTTCGACTTTGGGACTCTTTTCTTTAACTTTTCCACTCTACCGAAACCTGCTTCGTCTTCTGGGTTCGTCCAAATCTTCTCCATTACAACAAGATGATTTAAATTTTAATTTAACATTAGGTAATGATTGCCCCATCGTTTATTGTGATAATAAGGATAATGCTAATGGTAACATTGCTCCGATAAAACCACCTTGTTGTTTATATATGATTTTTCTCATTTGCTGACGATTTTTATTATTTACTAGCGATAACAAAGGCTTACGATGTTTATTCAATACTAGCTTTTTAGAATTACTGATTTTAATTTTACCTCTGATTACTTTTAATAGAATTTTAGTAGATCATCGACAACAAAAGTTGGAAATTATTGTAAAATAGACATTCTTTTCATACTCGAAGCCTTTAACAATGCATTAAAATATGGGAAAATCCTATGATTTTTACAATTTCAACTTTTTTCTTACTCTTTTTAATAATGTTTTTCGAAATAAGATTCATTGCAGGGTAATTCTCGGTTAATAGTTTTTTAGATGGTGTATAACTAGTTTTTGGTGGAACTTTTTCAGTCTTTATTGTCTTTTTAATACTTTGTCTAAGTTTTCGGATATTTTTAAGCCTGGATTTCATATACATTTTTACATGTTAAAGTTTTCAACTTTGTTTATATACCATGGCACCTTCTTTATTGAAAATATCGGTTTTTACCCGTAAATCATCATTGCATTGTTGTGTGAAATCAAGAAATATATATCCATGTGGTGATTTTGTAGCATCTTGAAATGCACTGATGAGAAAATTACGATTATTAGGATATGCTTGTCGAGCAAGAAAATCAATAACTGTTGTGTCTCTAGGATTCTTGAAAATAACTAAATATTGAACATTTAAATTCCTTGTTCGATGTGCGCCACCTTGATGAAATAGATTTTGAGTAATAAAGATCGCAGTAACACCGACATGTCGACTGATTTTTGTGAATAAATTATTAAAATCCTTTTCTTTATTAGCTTCCTGATACAAATCATCATTAATGATGACATCACCTTTCCTTAAACGACTTGACCAATTTTTATCGAAACCCTTTACTATTTTCATGTTTTTCAATTTACAGAAATTATCTTGAGTTAATCCATGTACTTCATCTGCACCCTTATGCCAATAAATCTTGTTGAATTTTGTTTGAAATAAATTAGATTTCAGTAATTTACACACAAACATAGTTTTACCGGTACCACTTGGACCGAAGATTTGATATACAGCATCATTTCTTAATTCCATTATTAATTTGTATAATTATAAGTTTTTGTTTATATTATAAGATTTAATGAACTCATCCTAAAAATAATATATATAACTTAATATTTCTTTATTGTTTAATTATGTTATCAAATATAAATTATAGAGGAACTTTCGATGTATCAAAAATGACATTTCCGATTGGTAAACCCCAGCAAATTGTTGATAGGAGTGGAAAATACCCTATAATATTTTTCAAATCCGGCAAATGCAGAATCATGGGATGTAAGAAACCTTTAGATGTTAATTAATTACAATATAGAATAAAGGATATTAAAATACAGTCAATTACAGTTACCATGGATATGGGACAATCTATCAATCTATACAACATGTCAACAAAATGTCTTTGTATGTTCGAACCAGAATTATTTCCTGCACTGAGGCTTTTAAAATACAACCCAATGTGTGTTAACGTGTTTGCCAGTGGCAAAATAGTTATATTAGGGGTGCGAAATCTAGAGTACAAAAATATTGTTTGTGACATACAAAATGAAATCACAGGATTGGTCGATATCTGATTGGCTAATGATTGATTAAAACAACTTGCTTATTCATTTCATTTCATTTTTAAAAATGGAAAATACAATGATGACTACAAGCACGAAATTAACCAAGAAAGAAATCGAAAACTACGGTAAATTTATTATTTATTAATATTATTATCTTTGTTTCCAGATAAATATCAGGCCGTCATCTTAGAACGTTTGTTCTTTTTCTACCCAAAACTCCGAGCAATAGTGAAAGACAAGCCAGAATCAATCATTCCAGATCTGGTATATGAATCAACAAATATATGGATTTTCAACATCATAGATCAAGCTCTACGGGATATTCAGCTTGACCGAAGACCGAAGGAGATGGAACCCAAATACCCTTGTATTCTAGGTTGCAGCTGCTGTGATTTTCGGTACCAGCGCTATGTGGAATGGTGCCTGGCGAAATCTGTTAGGAATTCATCCAAATATCAACTTTTTAGAAAATAAATGTTTTGTATTTTATTTTTTGTTTTGTTTTGGTAGTAATAGTTTTATTTTGGTGGTGGCAACAATAATAATAATAATATTTATAAAAAATAATAATAATAATATTGATAATAATAATAATAATAATAATAATAATAATAATAATAATAATAATAATAATAATAATATTGATGATAACATTGATAAAATTAATAATAACTCGTAATAATAAAACACGTGATATTAATAATAATAACTCGTAATAATAAAACATGTGATATTAATAATGCATTTTATATAGATGAAAGATGTATGTAAAATCATATACAAACTCAATGGGTTAATTCACACACAGTTTTATATATTTTTGCAGTCGCGCTCTTATCTTGCACTTATCATGCACTTATCATGCATTGTCTTTGTGATCATGCATGATTCTTATTGGTTAATCATTATCTGTCAAGGGTATAAAAGCGCGTCACCACCTTATAAAGATCATAAATCAAACATGACCAAGAAAATAAGTGTCCAACCAGTTCAGATGTTCCTCAATTATAAAATGTATTTTTTAAAGGAGCCTATCAATATGCAATTGGCAAATTCAGTCAAACTCAATAAAACTCAATTTCAATCTCTTGCGGGGACTCTCTCAATGTTAGATATCAAGGATATTGATAATACATTCAAAAAGATCAATTCCAATTTAAAATGCAATGAAAATGCTTTCTTCACGAGTCAATATACCAGATATTATGATGCATTTACAGAAATAGGATTCAAAGAACAGGAAAACTGGTATATAACAATAACAATCCAAGGATATAAAGCTGATCAAAATGATGTTCTTTCTCCAATCTTGAAAATTGTTACTGCTAGACTTTCACAATTATTTTAATGTATAGTGTTTAGTGTTTAATAAATGTATTAATGTTTTCTTTGTTATTCTATAAACAAAATTATAAGTAGTTTTAAAATAGTTTTAAAAATGATGTCTGAAAAAGGTAAAATATAAAATATAAAATAATTAATTAATTTTTGTTTTGAATATTTAATAAACTTTTTGTTTGATAAACTCGAAGAAATAACCGATGTAAAAATTAGAGATATGTTGACTCTAGTTGAAGCATTTAGTAAAGAAGATTCAGGTTTTGATTCTGGATGTCAGAGTGATGATACTGAAATTATTAATGATACACTTATTAATGATGAAGAAAATATTAATGATACTGAAGATACTACCGAAATTAATAAAGATGAGCTGACCGAATTTAAGAATTGTATTGACCATGTTATAGAAAATATTATGATAGAATATTGTGGTGATGAAGAATGTTCATGTAATAATCAATAAATCTTTAAAAATGTAGTTTTTTATTAATAATAATAATAACAAAGAAATATTTATTAAAATCTATGATAAACTTTATTACATAAATATAAAACAGATGCTCCAGTTAATAGTTTTAATAAAAATTTGCAATTTTTGATATAAATATCAGAGCGTTTGGCTTCTGCGGCAATTTGAATAATCGCTGTCCATCCACCGTTTGTTTCTACCCACGGATCAATTTTTGTTTCTATCACCTAAAAATTGATAAATTAATAACAATATAAAGTAATTTACCTCTATAGACCATTGGAAATAATTTTCATAGTCAGAGCCAGATTTTAATATCATGTGTTTCATATACATTAATCCTACTATTATTCGCATCCATTTATTATTTTCATCGAACATGTAACTAAATAATGATTGGAATGACTTCTTTCTCTCCAATGTTGGCAAATTGAGAATTTTTTCATAATCAAATGGAATGTCTTCTACAATTTTCTCGGTACGGTTTACCATGGATTTTATGTTTTTAATGATATCATCTTCTTCTCTATTATTAGAGACCAGCTCATTCAACAAAGTTATAAAAAATTTAGTTTATGGCATTAATGGTCTTATTTAGATATATAATATCATCATATAATTCGTTTTTAGCTCTTTTTAAAGTCTCATATGTATGCTCAAATCGGAATTCTAAATTACTCATTCTTTCAGATAATCTTTTGACTGGAGTTTTCAAATATCTAAGCCTATCTATCATATACAAAATATCCATCAATACTGCTGTATCAGGACATACACATCTTGTTGAATTTTTACCTTGAACAGTTACAACAATTGAGTAGACCATATTAAAAACTAATATTATTATTAAAATTTCTTTAATCATTTTCAAATCTATATAAATTAATATTTATTGTTTATAGATAAAGATTTGTGTGTTTAACTTTTCATTGGTCTAAATTAGTATAAAAGTAATTGTTATTTCAATTTTTATCATTATAATGGCTATACCAAGCGCAGTTCAATCTATGAATGAAATTAAACATTATGGTAATTAATAATTACTATATATTATTATTAACTATTTGATAGATGATTATTTTAAAGTTATTAAAGAACGTCTGGAATTCTATTATCCAGAAATAAATGAAATATTGAAGAATAAACCAAAATCTATAATTCCAGATTTAGTCTTTAATTATACGTCAATATGGATATTTACCATAATCGACGAGTTCCTATGGGATGTCAAGCAAAACAAAATGGCAAAAGATATGGAACCTGAATATCCATGTGGTGATGGATGTCATTGCTGTGCGGCCCGATATCGAAAGTATGTGGAATGGGCTTTGAATAAAGCTCTTCGACAATATTATTATAGTAGAATTATTTCTTAATAATAATAAAAGTTTTTATGTATATGTGTTGGTTTTTATTATATAATATTATTATTAATAATAATTATAATAATAATAAAAATAATAATAAAATAAATTTACAAAATATATACTACTTATAAAAATAAGTAGTAAATTAAAGTTTTAAAATGTTTTAAAATAATATGACCTTGACTTACTTTTGAATGACCTTGAAAAAATATGACGAGTCATCCAATGACCTTGAATGAGTCATGGTCTTTGTTTCAATGACCTTGAATGAGTCATTGTCTTTGTCTTAAAAATTTTTGTACTTTTGTACTAAGAAAAATTTTCTCTCAGCCGGGGGGGTGTGTGCTGGATGTGACATGTGCTGGATGTGACACATCCCACTACTCCTACCCCGAGGTATTTATAAATGTTACTTTCATTAATAATAGGGATTAGTTCATCATATTTTTTTAAGGGTTTTTCCTGGTGGTTCCTTTGTTTTTCAAAAAATCCGCATTTGGTTGGTCTAAATTTTAGTTTAACAAGAAAGGTATATTCTATAATATCATTCAAAATTTTATCAATTTGAATACAATTGTCAGAGATGAGTACAATGTCATCCTATACTGATGTTATAATTACTTACTAAGAAGGGATGGTCTTTTAAAATATTACTTATAATAAAGTTGATTGCAAGACAAAAAGGTGTCATGGACATAGGACATCCTTGCTTAACTCCATTGTTAATTGAAATATTTTTAGTTGTGGTGTCTGCGCATTCACAAGATGTTTTACAGTTATTATGCATGTTTTTTAATAGGTAGATTCTGTCAGTAATCTAGATTGATTTCCACTGACTCATCTAGGATACAGATCATTTTCATAAAATTGCTACGGGCTAATGCTATCCATCGATATACCTTATCGTCTTTTCACACAGATTATTCATTTTCGCCACGTTTTCCAGCAGATTTATTACTCAATCGATAATTTTGTCCTTGATATTACTGCTCTACTCTACTTCTCTTGATGTTGAAATTTCGTCTGTCCCAAAAGTTGTTTAGGCCTTTCTCTTGGCATAAGTCATGTGATGGATTCTATTTTATGAGCTCACTGTGACACCCATAATGTGGCATCTTATATCATTTTAATGAAATAAAAATTAATTAACTTCCTGTACGGCATCACAACGACTCAGCGAACTTTATGGTCTGAGTCATTAGATGAATTAGTCAGATCGGTTCGTTTTCGACTGCTACTGACCACTGACTTGGACTATATCTGACACATCTGAGATGTCTAAAAATCGCGGCTGAGCTGCCCAACGTTCTGTAGATAGATGGGCTTTTACTTAATTTCTTCCAATTTATTAAATAAACTAGCTGTAACCCGTGACGACTTTTGTACTTTATACCACAACATAAATGATGATGAGTAAAATGCAATAAAATCTGGAAATATTTTGCTCTCGATATACGTTAGATTAGTATGCATGTTTGCTTTAGATTTATGCAATATGTTTCTACCCCAATACAACAAAACAACCATTAAAACAACATAAACCCGAGTATTGATTAGTATATATAATTTTATTACTCTATTTTACAATAGCAACATCACTAGGCGTTACATTCATACCTCATTACAACCAAAATTTTATATTAAACAAATAATATAAAAACCTAAAATGAATGTAATTCAATAAATGAATGTGCATAATAGTTTCTCAAAATGAAAATTTCAAAAACAAAATTAGATTCCATAACATTTAAAAGGTGTTACATAATGGTAATTTTATCCACTGGTCAATTTTCACTGTGGTTTCTTGATTGTATGGGTGCGCACACAGGCGTTAAGCAAGATTTTAATTTTAGTAGTTGTTAAAATTTTTATTATTCAAATTGTGGACTTTATGAGAAATTTAATGTTTTGTTTATTGGGAACAATTATAAATTTTTATGTTTAATTTATTCTATGTATTTTAATTTGAATAGTTTATGAATTGGAATTTATTATGTATGTTATTTTGAACTTGCTGTTAACATTTTAAATTTGGTCTTGTGAGAGTTTTATTGGATTTCGGACTTGAACTTATTTATCAGTTGTGATTTGCAAAAAATAAAATTTTGGAATTTACTATCATTGTTTCCATTTATTTTGGAACTATTATTCAATTAAAAAATGTCTGGTATTGATTTCAGTACTCCCTATTCATGTGTCGGTGTATTTCGATATGAAAAAGCTGAAATTATGGTTAATGATCTGGGAAACCACACAGAACCCAATTATTTTGCATTTACAGATACAGAATGATTGACTGGGTATGCCGCAAAAGATCAAGATACGATGAACTCCAACGATACGATTTTCGATGCCAAGCGGCTGGTCGAAGTGAACAATAAAGATACAATTATCATGAAAGAAATTGTCCACCCACTCTTTAAAAAATAAATAATCGTCTGAATGTCTCGATAATTTTAGCTCTTCGTTCAATGGTTTGCGTTACTCGGTATTCGTTTTATGTCAGGTTTTGGAAAGATTCCTAAATGAGCTCATTTATGCCGGTATTGCTTTCGCATTTCTTTCGGACTCGCTTTGGAATTCATTTATCCTTTCGTAAAATGAGCTTAAAAAACCGTTGAAATCACCGAGAAGTGAATAGTTAAAGCACATTACAAGTATTGAATTGGTTCTGGTGTATGAGTTTGTTCAGCTTGTGTATTGGAATAGGTTTGATCATTCTAACAATCAATCTGTTGGATCAGAACACAAAGGCCTTGAAAATTGTTTAAATGTATCAGTTATATAGCAATAAACCCAGCATCAAGATTACTTAAAATACAACATACAACATCAACTAAACACCCTAAAATTTGAGAGAACATAAATAAATATAAAATCAAAAAACACAAAAGTAAAATAAAAGTAATACAAAATGCATCAAGAACCGCACGAAATTTACATAAAAAATAGCACAATAAAAAGAAAATTTGACCAAAAAACGACAATTTATATAAAAATAGAAAATTAATGAATTAAATTAATTAAAATAAAATATTTTTGGTTATAGAAATTCAATTAAAAAATTTTAGAAAGAAATTGTCAATTTAAATTAAGAAAATAATAAAAATTAGATTTAGATAGCACAAATAATTTCAAGATCAAATTTTGTTTTATCGCAATAAAAATAACACGTAATGTTAGGATCAAATTGTAGGTATAAACACTGATGTGTTTTGACAATTTTTCAGTCTCATTTTTCAGAAAACTTTTCTGTCTGAATTTTTAGTTGGTGTGTGTAACAAGCTAAGAGCCGTGCATTCAGGCAATTACCACTAGTAAGTGTTTTTTTGGAAACGACAACTCTCAGTTAGTGTGCGAGTATTGACTTATGATTTAAAATGAATGTATACCTGCTATATGAATGACTATGAATTTATTGATCGATAATGATTAAATGATTTTTGATAATGCGAATTGACAATGTTTATGTGAATTTATAAACTTCGACAATTATGTGAGATGTGACATGCTGAATAAATGTTTACGACTGAAATTCTACATCGAAGCTTTTACCTGAATGAAACTTGGATTCTCTTAAAATGGTATAATTTATTTATTTATTTTCTTTTTCGGCCCACAGTCAATTCATCTTACAAGAGAGTAAATATACGCAATAAACGGATTCGTGTAAGCGCATCTCATCTGCAAGGAAGCTGTAACCGTGAATGTTTGCCCGTAGTAAACGGCGAATCTCAACGTAAAATGAAAGCTTATGGTGGTGGAAGGAGATTGAGGAGTGGGTCTTTAAGCTCGTTTTTCTGTCCCCAACGCCAGAAAAATCGACCTAAAATGAATTACATGTACGGCTAAAATACTAAACACTGAGTACTCCAGTGGGCAATCATTAAATACAATATGAACACAAATAGATACTAAGGACAAAGAAAGAGAAAGGGTAGCGGAGAAAATCGCGAAATCTTTGCAACAGTTAAATTTGAAAGCCGTCGGAAAAAAGATTAATCCTAACGACCAAACCATACAAAATGAGTAATTTAAATAATATTTAAGAACTAAATAAATTGTTTTGAATTGAGATGGAAAATATTGGGGGAACGCTGCGCAAATTTTCTGAAATTATTAAAATACTTTATCGAAAACTGTAAAATAAGGACGTAGTACGGTTCAATTGTTTATATAATTAAAATATTCTAATAAAACTGAGAAATAAGGGCGGATCCCTACTAAAAATTTAATAATGATAAAAATGATAATAGTAATGATAATAATAATAATAATAATAATAATAATAATAATAATAATAATAATAATAATAATAATAATAATAATAATAATAATAATAATAATAATAATAATAACAATAATCATAGTAACAATTGATAAGAACAATACATAAAATAGTAACGATGATAATACTAGTAACAATAATAAGGAACATAGTAGTTATAATAAGGAAAGTTTAAGAGAGATACTGTGAGGATATTTAACATAATGAAGGGTGTACAGGCCATAGTAAAATCAATACGAACAGCGACCAGGAGGACTATGGGAATTGATGTAATGATAAATGATAGCACAGTATAGATTAATATTCAGATGAGATAAGAGAAGAATGGAACCTAAAAATCGAAATCATGCACAGCCCTTCTATCGGCAGCTCGTTGGACCCATGGATCGTTCGGTCAATTATAGCATTAGTAATAGCGCTCACTTTTTGCGGACGATCTACCCACTCGAACACAGTTCCAACGTTGCTTAGCCACGGGGGCCGAGTTGTAAGCGAAAGATATTTGTATGGGGTTGTCTGGGTAACAACCATATAATAGCAAAAATTTCACCACCCAGAAACACACAAAATCTAAATAATACACAATAGGTTGGTTGACCTGACCAGGGGAAATCTGTGGAATCCAAAATAATCCAATAATCAATTTCAGGTTTTTTCAGTTTTCAATGATTTATCCTGAGTTGTATATTATGAGCGTTTAAAACCAAGGGTCCCTGTGTATATTACACAATTTTCGGGCTGGTCATGATGATATAATCACGCAGAATATTGCATAACCCTTTGAATTATACATAACATATATGGCCATGTCATGATTACGTAGTCATAATGTTCTGCATAGCACACATTGTCACGTAATCTAATTGTTAGATTCTAAAATTGTAGATTCTAGCAATAAACTTTACTATTTCCTCGGAACATTTAGTCTTTTTTTTCATTCTAACTAATGATAAATGTCAGTGGTTTACAATTTTACCTTATATAGTAAAATTATTCCATTTTATTAATGATCTTCAAACTAAATCACATTTGTTTGACAGTGTTTCCTTTGATGCTTTCTGTCATGTTATCACCGTAGAATGATAATTAATTGAACTTATATGTGTCTTACTTATGATAATCATTTTATATTTGTTCCTCTTAATTATGCTGTCATAATAATGGCTTTCCTAAATATACATAGTTTACTTTTCTCATTATTTGAAAAGTTATGGGTTTTCTTAATTTATTAATTCATTAAAAAGTTTCGGTTTATACAGGCTTCATTGCTTTTCGACCATTTCTAAATGTATTTTAACAAGTATATTATTACCATGACCTTCACCATGAGCTAATCTATATCTGACTTGTTTAACAAATTAGAATTACGCCATTCAATTCTAATAATACCATTTTGTTGACTGTTTCCATTATATTTCGCTTTACTTGAAATTATAACCTTTTAAAGTAATTTTTGTTTTACCACCTAGTCACAGCGGTCCGTGAAGTAATTCGAGTAAAGATCTGCCATTGTTTATACAAAATTCTAAATGTATTATATTTAATAAAAACGCAATTCAAAATAATTGTAAGCAAATATTATGTGTATGCTTGATGATTCGTTATTCAAACAAAATTTAAGTGGCGATTTGATTTAAACATTTTAAACAATTTAATCAAGTTACTTTGCATTTAAAAACGCAAAAAAGACTTATGGCCAATTCACAAGCTACTAATTTTGATAAAATTTGGGAAGTGATTGGAAGGTTTGATTTTGACAAAGATCTCAAATTATCAGTCCATGTTGTATGCACAATATGCAACAAGCTACTGATCAACACCTACAAAGGTCCTTGCGGATGTAAATACTGCAAGAAATGTATTACCAATTATATAGGGAAAGAGAAGTTCTGTCCCGGTTCGGCAACTGATTGCAAATCAAGAATCCTTTCATTTGAAAGCAATTTAATTAAAGATGACATAACAAACAAACAAATTTCAAAACTTAGAATCAAATGCCCGTTGAATAAATGCAACTATGAAAATGAACTAATTCATGTAGCAGACCACATAGAAACTTGCAAATGTCTTTCGAATCATTGCCCGTTTCTAACATTTGGTTGTCGATCAGTGAACTCGACCGACGAAGGAATTTCGGAGCATTTACAATCACATATTAATAATCACAACACATTAATGGCCAGTTGGATGATGAACTTGAAGGTAAGGCTTTTTTTGTTGTTGATCTAGCTTAGGAATTATAAAAGAAAAATTAAAACTTATTTGGACAATTTACAATTAAGGATACATTTGATTTAAGACAAATATCTGGTGTGAGAAGTCGAGGTTTATCATGAAGACGAGTTTTAATTATGTTTCAGAAACTCGAATCTAATTTTATGTGAAACTAATAAATTTTTGATAATGAATAATAATTGTTTATACAAGTTTATTGCATTTATTTTTTTACATTAGACATTATTTTATTGCTTTTTTAAACATTATATTTTCAGTCAAATGTGCTCGAACAAATGGAAAGGTTTCAAATCCAAATGAAAAATCAAAGCCAGCGTTATGAACAAGAAATCTCAATTTTAAAAGAGAAATATTATAGACTTGAAAACGAAATCTCACAACGGAAAACTCCATTTAATGATAACTTAAAGCAGACAGGTTCTGAACAACAAGACCTGGAAACCTCATTCAAGTGGATAGTATGCAACCTATCTCAGAAACGTAAAGTCAATCATCATGTGATGAGCGGTTACTTTTATACATATAAAAAAGATTACGAAATGAGATTACGGTTGTGTCTTTCTGATCACCACCATCCTTCTGGGGGTGACATGAGTCTCAAATTTTTCATTCATAAAGGAAAAAATGATGTGGAAAGTATTTGGCCATTTAGAGGAAATATCTCTATTACGATGAAGAATAAGGCAAATCTAAAGGCTGGTCTTCAAATATCAGAATATTGCAAAATCCAGCAGCCGGTCTTAGGTTGTGATAGCTCGAAAGTTTTTGAGTTTCCATTTGTGGACCTTCGCCGTTTGAAAGTTTTGGAAAGCGACTCAATAATCATTGAATGCAATATTACACTAAAATAAAAAGCTTTCTTAACTATTCGCTATTAAAATATTATTATATTTACTGTTATCTACGTGTCATTTGTCTTATTTAAAGTTTATTTTGCATTTTTCTGCCAAAAATAGATTACTGACATTTACTGACCAAGCATATTTAGCTATCAATTATTCACTGCAGCTAGCAAAAAATGTTATCTAAATATATATCCGTTATACTGACTCTTGTGTGATTTTCATTTTAATTTTCAAGTTATAATAATAATAATAATAATAATAATAATAATAATAATAATAATAATAATAATAATAATAATAATAATAATAATAATAATAATAATAATAATAATAATAATAATGAAGAAGTTGAGCTTCCCAAATGTCGAGAGTATTTGTATCCAAATGTCTATAATTAGCAATTAATTTATATTGATGTCTATAATTAGTAATTAATATAAGTAGTATGATTGGAATCCACTAATTCAGACCCCCATCCTAGAAAATATCTAGGTCGAATCGAAATTTTATGTAGGTCACGGATATATAAACATAAATATTTATTGGAAATTTTATTTTTTCTTTTTTAATGTAAAAATAAAACTTAAATTTCAACCTAAATTTGCATGGAAAGATAAAGTAGACGCCACAGGATTATATTTCGTTGCCGACTGAGTTGCATAAAGTTCACGTTGATCTGCTTATGATTGCTGGTTTGTTCTTTAAACTCTCGTTCTTTTTATCTAAAGCCATATTAGTTATGCATATGAAACCCTAATAACTAATAAATTATTCTAATTTAATATTCTATATAACATTTCACTATATATTTCGACCGTTTATCCGTCTTTTACAGGCTATAAATCATATTAACAAAATTTAAATGAAGATAAGAAAATTTTAACAAATTAACCAATAATTGTCGTATTCAAATCGTATCACAAAATATAAAATTATTTTAATTTAAAAAAAATAAAAATTATCATTCGTTTTAAATAAAATTTTAAAAATTAAATTATTTTTACATAACCTCCTAAACAAATTAAATCAAATGCATAATATACACAATTCACATTCAACTATTTAAATAGATTGAAAATACCTACCCGTCATTTCCGCTCTCAAATTCTTGATCACAGTTGATTTATGGAATTGATTTATATTAGTAAACGCAAGTTTGTGCCTCACGATGAAAATAAATCTAGAGCATTGTCGATTGAAAGGATTAATCGATATAGGTGAGCACAATAGGGGCGGTAAATGTAAAATTGTTGTCTGAATTAAAGGTTTTATTGAAAAGTTTTAATAATTATTGGGAACGTGTTATCTATGAAGCATTGTTGATAAGCAGGGGCGTCAAGATCCAACGCCGGGCCCGGGAAATTGTTTTTCGGACACAAAAAATTAACTAAACAACAAAATTTACTTTTAAAATCCAATGTTAGCTGCAATACACAATGTTCAAAAAGAACAGGGTGCTTATTATGTTAAATTTTATATTGTGTGTTATAACTGTTATGCTAATCCTATGCTTTCGTTCCCTATTTGTGTGTTGAAGTATTACGAAAAAGCACGGTAAAATCAATAAAACACCAAAATGATAAAAGTGAAACATTAATTAAAAAATTCACAAAAATTCGAAAGTAGTATTGATCAGAGGAAATTGGTATGATTGAACGCCAAATTGAGAGACGAGTCCAGAAATAATAACAAAAATTTAGTCAAGGGTCCCTAGAAAATAATAAAAGACAAAAACAAATTAATTTTAAAAAGTTAATTACTAATAGGAAGCCCAAGTCAATGGGAAGTCCGAGGCAATGGAAACCCCGAGAGATGAGGAAAACCCGGCGTGTAGACGGAATAATAGAAAAGGGTAAATTGGCCTAAACAATATTAATTGGACGCCACTGATCTATGGGAAGTAATTATTTCCTAATTTGTAATTTAATAATGTAGCAAACGTTGTTGACAAATGTCGGCTAAGGTGGTCTGTGGGAAGTAATTAATTTTAATAATTTAGTATGTCAGCTAATGTTATTGACAATTGTCTGAAAACATTCTGAGCAGGAGTATAAAAGGAAAAGAGAAAAACACGAAAGGACAAGTCGTCGAACCAAACGAGTAGTCTAGTCACGTCAGTAAAAGAGTCTAAACCCAAGTAAAGTCAAAAGTTATCTATCAGAAAAGGTGATTATCCATTGGATAACCTACCTTAAGGTAATCAAATTTATTCGGTGGTTGAAGGGTGCAAATAAATCACAAATTGTAATTACAAAACATTTAAATAAATTGGATTGAGTTGTAACTGTGGTAAAGTACAAATAAAATTATTCTGTGTTGGGTTTACTTATTTGATTCGAAAAGGGCACGAGGAGTCAGAGGGAACCGACTTTCAATAATAATAACTCAACATATGTAACGTTTATGTCCGTTATATTTTTTTATTTCTTAATGATTAACTTTAAAAAAACTTTATAAAATTAGAATCATTTTGAGCAAAAATGAAATAATTTTTGTGTCACTATTTATACTAAACTTTATAAAGAGGAACAGAAAATTAATTTATTTTATTGTTTGTTTTATAGATGAAATTAATTATTTTATTTTCTATTAGATAATGTTATTAATTTTTATTGTAGATTATTTTTCGTTATAACGGAAATTATTTATTATTTTCCTACCAATTTAGCAAATTATTTATTTATAAAATTTTTAAAAATGTAGTTATTAATAATTTTACTTTATGTAATATTTATATGTACAACAAATAAACTATAAAATCATATATTGTTATTTACATAATAAAACAAATAGGATATACAACTAAATAATAACCACAGATGATAAAAATAGTCAAACTAATAAATACAGATGATAACTATAAGATAAAATAGTCATTATTAATTTAACATTATATTTACCATTAGTGTTGGGCCAGAACACAAATAGTCTCGAGAATTGTTTAAATGCATCAGTAATACAGCACGAAAACACAGCACCAAGATAACTTAAAATATAACATACAACACCAACTAAACACTTTAAAATCTGAGAGAATATAAATAAATATAAAATCAAAAACATAAAAGTAAAATAAAATAAATACAAAATGCATCAAGAACCGCACGAAATTTATACAAAAAATAACATAATAACAAGAAAATTTGACCGTAAAATGACCATTTATATAAAAGTAAAAATTAATGAATAAAAATAAAATATTTTTGGCTGAATAAATTTAATTAAAAATGTTAAAAATAAATTACCAATTTAAATTAAGAAATTAATAAAAATTAAATTTAGATAACACAAATAATTTCAAGGTCGAATTTTGTTTAATCGCAATAAAAATAACACGCAAGGTTAAGGCCAAATTATAGGTATATATACTGATGTGTTTACACAAATAATTCTATTCAATTCTACTTTGCAGTATTGTTTCCGGCTTAATTGAAATATTGACCTTCAATCTCACTCTGAGACTTGTGTTGAACAAGTTTACTGTAGTTAGTGTGCGTTGCAACTAATTTTAAACGCATTAATGATTTTGAATTTAATGATCGATGACCTAATACTGTTGGAAATGTTATGAACCATGGATGGACAATGTTTATTTATTATGATAATGCGGATCGAAAATGTTATTTATGGACAATAAATTATGATGCTATGATGCCCCTTTATTCAAATAAACGGTTTGATGCATTCGAGACTTTTACCCGATTGTTACGGTAATTTTTATTCAATTATTTTTCGGGCCACAGAAAAAATAAAATATTTTTGGTTGAATAAATTTATTAGTGTGGATCGATCGGTAATTCTTATACCGGTTTGTGTGCGTAGGGCGGGGAAATTTCGTCTACCCCTATCTGTGTCCGATTTGTCGTCTGTGCATGCACACGAATAAACAACATTATCAATATATCTTAACATGAATGTCAAACATGAGAGGTTATCGATCCATACCGAGATTACGTAACAGCAGATGTATTTAGTAAGTTTGTAATTTTTCTGATTCTACTTTCTTTAATCACCTCTATAGTTTCAGGCTCGCTGACGATTTGTTCTAATTAGACTTTAAGTATTATTTGCGGATTAAATTCTATAATTTTTCAATTGTTTATTCTTTCAGGGACTTAACTTGTTTAAGCATCGTTGGGAAAGAGAATTATTCTTTACTATCCGCAAACTTTGGTGGACTCATCGTATCAAGCGGTAGTTCTAGTTCGTCATTTATGATCGGCTTAATTGTTGGTATTTTAGGTGGTAGGTCAGATTCAAAGGTTGCTGAAATCCATGTTTATTCTATATGGAAAACTATCGTTTGAAAATCTCTCGTACAAATTTTGGAATCCATGTCTTCCGGTTTAATTTATGTTTAGTACCCACATAATTATAACTTAGACGAGTCTTGAGTTGGGAAATATGGGGTTGGGTTTATTGTCGTGAGGCCTCATCGTCTTTTGGGCACGTGGGCCTCTAGTTATCTAATGGCATCGAGAAGATCTTGATGGATTTAGATCACGAATGGAGAGAGTGAAGACAAAACCGATTCGCCTTACTGTAATTTGGGGTTATTAATTTCATTATTTTTGGTAAAATACATTATAGATTTATCTCCTGGATCTGGTCATGGAATCCTCACAGGTGCGAATTCTCTACTTGTTTCGGTGTTAATAAAAATTTTGTGGAAGTATTATTAGTTGTTAAATCTTTAATGGATGAATTATGGTGAACGGTGAACTCCATACGGACCTATAGCTGTATTTGGACAACAAGATTTATAATTTGGGAATTTTAACAAACATTGGGTTGGTGAAAATTTCAATATTCGTTTTGTTGCATCGTGCTTGGATTCCACTTCTTCGTAATATAACGTTACGTCTGACTTTATTTATGACATTAGTGGGGTCTCGGTTGATTAACTTTCCTAATCCCGGTTAAAGTTGGCCGTTTTTTATCGACTTCTTTAGCATAAATTTGGGTGGGTCTTATTATATTCCTAAACATGAGGTTGAGACCTTTGTAGTTTATTATAATTGAACTCTGGTTTGATTTAATATCCCCGCTTCGGTGGTTTTATAGTAATTACATTATCGTACTAAATCTCGTGGTAGCCGTGACTATTTAGTTTAATCTACCTTTACTTGGGTAGTAATGTTGATTCTCATCGTGGGATTTGAAATATCTAACCACTCTTATTCTTTTATGTTTAAATGAGTTTTTGACTATCTAGGTTAACCATAGCAACGAGAATTTATAATGAATACTCTAACAATTTTCGTTCAGGATTAAGTTTATAACGACTATTTTGAATCTACGACTTTATTTAAATTTATAACCTTTTTTGAAGTTATTATTTATATGCTCATGATAACCGCTTAATATTTAGGATCATTTTAAATTATTATCCATCGTTTAAAATTCGTGGCTATGTTGAATTTATAGTAATAGTTGAATCTATTGTTGATTTTTTAAGAGTTATAACAACGATTTCATTTTATAGTTCCCCGTTACCTTCCCTTAATTGACCTTAGGCGCACTGTGTTCATATTATAATTAATGATGCCCACTGGACTACTCGTGTGGTGATTTTGAGCCGTATGTAAAATAATTTAGGTCGAATTTAAAGAAACTGAGAGACGAGGAAGCAGCCAAAAGACCGCTTCTTTATCTCTCCTTTCTTCTATACGGGATAATATTGACGTTCCAGCTCCTGCGTTCCGCACGCCGGACCTTCACGGACACGAATCATTGGCGATATTCCACGCACTTACACGAATTCGAATAATATGTTGATTTTACTAACTTGTGATGTGTCTTTGGCTGTGGGCCGGAAAAATTTCGACAAATAATAAAAACAATTTATGAATTAAGAATAATTTATTCGAATAATAATAAAAATTTACCGATCCAAGCATTCATAAAATATCATAAAAATATCACTCTCCCCACGCCGACACCCAAGCAGAGCTCTATCGAGGTTGCGAGGATGCGACGTGGAGAGAGCTTTCAAATAAAAGTCTCACTTACATAGATTTTCAAAAAACTGATTTAATGATTTTCAAAAACGATTAAAATTATGTGAAAATGAATCGGTATATATACCTATTTTTTGGCCCTAACCTTGCGTGTTCTTTTTGATTTAGTAAAACAAAATTCGACCTTGGAATTTTCTAGTGTATTCTAATCTTAATTTTTATTATTTTGCAATTTTATTTGATAATTTTTCTTTTAAAATTTTTATTGAATTATTTCTAATTCAAATTCTTTGAATTTTATTTCATTTTCATGAAATTTCACATTTTTGTTAAATTATCAAATTTCGATCAAATTTGTTAGGTTTTCGTGTTATTTTTATATTTATATCGTGCGGATCTTGTTGCCTATTGTTATTATTTTAATTTATTTTTATGTTTATATTTTATATGTAATTGTCTTCTTTCTCATATTTTGATAGGGTTAATTGGTGTTTTAATAGGTTTGAATTTAAATCTGCATGTTGTGTTTGCATGTGTGTTACCGATTCATTTAAACATTTACAAGGCCCTTTGTGTTCTGGCCCAACAAAATCGACAAAAATCTTTAACAACAATTGGCTCAAAATCACTAACACTGAGTAGTCCAGTGGGCACTCATTAAATATAATATGAACATAAACAGATCATAAGGACAAAGAGAGGGAATGGGTAGCGGGGAAAATTGCGAAATCGTTGCAACAGTTAAAATGAATAGCCATCGGAAAAAGATTAATCCGAACGACCAAAATCATGAGAAATAATGTTTTGAATAATATATAAGAATTAAATAAATTATGTTGAATTGAGACAGAAAATATGGGCGGAACGCTGCGCAAATTTTCAGAAATAATTAACACATTTATCGAAATATATCGTACAACGAGTGTTTGAATGGCGCTTTTTTCTATTTTATTGAAAGTTTAATAAAACTTTTGTGAATTTTGATCTTATAAAATTTAATAAAATTAATTTTTCAAAATTGAGATTTATAAAACAGAATTTATAATATTTAATATAATGGATTTTTAAAATATAAAAAATCAATGACGAAATTTTCTTGAATAAAATAGTTTAGATCGATATAGTTTCAAGTTCGAATGTACCTGAAAATGCAGTTAGTTAGTCGAGATTGTAATATAATGTATGTTGGATTGGAGCTATGTTTTATTTAATTCAATGCCAATGTTGTGTGATTCTTTTAATAATAATAATAAAAGTCGGTTAAAACTATCTTTGTATTAATTTATTTTAGACATATAGTTCCTTAATGGAGTCACGATACTCTACACATCATATCAAAGTTAATTATTTATTAAAAAAGATTTTCGAAAAATTTCTTGAAATTTTGAAAATCCTATTGAACTTGTATGCCAATACATTGAATATAGATAGATATTTGTTTCTACTTTCCAGTAATATATGGAGCGTAATATTGAAATATGGTAGAAAACAATATTAAGATTTCTTCCACCTAGCATCCATAATGGCTAGCAGACGGATATATATATATATATATATTTACATGGTTTATTTACAGCTTCAGAACATACGAAATATTTCTTAATTAACTCCAGGAAAGTTTAAAATCAATATATTCATTAAAAATTAAAACTTTTTTTAAATTTAAAAATATTTTAAAAAATTTAATGTATAACTGATTGTTTTTCTAAAACCTTTTTGCGTTGAAAATAAAACTTCAAGATCATCAAATTTTATTCGGTTATCAAATGAAATATTTTTATAGGTAAAGAAAAATAAAAACTCTTGAAGTAAAAGAACAAGACTCAATATTAAAATGCATCCAAAGCAATTATTACAAAATAATTCAGAAAACATCATTTGGCAGCTTTGTTAATTTTCTCTTCTATCGTTTTCGGATTAACTTTCGTTTCTTTCATATTTACAATACCTTTTTTACTACTAAAAAGGCTTTGTCGGGCGAGTCGTCTGGTTATTAAGTTCTGTTTCGTATCTTTGTTGCCTTCACCATCATTCAGAGGTGAATTGATGATATCAGGATCAGCCAGTTTCAGACATTCTTTTAAATAATTTTCTATTATTCTAGCGGAGCCGAACTCATATCGAGACGAATAAGCTATTATTATTTCTCTAAGGGATGCTGCAACTAAAGGTGGCAAATACGTCGGTCTTGGGCCATTCAGCGCTATTAGTTTAGCAGTGGCTGAATCGGCTCGTTGACATTCAGCGGCCACTTCATAAATTGGTGGATTCTTTTTAGATATCGGGCCATATATCTTTTCGTGGAAATAATCTATCAATTCACAACAAACTGTCATGGTATCATCATGAAATTTACAGTCATTGCATGTTTTTGCCATTTTTACAATGGTATCCATCCATGAAACTTCTTCAGCTGGCAGCAATGACTCAAATGTCAATAAAGCTAGTTCCATCAATTTTATTCCATCTTCAGGAAATCCCCATTTAGCTAAAAAGAATCCACTTATTATATATTGTCGACCGAGATTTCTAGTGCTTTTATCTGTCTTGTAAAATGATTCCATTACTTGTAAAGCTTCAAATGCGCATTTCGATGCTAAACCAGATTTCTTTGCTTTGCCATAAATAATAGCCTTTGCAGACAAAGTAAATGCTATATTAGGGTGATTTGATTCCAACGTTTCTTTACGTGAAGCAACGGCTAAGTCTATTATTTCAACGGATGTAGTTGAATTATCTTCTTCTGAACATCGCTTAGCCAATAAGCATAATACCCCTGCTTCATCAACACTCTTTTTACCTTTTTTGGATTGCGCATACTGTTTCACAACCTTGACAGCCTCAGAGACTTGGCCTTCATTAATCATGTCTTGAACTTCTAGAAGTTCAGGAGGCATAAGCGGGTCTTTATTATCAGGATGAATTACCAGTTCCCATACCTCAGATTCTAATTTATCAGACTAAAAGAAAAGAATTAATAAGTCAATTTGGCAAAGTTATCTAACTTCCTCTTCTCCATCTAAGAGTCTTATCTTTGATAATGTTTCCCAGTGGTACATTTCTTCTTTAGCTTTGGCCAAATTTCCTTCCATTTCTATTAATCTATTAATCAAATAAGTGAGTTTAGTTTTTAGGTCTCTATTTTCAACAGAAAATCTCTTAGCTTCAGTTCTTATTTTAGTTCTGTGATTCTCTAAGGCATCTGTCAACTCTCCAACGTGAATTAGAAAATTTGAATCGTATAATCCTAATTGTGATCGGCTCATAAGCACTTTATGAACTGTTAGTAGCTCATATAATTCACAGAGTTTATCTTCTTTATGCGAGTTGGCCATTATGTAAAGTTGTTTCTGAGATTTCTCTACAAATTCTCGGTGCTGTGTAACTAAAAAGCTGAGTTTTTCTACAACTTTCTTTGACATTGTCACTACTTCAGTGGCACCCATATCTTTTTTGCCCCCAGCAACAGAAAAGGACAAAAGAGATGCATTAGAATCTTTTGTTTTAAGCTTTCTCCCACGGCCTACTCTCAATCCAGATTTCATTTCAGGATGTATTTAAATTATCAATAAAATAATGATAATTTATAGTAAAATATTATCGTAATTTATAGTAATAATTCATAATATATTATTGTTTCTCAAATTTTCCAGAAAAATAATAAATCCTTGGCCCTCTTATTTTAATTCTTCCCCTTTGTGACAAATTATATTTTTATGTCTTAAACCTAGGATTATATATTCAATATAGCTCGGTTTGAGTGTCATGACAAAAAGAAAGACCTATCTCTTTGAGAGTTTTTTGAGAGGGATCCCGCCGTTTGCTGTCGTGGCCCGATGCCGAGTCGCAACCCACATATCGGGGAACGCTTTGAAATTCTTACATTTTTGCAGTTATTGATACAAACATTTGACATTAAAATGTTAGGGTTACCAGCAAATCAATTAAAATAATATCAAATAATCAGGTTTTATGCAGTAAATTTTATTGTAACGGAAGACTAAAATTAAAACACAAAAATATTAAGTTAATTTATTAAAATGTTATTTTGATCCTAAATAATTGCAATAGAATAAACAAAAATTATTCTTTGAAAACGAAATCAAATAAAAATATACGAATCCCTAGGTATATTTCTCAAAGTTTGTTTCCTCCTACGGGTGGTCTCAACTTTCATCTAGTTTAACACAAATTGACAGGGATACTTCAAATACAAAACTTAGGACAATTAAAATAAATTTTCGAATTTGGATAAACATTTGTTAAAAAAACAAAACTCAATTTGAGATATAATACGTTTTTGGCCACCAGACCTCTTACAGTGTTTAAATTTGCTAGTAAACCTTCATCAGTGGTTTTTCTTTGATTCTCGGGTTCTTTTTCTTCTGAGATTTTCATCAAAAATGTATCGAGAGTAGTCTGTATTTTTCTTTATTTAGAGTCTCCTTGAAAATACGATATTGCATTATCATTCATAATATTAATTGCTCGGTTTACATCAAATTTGTTTAGATGATACTTTTCAACTAATTTAAGTACTTCGGTCCACTTATTGCAAATGTCTTTGATGGTAGCACTTGTGATATATTCTTCTTGTTCAACCTCAAATAACATATCCTTTTTAAACACACCCTTATTCTCACACAAAATCATTTGAAGGTCTTCTGTAGTATAATTTTCTTGCAATATTATTCGCAGATATACTTTACCTCATTTTTCTGATTCACTCCCTCTAGCTTGGTTTTGAGATTTGTTGTTAATTTGATCACTAAATGAAATTAATTACAAAACTCGAATTGAAAAAAGATGAATTATAAAATAATGTTAATGCAGGATTCTCCAATTAATTTCATTTAATTCATTATACTCATTCACTCACTGACATACCTAATGGAGAACCACATCTTGTATCAACTGATGCTTCAAACCAAACGCATTTGAATATGCGCTTATTTAATGCTCCCACTGTGAAAAATATATTCAGCAACCTCTCTTCTATGATATCTCTGCATACTTTGAAGACGTTAGACCATTGTATTCCTTTTCAGATTTAGCTGTCCGGATAAATGCTATCAAACGTTTTCACCCATTTATCATGAAGGCTGATATCAATAGAACTGAATCTTTGGACCTATGCCAAATTTGGAAGAAAAAATTCGATAATTTTGTTCCTAAACACATTCAGTTATACTTGAATTAGGAAACATCTACTTTTTCTTTGATATTAACACAGATGATTTTTCCGGATATAACCGATTATATAGATTCCTTCCTTGGGGACAACAAGAAATGCAACTTGCCGATCACCTTTCTTGGTGAAACTGAATTTTTAATTAATATTCATAGCAAACTGGAAGTTATTCAGCTAGTCTTGGTTTATAAAAAAGTTAAAAGTATAAAATTGAATTGCTTGAGATTACTTGCAAACATTATCCAAGAGGGACGGATTTTCATAAAATAAAATTTGACTTTTTTAAAGATCCAGTTGGAGCGATATGTCCCGGTGGATAAGTCTGATGAATGTAAAATTTCGTGCAACATTAGTACTCTAGCTCTTGGAGTCTGCTGTGAAATAAATCAAAGGAAATATTATTAAAGAAGCGTCGTGGCTAAGTAGGAAAGATAATCCCCTACACATTATTGTCGAAGAATTAAAATCGGTTTGTGAGGCATCAATCTTGCGGTTCAATGGAACCTCCGAAGATTAGTCATCATCACAGATTGACAATATCTTTTCAAGAAAAAGGAAAACTAATACCGGCAGCAACTCTTAAATGCTCATGAAGCGTCGAGTTTTCATTATCAAAAATCTGCAGGAGGAACTAAGTCGAAATATAATCATAGAGCTGGTAAAATCAGGAAAATCTGGTAGACTTTCTGACAGGGTGCTAGGAGTGTGAAATATCATCCTTCTTACATTGCAGGTGCTTCCATATCACTAGTGTCTGGAATGCACAGAAAGCATAATATTGGCATCAATGGCACGGTTTATTTGGCAAGGATGAAATCGCCACAATGAAGGAGATCGTAAATTCGTGTAACCAGTGTAAATATTCCAATCCAGCGCCAATAAAGTGGGATAAGGACGCCTTTGAGGTGTTTGATGAATGATTTCGTTTCGGTAACTACGTTACTCATGTAGACAATGATGTTTATAAGTCAGTAGTAAATTGTGGACCCTGCAGATACTGTATTTAAAAAACATTTCTCGTAACGACTCAAATTCTGATTGCAACGTATTAAACACGGTGTTCTTAGAGCGAGGTACCGTTGAAGAAATTTTGATAGACAATAGACTAAGTTTTCGCTCTCAAGAATCCAAAACCTTTGCAAAAATGTACAACGTCATGATAAAATATCGTTGGGCTCATAGACCAGAAGAAAATGGAATAGCAGAAAGAAACCACAGAACAAAAAAGTTGCGACTCTCTCACGGCTGTTCTTTTATAAAACATTATGCCACATCCAGGTATAGACAGTGAGAAAGTTTTTCTTCTATATAGTAATTAACCGCTGACAGCAATGTATTCGTCAAACACTCAATTGACGGAACAAAAACTCTCCAGGCTGAATTGAAAAATTTTATTCTTTTAATCAAAAAATTTGGTATAAAAAAATTTCAGATTTCTCATGTTGAAGGATATTATTACAATACATTTTCCGAAATCCAATTAAACATTTACAAGATCACATTCTAACCGAACAAAACCACATTTCAAATTTAAAAACCGCAAGTTTCAAAAAAAACTGATATGACAAAACAAAAATCTTTAAACCTTAATTTAAGAAAATTCCAAAATTTCACAATTTTAATTTAATTTACAAAAAAATATAATTTTCGAAAACACAAAAAGATTAATTTTGCGAAATTGACTACCTTCATCTTTAATGTAAAATTTATCTAAATTGTGCATTGCTTATGAAACACCTTCTGCGTTGTCACAAACTCTTTGTAAAATTTTAAATGTGTTGGGTATTTATTTTCTGACTCCTTAGTGTTCTTATTTAAATAAATCGAAATGACCCAACACAATATCTTTTATTCACTTTTATCATAATTTATTACAGAGATTTTCAGACAACTTTAGATATTCAACGTGACTCTGCACCCTTTGCAATAGCAATTTTAACTTCAGCCTGAACGCTGGGATAAGTCTTCCCAATGGGAGATTTCCTTTTGGTAAGCTACTATTAACTATTTTCACACGAGATTCTTCTAATTATTCCTAACCTTTTTGATCATTTCTCTTGTAAATTTCACTTTTCGACCACTGGCCATTTTCTTGATTTGCTTTTCCTTTTAATATTGGTTTAATAATTGGCTTTTCAAAAATTGGCAGCTGGGATAATAACATTTTACAGACGCCCTTTTGATGTCCACACGTTCATTTTTGGGTGATTGTTCTATGTAGCAATCAATTCCCCGTTTTCTATTTGATCTGATTAGATTAGATATTACTCTCGGGTTCCTCACACCGTTCTGGCCCTTCATTAGCTCGGGTTTCTCATAGGCCAATTAATTCTTAATTAACTTTAGTTTTTATTAAATAATTTCTTCTGAAGACACCCATCAATTTTATTTTGTTATATTTTAATTCGTCTCGTCATTTGGCATCTGCCCATACCAGTTTCCCCCACAAAAAATGTTTAATTTTTTAATTATTATTTTTTTGCGCTTTAATTATTATTTTGAATTTCAATATTTTGGAGCCAAGATGCAATTTTGATGTGGAATCAGCCATTGATACTACTCTATGCCTCATATAAAGTTTGTTTATATTCAAATACTTTGTTAATTGCACTTTTATGAATATCTGTGATAGTTTTCTTTTAATTCTCTTTCCCCACGAAAGTTCAATTCAAATCTTATAAATTGAATCTGTTGCTAGTTAAACTAACATTCGCTTATTTTGATTTTAAGACTGTTGATTTTAAAGCCACAATTTAAATAAAACGAAATTTATATCAATTAAAACAAATTGTTGAATTATTAATATGGCTGCTGTGAACACACACAAGCACCGTAGACAGATATTAAAAATAAAAATAGAAACGTCAAATAAAACAAAATGATATATAACAAAAATAAATAAAATCAAATTAATAAAATCAAAAGAAAGTCTACAGCAGCAGACAGACGCATTTTCAATACATAAAACAGCCAAAACCTTGCAATAGAAAGTTTAGACAAACATAGGCGGAAGTGGCGACCAAAAAACTAACTTTTCAATGGTCAAAAAGAATAATGACCCAGAAATAATAATAAAAATAAATTCAGAAAAATATAATAATATATCAAAAAAAAAGAAAAATTAAGGAAAACTATAAAATATTAAAAATAAAATCATTAAACCCCCCTCAAAATGGCCAAAAAAGGCTTATTGGTCGCGCACACACACAAAACAACCACATATACGATAGCCAAATTCATAATTTAACCACTTTAATTTTATGCAAAATTTTGTTAGAAAATTTTGTAGTTGGAATCAATTTGTAAGTAGTTTGTGTTTTACATGCTAATATATATTTGCATATATTAAAGTTTTGGTTTTACGAATTTTAACTTTATTCTGGATGGTCGTGGCACCTTTTGGTGCCACTGAAAAGTTCCACTAAAATATTATTTAAAATAATTATTGAATTAGAATTTTATGAATGCAGACTGGCGGTTTGGCTGGCGAGTTAGCTTGCGCTAGTTGTGACAGCTAGTTGAACTAATCTTAATCCTTCGGATGTCCGAGACGAGTTATTGTCGAAAGACCCTGGCCTCTACCCGCAGGGCGTCGTTGTTAAACCTACAGAGTCTGATGGCAACATCAGCCAGAGTGGGCACTTAAAATCATGGGAGGTGGACTTCAGTTAAGAGGAAGTAAAGTTTTGTCTATTGTATAGAAAATTTAAAATCTTGTCGTAAAATTAATCGTATAATCGAGTAGAAAGAGATGGATAGTGTAGAAACGTAAAGATGAAGGATGAAATGTGGCAGATGAGAGTAGTGTTTATTAAAAGGACCGCAAAGGATTGTAACCACTTAAAACCATGGGAAGTGCGCAGGAAGCTAAAGAACTGTTATTCAAATTCGAAATACAGGGAAAGATAAGGGGTAGTCGATGTGTAGTCGATGCAGTGATTAAACAAATGAAATAGGAAATTTACCAAAAAATAAGGGCAGAACGCTGCTCAAATTTTTGAAAAATACCTTATTAAATAATGGGTAAAGATGACAAATAGATATAGGAATTGTAGAAATAGACCAGGATAAAGACGTAAGACATTTCATTGGCTGTCAGGAATCCGAAAACGAAGATATCATGAGGAGTAGTTCTAGAAATGGAGCTCACCTGCTCATGAATTTTCAACCCCTATGTACAGCATCAACATTGTAATATACATCTTGATGGCGTTTAGGTGGGAGTCACACAGGAACCCTAGAAAAATAAATTAAAATAAGCCCTATTCGCCAACAACTGGCAGAATAAATCTTTTTCTAAAGCTTTTTCATGTGGTATTCGCCACTTTTTTAAACTGTCATAAAATATTATTATATCATATATACAAACACAAAATGCATGTAAGTTTCTTTGGAACGTTTCGTAATTAAAAAGTCGTTATATTCTATCGAAGAAGATGAAATTGACTTTCTCAGCAATAACTTAAAGAAATTATTGTGAGTTACGATATTAATAAATATCTGTTGTTTTAATAATAATTTTATTGGGGAATTACTAATTTTGATATGGATGATATTAAACCTACAACTGGCGACCACGCTAAAAATATTAATGCCGTTACAAGGCAACAAGAAAAGAAATTAATGGTTGAAACATTGACGAAAAAAGCACAGGATTTATTCAATTTCAATATTCGAAAATATGATGGGCGAAGTATCAAAGAAGCATCAAATTGGATTAAAGATATCGAAAAATGAATCTGAATGAACAATTAGTGCGTCATTAGTGTTTTCGATTTGTTACTGTCTAATGAAGCTGGAGTTTTATGGCATGATTTAAAAACAGATGCAGTTACAAAGGAGAAAGCAAAATCATGGTTTTTAAATACATTTACAATAAAGAAATCAATTACCAATATGATTGTGGAATTGGTCGAAATTAATCAAAAAGGAGATGAAAAATTTGGTACATTTGAAATCAGGGTAAGAAATCTTTTGGAAAGTATTTTTGATTCAGGAATTAGTCTTGAAGAAATTGTAAAAGATATTATTTCTAAACAAGCTAGAAGTACAGCGCTTAAAGAAAAAATAATTTCTAAACCAGTTATGAAAGTAAAAGATATTCGCAATTTGGCCAAATTATATGAAAATCAGAAATATGTACAACATTCTTCGTTAGTGATATTTGTGGATGCTGTACAAAAGAAGAGTTACTCGGATGCGTTGAAACAGAATAATTTAAATAATTGGCGCAAGAATCGAAATTTAGATAGCCAAACATCAAGATATCATAATATGGATAGAAAAACTTTGGAAACAGAAATAGTGTTGCCGAACGAATTAGAGTCTAACAAAAATTATGGAAATAAAGTAAGTTATAATCATGAGAATAATCCAGCTATTTCTAATAGGAGATATAATGAGAAGATTATCAATGAAAATCAAAGATTTCGAATATTAGTTTCAATGAAACATCAGGCAAGGAAATTTTACAACAAGTGTCGTGAATTACCTGAACCAAAAGAGGAAATTTTATCACCGGGTCAATGCTACTGTTTTGGTGACAGTGTTGGGATATTAAATATTCGTCGATGGATAGATCTCTTGATCCCACTCCTCGTATTCAATAATCAAATAGAAAAAATCCCAACAAAGAAATCTTTATTCACAAATATTCACCACATGATGCAATTATTTGCTTTTTTGTAAACACCCTAAGGATATCACGTAATAAGTCACTGCAATCTGATTAACTTCTTTATCTGTTTATTACTTTCAACTCGTTTCTCAAACTGGTTAGATTTTTCTCTTCGACCAACTGGCAACTTATTTTGTTGTCAGTTCCTTTTATAACTTTGGTTGTTATTAATTTGGATTAGGAATAGACCAATTATGTGCATTCATGATGAAAATAGTGATTTGCATCGCGAGGAAGATGTAATAGATCATGAGGTTATGCAACAAAAAACGAGAGCAGCCCTGTTGCTTACATTTAGTCAATGGGGTTGGACCAATAAATAATAATTTAAATCGAAATGAAGATAGAAAAATGTGATGTATCAGACGAGTGATGGAAGACAGTGGATCAGAATGAAAGTTGGAAATGTTGAAATTGATATACTATGGGATTCAGGAGCTGGTATAACAGTTATGAGTAAAAGTTTTGGGCAAAAGATTGGAAAACCAATTTTAGTAGATACAAATATTATACTTAGCGGGTGTTTTCTGAAATGAGAGAAAAACCTATGGGATCAACATGGATAAATGTTAATTGGAATGCTAAGTGTCGATTAATAAATGTATTAATAGTTGCAAGAATTCATCCAAATTTTATTGACGAATTGATGTTATGAAGAACTTTGGTATAAAGCTGATGGAAGTAAATAATATTGATACTATGCTGATTTTAGAAAAATATTCAAATGGAGATAGAGTAAGGAACGCGTTAAAATGTGTTCAGAATCCAGAAAGCAACAAGCTGAAAGTTTTGATACGAAAATATGGAACGATATTTATGGCTTCGACATTTATCTGGGTCCCACAAAAATATTAAGCCATGAGATTACTGTCAATGTGTCACCAATTTTACAACATCCTCGTCGCCAACCAATGCATTTGGAACATAAAATTGACGAATTAGTTAGAAAGTTAGTTGAAACAGGAGTGGTAAGCCAATGCCAAAGCCCATGGAACTCTCCGCTAGTGATTGTTGGAAAATAAGACGGATCAATACTAATGTGTCTGGATTACAGACAACTTAACGCAGTTACAGAGAAATTTACATTTCCAATGCCAGGTATACATCAGCTGCTCGATTGCTTAGCTGACTCACAGATATTTTCGTCAATAGATCTCGGACAGGCTTAATATCAGGTAGAATTAAATGAAATCTCTAGGAAATATACAGCTTTTAGTACTAAACAAGGACAGTTTTGTTTTATTCGCATTTCTTTTAGTTTAGTAACAGCACCAACCACATTCCAAAAACTGATGCATGAACTTCGGGAGGGTTTTATTTTCAATGGTGTTATTGTATATCTTGACGATATATTAGTATATGGAAAGTCGGAGAACCAACATGATGAAATACTAGAAAAAGTTTTTAGACGTATTCTGAAATCAGGATTAAAAGTGAACCCAGAAAAATGCAAATTTCATCAAAAGGAACTTACTTTTCTTGGTCATACTATAAGTTTAATTTTAATAATTTGAAGATTGAAGAGATTTTAAAAGCAGAAGCTCCAAAGTGTTCGTCTAAATTAAGATCATTTCTGGGATTTGCTAATTATTATTGTCATTTTTTTAAAGAATAAGCTGAAATAGCGGCGCTACTTTATGCGGCAACTTCAGGATGTGATAAAAGCTTACAGTGGACTGATCGTTGTCAAAAAAGTTTCAATGAGTTTAAAATGAACTCAGCAAAGCACCAATTTTAGATAATCCTTAAAAAAATCTCATTTTTGTTTTGGATACAGATGCTAGTTTTGGAGCAATTGGCTCAGTGTTGAGTCAAATAAAAGAGAATGGAGACGAAGCAGTAGTTGCTTATGGATCACGTCATCTGTCAGTACATGAAAAAGGTTATTGTGCGGACTAGAAAAGAATTATTAGCATTACATGAACATGTCATGTATTTAAAACCGTATTTGTATGGAAAAAGATTTATAGCAAGAACAGATCACAAGGCCTTGATTTTCATGAATACAACGAAGAAACCAATTAGTCCTCGATTCCAAAATAGGATGACAAACCTATCAGAATATGATTTCGAGCTTCAATATAGAAAAAACAGCGACCATAGTAATGCAGATGGACCATCAAGAATTGATGAATCATTATGCTCGCAGTGTCAAACAAAACACGGTGATGCTAAAAGCTAAAATCACGAATTAAATATATAAATTATATGTCGAATACTTCAAGTGAGAATCTTATGGAAAAAATCAAGTCCAAACAAGAAGGGGATCCGAATTTCAAGTAAATGAAAAATCTAATGAAAGGTGTTATTGAAAATTGTTCAGATAGTGTTAAAGCTAGTTATGTGTAAAAAAACAATGAAAATATAAAGATAATCGATGAATTTTTAGTGTTAGAAGAAGGAAATAATATTGTAGTACTAATTCCTCCTGACTACGCGGAAGATTTGTAATCAAAATTCATGAAGATTTATGTCACCTTGGATCAAAAAAAAATTAAAATTATCTTAAAGATGATTATTTTTGGCCATCTATTATTAACACTATAAAGGAATCTCCAAGTATATGCATGGTCTGTGCGAAAAGGAAGATAATTTCAAGCAAAACAAAGGAACTAATGATTCCTAGACAGAGTAGAAACTTCCATGAACAAATTGTAGTAGATATCGCGTGCATGAATAAAACAGAAACTAACAAAAAGTATGTAGTTATCATTGACAGAGTTAGCAAACTGGTGAGTCTTACTGCAGTATCTAAAATGGATGATCAATGTATTGTGGGGTGCGTGGTGTGGATGACCTTCACCCCAAACATACAAAATAATTTTGCTCCCGCCAATGGTTGCCCGTTGCTAGGCAACGTTGGTACTGTAACCACTGGTCACAGGACGTCCAAAGGTGAGTTCCGATATCAGAACTGCTAAGGGTTAGCCCTATGTCCGTCTTCTATTTCAGGTCCCTTTATTACTTTCTATTTAATACTTTTCTTTTCTATATTTGCTTACAAATAGTGACATAATAAACTAAACAATTTTTATTTAATATCAGACAGGTCAAATTATCGTCAGACATGAGTTTATTATCTCATTTGGCCACTCCTTGGGCGCGTCGTCGCAACCGTTTGGTTCGACCTGGTCGAGCGTGTGATCGGGGTTTCTTGTTAGTTGATTGGTGATTCATCGAAGTTTATGCGGTATGAGATGTGAGTTTCTACTATTTTCTTTTATATTCATACGTTTATTTGCGAGGGCGTGGTGGAGTGAGTGAACGGACATTTAATTTATTCTTTCTCGTGGTTGAACGTTATTAAAGATTTTTATAAGTTATTTGCAATTTATTATTTGATGTTGACTATTATTTATTATTCGTTCAGGTTGGCGGTGAAAGCCCATTGTTACTGATCACGTTATCGCCTTTGTCATTACGATCTTGTGTGATTAACGTCATCGACCTGTCATTCGCGTCGGATTGTAGTTGATTTATTCTGCTGTAAACTCAGACTATGACCTGTCTGTAGTTTATTTGGTATAATTACGATCGGATTGTTCTTTCTATAGATTAGTACGTGGCTAATCTCGTTGTTAACTCGATGAATGGACTTTTAGGACGTTTTCCACCTGGATTATTACTCCTATTCGACGTCGGTAAATTTAAAGAAAACACGTTATTGCAAGTTGCTCCGGAATACTGCTATTTCTGAAAAATGTTCAATTGTACGCGCTTGTCAGGGAGAAAACTGCTGGGTGGAATATTCGACGACAGCTATTCGATGAAGAGAATACCGAGGTTGGGGAAAAGTCTAAATCTCTACTCTGATATTTCGTTGGGTTGTGAAGTTGAACTATATGGTTTGCTAATTTGGTCGGAACTTCTGATTTTATGACTTCCATCAATTTCAGGGTGTCTCTCAGGTTTTATTCGGATCTAAAGATTCAATATTATTCGTGGGAAATTTATCGCATTCAAATTATCAAGGATTTTCTCATGAAAGCTGAGCTCCTTTATTTTCATTTATGAACTATATTGTGATATTTTATTGTTATTAATCTACTATCCTTGTGTGGATCATTCGTATTAATTTATTTATTCACGTCAGGTGCGTGTAATATAATTATTGTTGTCGCCTTTTATCTATTATTGGTAGTATAATTTTATTATTTAACTCATTGAATTATCCTTGGATCCATTAATTACCTTTTTATCTTTAAATTGGTTAGAGGGATTCAAATCTAATCATTAATTTGGTTTACGATTCATCAATGCCTAATGCCTTAATTACTATTACTTTTATGAAATGTTAGCGGATCTATATCCTGTCGTAATTTTTCTCGACATCAGTTATTTCTACCCTATCGTTTGCAGTTTCGTTCCTTTACTCCATTTTCTCTGGCTTCCTACTCATAATTTATTGGTTAGTTTAGATTAAATCTGAGGATAGTTCAAATCATTAACCTTTGTGAAATTTTTTCTTGATTTTCATTACATGAGTATTATAATTATGGATAATTTTATTTAATCAATCTATCTGTTGATTACGTTATAAAAGTATTCTCGTTATAGTATGTTCTGGTCACAAATTTAGTTATAATTCCATCATTTTATTAATTTATTTACGTCGCGTCGAGTTTAAGTTATGGATTCAATTACTTTAAATCAAATTAATTACCATTTAGTTATTAAATTTATCTGCATCGCATCGGTTTCAAGTCCCCACTACCCGAGCCTTGATTTTAGTCCTAAAGTTCTTGTGTTCATATTAGATTTTACGAGTGCCCACTGGACTACTCAGTGTTATCATTTTAGCCGATTTGTAATTAGATATTTTAGGTCGATTTTACGGGAGATGGGTGAAAGAGAGCCAGCCAAAAGACTAGTTCTCAATCTTCCCACCGCCCCTATAATGGATAGAATATTTACGTTCGAGATCCGTCGTTACGCATGACAGAGCTCTCACGGGCACACACTATAGGCGGAGAAACCGCACTTACATAGTGTGACTAATTATGTTATGATTTTACTTTCTTGTGTGATGTGTGGCTGTGGGCCAGAAAAATTTCGACATAAAACTGAAGATTCGATTTTCATAATACATATATTTGTTGAAACAATTTCATCATAATTCGTTCATAGTTCGGTTCATACATATCAACATACGACAAAAGGTCCTCATACATACGAGCAAGTAGAGCTTACATTAAGTTACTTGGTTTCGCAGTACGAAAACAATTATCGAAAGTTGCTTCCTTGAATAAAATTACTCTGGCAAAAAGTAATCTGTTCACTGAGTGAAAAAGTGATTAAAACTTTGTGAAAATGGATTGGTATTTATACCAGTTCTGTGACCCTAACGTTGCGTGTTATTTTTTTATGCGTTAAAACAAAATTTGACCTTGCCATTATGTATCTAATTTATTTCTAATTTATTATTATTTTTCGATTTCTTTTGCAATTTACTCATTTGTTTTTAATTTCAATCATTTCTGATTAAAATTATTTTATTTTTGTTCGCTTTATTCATGAACTCTTTTAATTTTTCGTAAATTGTCACTTTATCGGTCAAATCTTTTGTTATCGTGTTATTTCTATGTCAATTCGTGCATATCTTGGTGCGTTTGTTAATATTTTAATTTAATTTTATGTTTTCTATTTTATATGTTAAATTATGTGTTTTCTCGCATTTTTAGGTGTTTATTAGATGTTTATGGGTCTGATTTTAAAACGTGCGTGTTATGTTTGTGTGCTGTTTCCACTCCATTTAAACAAAAGCTTGTACTGGCCCAACAGTATATTCAAAATCATATTACATAATTGAATATATAGATTTGGTAAAGCAATCAGTATGTTGACAGATAGAGGTAGAAACTTTGAAAGTGCCTATATGAAGAAAAAGATGGCAGAATTAAAGATTAAGCAAGAGTTTGCCTCGCCATATCAGCATCAATCAAATGGACTGGCGGAACGTGTAATACGAACAGTGAGAGGTATGATCACAACATCCTTAAAAAGTAAATGTGAAGAAATAAATTGGTTTGAATTACTACCACAGATTGAATTTAATTGTAATGCTACTCAGCAAAGTTCCACGGAATTTTCACCGTTTGAAATAGTGTATGGAAGAAAAAAAAATATCCATTTCAAATTTAATGTCCAAGAAACAAGTAAATCAGATTTGATTGATAAAGCTAGGATAAATTTAGATAAAGCATCAATAAAATTGAGTCAGTTTGAAAGTGAAAAACGGGTGTCAAGAGATTTTAAAGAGGGAGAGTGGGTTTCAGTTCGAATAGAACCACACAAAAGACAGAAAATTGATTTTCAGTATGAAGGACCATTTAAAATAATCAGATTCATATTTCCTCATCAGGTTAAGCTCCAGTGTTATAACGGGATAAAACAACGCAGAATCGAGTAGTTGAAGAAGTGGACAAAACCTTAAATAGGGGGAAGTTACGATATTACTAGATATCTGTTGTTTCAAATTTATCTGCTAAAGTTTAGCTGATTATTTTGAAACAACAGATATTTATTAATATCGTAACTAAACAATTACATTAAAATTATTAAGTTTAACATTTAAATAAATTATATTGCTTTTTCCAAAAAAATTTAATTAACTTTGTTGACATAAATTATATAATAATCATATTTATAATTCCTAAACTCTATTTGTAAAATAACCAACTAATTTGCATTATGAAAATAATTCCGAACTAATTGCCTATTAAAATTTAACTTCACAATCAACCATCTGCTATAAATATAACAAATCATTGATCTAACTCAATACATACTGTTAATAAATTTCACAATCTGCCATCAAATAAATTAAATAAATCTCGTATGTTAAACCAAAAATAATATAATTATTTGCCAGCCTAGCTTCAATAGTCTAAAAAAGTTACAATTCAACGAATATAAATTATTCCCTTACGTTTCCACTTAGAAAAATATAAAACTACATCAACACTGAAAAAAAATTCGTAATCTATTCATTTAATGAATGTGTGTGTGCCTCACAGACAAACTATAATGAATTGGCTGGCTCAATTCCCATTGGTTATTTCTTGCAATGTATGTCTTCATTCTGAAGAAAAGTGTTTCAAATCAATCGATGGATTGATTCACCTATCCACTGGGATTAAAAATTAAAGCTTTCGTTGAACTATGGAAGAATCTATTGTCGCTTTATTAGGAAAGTATATTCTTGATAAATCTCTAATTTCCAATACAGTATGCCGTTATGATGATGACTGTATAGATCGACTTAATCATGTTTATACAACTACGCTTATAGGAATTTGTGTTTCTTTCATGCTCACAAGGCAACTTGTTGGGAAACCTATCACTTGTTGGCTACCGACGGAATTTTCTGACTCACAAGTTGCATATGCAGAACACGTGTGTTGGGTCATGAGCACTTACTACGTGAAGTTGGATGAAAGTATGCCATTTTATATTTTCAGAAAAAGTCATACTCTTCATTATTATCAATGGATACCTTTCATTTTACTCGGACAAGCAATTCTTTACATGGTGCCCTATCTATTGTGGTATTTCGCTATTAGGAGATATCGATCACAAGTAAGAAATTATTTTAAGATTTTAAATAATGGCAGCCATGTATTTAAGTTTAAAATGAACGAGACAGAAATTTGATTTAAATAATATAATAGTTTTCAAGTCAATCAGAATGTTATAGAATTTCAGTTGAAATAATTTCTCAATTGTTCAATGCATAATAAGACTATTTCTTAAGTACAATGCACTACAAAATGTACAGATTGATTAGACAAGTTTTTAAGGCGTATTCGATCACTGAGAGAAGTATTTAGCAATTCGCCTGCATAATTTATAATTGAATGGAAGCCCATTCTACTACTGTTGGTCGACAAACATTTAAAAGAAATGAAGAATACACTTCAGAAATGAAATACATTTCGGAATGCTTCTCCTTGTAAATCAAAATATAATTAAACACAACTCTGAGTTTTTTTTTTTGAGAAAATAACATCTTTAATAGGTGGCTCCAGCGCCATAACTAGCTTTTTAGGGCCCTGTGCAAAATTTTTTTGGGAAAAAGTAATTATAGTTCAAATAGATATACAAAAAATTTATTGTACACAAAAATATATTACATTTTATTATAAGAATATTTAATTTTCATTTAATTGTACTCTAATTTGTAAAGAAAATTCAATTAACAATTTCGTTTTAGGGCCCCCTAGATCTCTTGGCCCTGTACGGGTGCACCCGCCTAGTTACGGCACTGGGTGGCTCCGTATGGTTTGGCATATTTTTTTAATGGATTAAAATAGGCATTCTTGTTTAAAAATTTTTGAATGCACTGTGTTTAGCACAAGCATATTTAATTGTTAAATTTGTTCATTTTTAGAAATTCAAAAATACTACTGCTCAAAATAAATTGAGCCATTTTTTATTTACGCTGCGTAACCAGTTTGAAGTAATATGAAATAATGTTTTATGATTATATCACTAAAATAGCATCAAATAGAACAATTTTATCCAAATTAAAAACCATATAACATTTATAAACAATACAACAAATTATTTTAAATGACAAAAACACTAAATATGTCATATTAGTTGATATTATGACGTTCAAAAATGTCTTTTGCAACTTGAATAACTTCAATTTTACACCGAATGCTAATATGTTGTTGTCTTTCCAGACGAAGTTTTTCCATCGACATGTGCGCCAGTTTATAGTTATTGTTACTTCCGCAATTAATAAGATTCTTCATAGCTATTTGTAATGATAGTAATACGATTTTTTTGTAACTGAAGTTTCTTTTAGGAGGTTTTTATTGATACGCTGAGCTGGTTCTTTTTCCAAGTACTGTTTAATATGGAAATCAAAATGTGATTGTCCAAGAGAACTCAGAAACATTACTTTTACAATATTGAACTTACTACTGATTTGACAATTAGGCTTAGATTTCCCAGGAAGTTGATAGAACTTCTATTTAATTTTGGTAATATTGAACCATTTTTCATCGATGTGTATGTAGTCAATCATGCCTTGAAATTGGCCATCATCATCCACAAATGATAAACAATATTCCAAACAATTCAACTGATTACTTTAAGTCAGCAATGGTTTAACCCTTAAATATTGCTATTTGGCAGTATAACAATATTTTGTTGATCAGGTTACTACTGAAAAGAAATACATGGGGTTCGCGTGTAGTAGTGGGATGTGTCACCTACAGCACATCCCTCTCCCTCCAGGGTAATAATTTTTCTAAGTTTAAAAGTACAATTTTTCTGAGACAAAGACCATGACTCATTCAAGGTCATCGAAACAAAAACAATGATTCATCAAAAGGTTTTCAAGGTCACTTAAACCAAGATCATGACTCATTCAAGGTCATTGGGTGACTCATCATATTTTCCAAGGATATTATTTAAAAAAAACTTAAATTTAAAATTATTACTTATTTTTATAAGTAGTGTTTTAATTATTATATTTTTTTAATTTTAATTTTAATTAATATTATTATTATTATTATACTATAATTAATATATAATAAAAACAACGTCATTAACAACAAAAAAACTTTTATTAAAAAGAAATAATTCGACTATAGTAAAATTGTCGAAGAGCTTTATTCAAAGCCCATTCCAAATACTTCCGATATCGGGCAGCGCAGCAATGACATCCATCATCACATGGATATTCGAGTTCAATATCCTTTAACATTTTGTTTTGTTTGACGTCCCATAGGAACTCATCGATTACGGAAAATATCCATATAGATGTATAATTAAAGACCAAGTCTGAAATCATTGATACTGGCTTATCCTTCAATATTTCATGTATATCTGGATAATAGAAGTCTAGACTTTCTTTGATAACTTTAAAATAATCATCTACAGAACAAGTAAAAATAATAATAATAAATTACCATAATGTTCAATTTCGTTCATAGCTTGAACTGCGCTCGGTACAATAACATCCATTATAATTATAAAAATTGAAATAACAATTAGTTTTATACTAATTTAAACCAATGAGAAATTAAACACACAAACCTTTAGCTATAAACAATAAATATTAATTTATAGATTTGAAAATGATTAAAGAAATTTTATTAATAATATTAGTCGTTAGTTATTTTAAAATGGCTAACTCAATTGTTGTAAACGTTCAAGGTAAAAATTCAACAAGATGTGTATGTCCTGATACCGCCGTGTTGATGGATATTTTGTATATGATAGATAGGCCTAGATATTTAAAAACTCCAGTCAAAAGGTTATCTGAAAGAATGAGTAATTTAGAAATCCGATTTGAACTCACATATGAGACTTTAAAAAGAGCTCGGAACGCAATAGATGATGATATTATATATCTAAATCAGACCATAGGTATTATCAAAAATGAATTTAGAAAATCAATACCAGAATTGAATGAAAATCGAAAACTTAATGAAAAAATGATAAATCAAGTTCAATATAGTATAAAAGCTTATTCTAATAAAACAACTAATCAGTTCAATCGTATAATGAAAGAAGTTCAACAGCCGATGAAACCAATGCAACCGGGTTATGCAAAACAGTGGCAACAAATCATCAATATTCACATTTTATTATATATTTTTACCTATTTTCTTAAATAAAAACATTGCAACTTAAATGCAATATCCATGCATGATTCTGATTGGTCGAATATAGTATAAATAAACTTATACCTCCAAACATTTTTATAAAATGCCAGAAACTAAATTTTTTATAACTTTGTTGAATGAGCTGGTTGCTAATAATGGAGATGATGATTATATCAATAAAAACATAAAATTCATGGTCAACTGTACCGAGAAAATCGTAGAAGGTATCCCATTTGAGCATATTCTCAATTTGCCAACTTTGAAGAGAAAGAAAAATTCATTCCAATCGATATTTAGTTATATGTTTTATGAAAATAATAAATGAATGCGAATAATAGTAGGATTTATGTATATGAAACACATGATATTAAAACTAAATTATTAATAAAAAACTACATTTTTATAGATTTATTGATTATTACATGTACATGCTTCATCACCCCAATATTCTATCATTATATTTTCTATAAGATGGTCAACACAAGTCTTAAATTCGTTTGGCTCAACTAAATTTTCAGTAGGAGTTTCTTCATCAATAATAATTTCAGTATCTTCATTATTAATAATTTCTTCATCATTAACAATTTCTTCATAATCACTCTGACATTCTGAATCACAACATGAATCTTCTTTACCCAATGCTTCAACTAGAGTCAACATTTCTCTAATTTTTATACCGGTTATTTCTTCGAGTTTATAAAACAAAAAGTTTATTAAATATTCTTAACGAAAATTAATTAATTATTTTATATTTTACCTTTTTCAGACATCATTTTTAAACAATTTTAAAACAAATTATAATTTTGTTTATAGAATATGTTGTAAAGAAAACAAAATCTGTTTAAATACATTTATTAACATCCACATTAAACACTAAAATATACATTAAAATAATTTTGAAAGTCTAGCAGTAACAATTTTCCAGATTGGAGAAAGCACATCATTTTCATCAGCTTTATATCCTTGTATTGTTATTGTTAAATACCAGTTTTCCTGTTCTTCGCAACCTATTTCTGTAAACGCATCATAATATCTGGTGAAGATTGCATTTTAAATTTGAATTTATCTTATTGAAAACCGTATCAATATCCTTGATATCTATCACTGAGTGTCCCAGCTTGAGATTGAAATTGAGTTCGATTGAGTTTGACTGGATTTACCAATTGCATATTGATGGGCTCCTTTAAAAAATACATTTTATAATTGTGGAACATCTGAACTGGTTGGACACTGATAGCAGAGTTCACTATTTTCGTGGTCATGTTTGATTTATGATCTATATAAGGTGGTGACGAGCTTTTATACCTTGCTAGATACTGATTAACCAATCAGAATCATACATGAATATTGCATGGTTATTGCATTTTATGTGTGCCTCGATTATCATTATTTCTATATAGTTTTAGTGTGCCAAATTATTATTGTGATTACTATATCATTGTAATCACTAATATTATTACTATTTAAAAAATTGATACTATTAAAATCAGACTATTAAAAATATTACTAATCAAACCAAAACAACCAAATAAACAATAAAACATTTATTTTCTAAAAAGTTAAAATTTACAAACATTTTGAACAGATTTGACGAGGCACCATTCCACATATCTTTGGTATCTGAAATCGCAACAGCTGTAATCCAGAATACACGGATATTCGGGTTCCATATCCTTCATTGTTCGATTTAACTTCACATCCCATAAAGCTTGACCGATTATATTGAATATCCAGATATTTGTCTCGGTGTATACGAGATCAAGAATCATTGATGCTGGTTGGTCTTTCAAAATTGTTCGCATTTGAAGGTAAAAGAAGAACGAACGCTCTAAAATTACTTCTTGATATTTATCTGTAAACAATGATAATAATAATAAATAATAAATTTACCATAATTTTTCAATTTCGTTCTTTGATTTTACTGAAATTGTCATCGGCGTTGTATTTTCCATTTTAAAAATGAAATAAAATGAATAACCAAGTGGTTTTAATCAATCATTAGCCAATCAGATATCGACCAATCCCATGATTTCATTGTCTGTAACAATATTTTTGTACTCTAGATTTCGCAACCCTAATATGACTATTTTGCCACTGGCAAACACGTTAACACACATTGGGTTGTATTTTAAAAGCCTCAGTGCATGAAATAAATCTGGCCTCGAACATACAAAGGCATTTTGTTGACATGTTGTATAGATTGATAGAATGTTCCATATCCACGGTAACCGTAATTGACTGTATTTTAATATCCTTTATTCTATATTGTAATTTATTAACATCTAAAGGTTTCTTGCATCCCATGATTCTGCATTTGCCGAATTTGAAAAATATTATAGGGTATTTTCCACTACTATCAACAATTTGGTGAGGTTTACCATTCGGAAACGTCATTTTTGACACGTCGAAAGTTTCTTTATAATTTATATTTGATAGCATAATTAAACAATAATGAAATATTAATATATATATATATATATATATATATATATATATATATATATGATTTTTAGAAAGATATCATTAAATTGTATAATATAAACAAAAAACTATAATTATACAAATTAATAATGGAATTAAGAAATTATGCGGTATATCAAATAGTTGGCTCAAGTGGTACCGGTAAAACTATGTTTGTGTGTAAATTACTGAAATCTAATTTATTCCAAACAAAATTCAACAAGATTTATTGGCATAGGGGTGCAGATGAAGAACATGGATTAACTGAAGATAATTTCTGTAAATTGAAAAACATGAAAATATTAAAGGGTTTCGATAAAAATTGGTTAAGTCGATTAAGGAAAGGCGATGTCATCATTATCGATGATTTGTATCAGGAAGCTAATAAAGAAAAGGATTTCAATAATTTATTCACAAAAATCAGTCGACATGTTGGTGTTACTGTGATCTTTATTACTCAAAATCTATTTCATCAGGGTGGCGCACATCGAACAAGGAATTTAAATGTTCAATATTTAGTTATTTTCAAGAATCCTAGAGATGCAACAGTTATTGATTTTCTTGCTCGACAAGCATACCCTAATAATCGTAATTTTCTTATCAGTGCATTTCAAGATGCTACAAAATCACCACATGGATATATATTTCTTGATTTCACACAACAATGCAATGATGATTTACGGGTAAAAACAGATATTTTCAATAAAGAAGGTCCCATGGTTTATAAACAAAGTTGAAAACATTAACATGTAAAAATGTATATGAAATCCAGGCTTAAAAATATCCGAAAACTTAGACAAAGTATTAAAAAGACAATAAAGACTGAAAAAGTTCCACCAAAAACTAGTTATACACAATCTAAAAAACTAATAACCGCGAATTTCCACATAATAAATTTAATTTCTAAAAACCCTAAACCTATTAAAAAAAGTAATAAAAAGAGTAAAAAAGTTAAGATTGTAAAAAATCATAGGAGTTTCCCATATTTTAATGCATTGTTAAAGACTTCGAGTATGAAAAGAATGCCTATTTTACAATTATTTCCAAATTTTGTTGTCGATGATTTACTCCAAATTCTACTAAAAGTAGTCAGAGGTAAAATTAAAATCAGTAAATCTAATAAACTAGTATTGAATAAACATCGTAAGCCTTTGTTATCGCTAGTAAATAATAAAAATTATAAGCAAATGAGAAAAATCATATATAAACAACAAAGTGGTTTTATCGGAGCAATGTTACCATTAGCAATATCGTTATTAGGTGGATTACAATAAAAGATGGGACAATGATTAACTAATGTTAAATTAAAATTTAAATCATCTTGTTGTAATGGAGAAGATTTTGACGAACCCAGAAAACAAAGCAGGTTTCGGTGAAGTGGTAAAGTTAAAGAAAAGAGTCCTAAATTCGAAAAAGGAAACGCTAAAGTGGTTGTCAGATCAGCTTGCCAACAGTTTAAACAAGCCGATGCGGAAAAGATTTCCAACGAGAGCTTACAAGACATTCGGTATTAATGATTTATGGCAAATGGATTTGATGGAGATGATACCATATTCGAAGATTAACAAGGGTTATAAATATATTTTAACGTGTATTGATGTTTTCAGTCGTTTTGCCCGCGGTGTACAAGCAAAGACTAAATCTACAGAGGAAATATCTAAAGCAATTAATAATATATTTAAAAATGGTCATCCAGACAATTTTCAAACCGATTTAGGTATTATTATTATTATTATTATTAATATTATTAATAATAATAAATTTATGGTTGATTTTCAAAATCCCATTTATTTACATGGAAATTGGGAAATTGCTTTGCAAGACTTTACATTTGTGTACAATACATTCCCATTTTATAGTCAATGTAAAATCAATTACAAGAGGGGCGTTCCCAAAACATGTAGTGGTATTTTCTCAATCAATAATATTGAACGATATTGTCATATTCAGAATCAAATTTTAGATGAAAATAGTGGCATGTTTTTCAAAGATGGATTGAATGTTAGTTGTAGTTTTAGTCCATTTACAATAAAGTTTGAAAGTATTGATGATGCCAGCGAATGAGTAGTAATAAGCTTAACATTGTTCCTGATACTGAATACCTATTACGTTTCAAAACTTTTATTGATGTCGGCCCTATGAATGAACACATCAAAATATCTGTATTATATATTAATGAGGTTGAAGATACATTTACGTTTACTAATGATTTATATATTGAAACACTTGAAGAGTTACATAAATATATTTCATTCAATTGTTTACATATATTTAAAAATATTGAATTGTTAAAGATGGATTATGTAAATTCAGTTACATTTGATAAAAATTTGGCTAATACATTGGGATTAGATAAGCAAACATATCGGGCAAGTGCTTTTGGTGTACGCAAACCGAAAATAATAAAACTTCATAAACAAATGTTCATATATACTAACATCATCGATCTTATAATTGTTGGTGATTCTTTGGTTCCTCTATTGAAATTAGTTTGGGTGAATAAACATGATCAGGATGAAGTTGTCAATATAAATATCGATAATCCCATGTACTTACTGGTATCAACATCATGTATAAACAATATAGAAATAAATATTCGTGATAATAGAGGTAAATTTATTGAATTTAGTAAAGATACAAAAAATCATTTGACATTACATTTTCGTAAATTAGATGGCCAATAACGATATTATTAGTATGTATAGTGGTAGCCAAAGTGGTGGCGAATTACCATATTACGCATTGCTAGTTTTGGTATGAAAACTGCTAAAGATCTGATAATGAATGATCAGAAAATATTACCATCTCTGAAAATCAAATGCATTATCCGAGTTAGGGAAAGTTCTACCGGGTGTTGTGGATATGTTTCAAAAACAGGCACTGGCATCGCCACCAGCACCTGCTCAAAAACGTAAAAGACATCATAAACATCATATAAACAAACGAATGAAAGGACATATACTATATTTCAAAAATGATTTGCGGTAAATCTGAATTGTGTTTATTTGATAGACCATCTCCTCAGGCCGTAATTGAAATTGGGGCCTTTGAAGAAGTATTCCCGATGAATTATATTATGGATAATAGACCTGATATATCTTCATTGTATACTACTGTGGATACTATTATTGCATTGTATACTATACTATTTGTTTGAAAGGAAGTGCCGATTAAATTCCAAGATTTTCATAAATGCTGCACTGTTCTTCAATTCGGCTCAATGGAAGAAAAAATAATGATATATAATAATTATTATAAAGTTGTTTTTGAATTACAAGTGATCCAACCTTTTAAGTTTAAATGTCTGTATCAATTAATAATGCTTTGTCCTATGAAGCTGTTGCAGCAATAGAAAATACGGTTTACACAGAGATTCCAAGTTATTAAATCAATGTCAGTTACTAAAAATTTTGAAATGATAATTACACCCATCCCTTGCTTAATGAAAATTCTTTTTACGAAATTACTCGGTTTACTTAATAAAATTTCGATTTACTAAATTTATTTACATACATATTTCAACTTTTTAAATTAATTTTTTTCATTTTACAAAATTTCGTGAACGAATTAATTTCATTAAGCGCTGGATAGGTATAATTTTAAAACTTTATCAGAGTTTGCAAAAATCAAAGATCAATTGATATTAACAAAGGGGTATATTTTAAATATCAATGCTGTATTTAAAAACGGGGCTGCAACATATATCATTTTTAAATTAAGGTTTATTGAAAATAAAAAGAAAATGTTTGAATACTATTTTGGATGTATTGGGTCGTTCAGAGATTTTTATTCCAATGATTTTTCACGTCAGAATTATTTATTTTAAGCGCGGAAACAGAATTGAGAGCAATAGAAAATCGAAAACAATTACAACGTATTTTTTAGAGTAATAAACTAAATGTTTCAATAAGGAAAATGACAAACTAGAAACAATGGTTGTACTCATTACAATTCTTACTGGTATGATCATTTAGTGTGATCTCATTTTATTAATCGTATTTATCTAAATTTCAAACTGAATAAATGTCGTATGATTAATTCAATATTGCGAAATCTTGGATAGCATATCAAGAAACATTCTTTCGTTAAGACAGAATTTTTTGCATGCAATTATGATAACGTAGTAGCTCTGTATATGTATTAACATTTTATATTATTCTGATTGGCTACCAATAGAAAGGAGGAGAGAAAACAAAAATAAATGAAAATAAATGATTAAATTACAAGAAAACGCCATTCAAACTCTCGTTTTACTATACATTTCAAGATTCATTGTTATCATCAGGTAAAAAATAATTTGGATTGTAATTAGAGTTTATTCTCAAGAATTATTTTTCTCGATTTCTCGGACAATTTATTTTTCATTTCTCGAGAAATATTCCATTAAATTCTCGAGAAAACTGAATTTATAAAAAATGCTAAAAATCCAATCTAATGGCATTTATTGGTATATAAATTTCCAATTTTAATTAATATATCAACTGGGATATCTACAACTTCTCTTCTTTCATTAGATAACTTACAGATGGCTTCTTCTATTAAAAACTATAATAATTGTTGGAATTTCTTTGAAAAAATAGAAAAGGAAACAGTAAAGTGTAATATTTGTTCCAAACATATATCGTGTAAAGCATCAGCTACAACAGGATTACATCAAGGAAACACAAATCTCACCTAAAAGAATTAGAAATTCAATTTACACCAATTGATTCATTTTATAAACCAAATAGAACAAGCCTTAACGAGATTGTTTCAAAATTAGCCACCATTGATTGAATGTCCATAAGAAAAATTTGTTCCAGTGAATTCATACGAAAAAGCATTTTATCACTAGGCTTTACCTTATCCAAACAACCTCGCGATGTAATGAAGTTAATTTACGACTACTATGATGAAACGAAAGCGATTATCATTTCTAATATAAAGAAGAAGCAATTGATAAATAAAAGGGTCAGTATATCTATCGATGAATGGACTTGCTTAAGAAATCGAAGGTTTTTAAACATTCACATTTACTATTGTGATGGCGACTCTGATAATTTAGAATTGATTAGAGTTTGTGGTAGTTGTACTTCAGAAGTACTAATTGAATTAGTTGATCAGAAACTAAAAGATTTTGAAATATATTTTGAACGTGATGTTGCGGCAACTACGAGTGATGGAGCAAATGTAATGCTGAAATTTGGGCGTCTTTCTCCAGCACATCACCAATTATATTATAATCATGCTATTCATTTAGCAAAGATGTCAGTTCTTTATTCCAAAATAACAAACAATCAAAAAATTAGCGATGGCGTTGATAGTGATTCTGAACAAGAATATTACTTAAATTCATCTGTTAGTGATTCTGAAAGTAATAGGTCTACTTCTGATGCCGAATTTATTACTGAAGAATATTTATTACTTACTAAAGATATGAATATTGCAGAAACTATAAAATGAGTTCAAAGAATTGTTAAGATATTCAAAAATTCACCGGTTAAGAATTCAATATTGCAAAAATATATAATCGTTGTTGAAAAAAACACGATGGAATAACTTATTTGTTATGCTAAATCGTGTAATTCGTTTCATTGAGGCAATTGAAAAGTCTTTAAAAGATTTGAATTTATGCCATTTGTGGAGTGTAGAGAACACAATGACAATTAAATGTATTTTAAACGCATTAGGACCTGTTAAAATTGCAATCGAGGCTTTAAGCCGAAAGGATACGAATATACTAACTAGCGAAGGAATACTCAAATTTTTATTCAATGCACTTCAGTTGATAATTAAGTAGATAATTGTTGACTGAACTAAAATATCAATTATCTAAAAGGGGAAATATTTTATCAATTTCTCTTATAAAATTCTTGCAAGATCTATATTTTAAAAGAGATCGTGGCTACGATTTTTTCAATTTTTCTTCCAAGTCAGAAATTGTCAAAATTGCGAAAGTTTATATGGCAAGATTATTTAGAAAGATTAGAGATAAAGAAAATTTTGACCTAAACAATGAAATCGATCTTGACGATATGATTACAGAAAATGATTTGATTATCGATAAAAATTAGGCTTTGAATCTATCTCAGTTACTAGAAAAATCAATTCAAGAGAGCGTAAAGCAGCCTCAGCCCTTCTTAGATGATAATTATTCGTCACTAACAAAAGAAATTAATTTATATGAAGTGACAGGAAAGATTACTCTAAACTTAGAAATGCTTTGTCAACAATAAGACCGACGTCAGCGCAAAATGAACGAAATTTTTCAGTCTCTGGAAATATTGTGAGTGTGAGAAGAACGCGATTAACTGATGAATCAATTGATTGCTTATGTTTTTTAAAACATTTTTTATGAAAAAATAAAGCTAATTTGAATTGAATTTAATTTTTATTAAATATAATTTACGTAGATTATACAGTACCACTCAATTTCTGGAATATTTAATAACTGGCTTGCATATTTCTAAAAGATGTTTAATAAAGACCACATTTTTTCAAATATTTAAAGCCTCTGTGTATTTAGAATTTCTCAAATTTCGCGAGAATTCTCGAGAATGGAATTTATTTTTTTTGATTTCTCGAGAATGAAAAATGATCGAGAAATGCACTACTCTAATTCTAATGTATAAATTTAAACAAATTGTTAATTTTTTAATATCGTATTTTTAATTTTTAAATCATTTAAATTCACTTTTACTAAAACCATCTTTGCAATAATACATAATTGAGAATTGTTCTTTACTTCGGTAAACTCGTCCACTTTCAACGTAAAGAATGCATTTTTATTAATTTTTTTCAGTACTCTTTTATTCATTTAATCCTTATTTAACTGTCGTTCAATGTCAGTAGCCATCATTTCGATTCTTCAAGTTACTGTTTTCGCTGATAGTGGGATGACATTTATTGTCGCTAGTTTACAGTTTACAACATGTCTTCTTTAATAATCTCACCTTTTAAAAAATGACTTCATTTACTTTGTAAATAAGTGCGCAATTTTGAATGAGGCAGGAGCGACTTTTCTTGATTAGTCTGATGAATAAACTCTGCTGTTCATTCAAGTTGAGTTTTAAGTCAGAAATATTTTTTTCTAATTTGTATGAGTGGTGATGAATGATTCTCCACGTTACATCTTTACACTTAAATTGTACAATAAGTATACATTTTATAATAGAGCATGACCGATTGCATTATTCTACGATTGTCCCGATTTCCAATTGTGCCGATTGTGATTCCGATAACGATTGTGTATATATTTTAATTTTTGTTAACTATTAGACTTTTTAAACGCGACTTGTTATAATTTGATTTTTTTACTTGGTTCTTCTAAATACTCTTAATGTTTGCATTGGGTATTATAATATAATTAAGTGGTGCACGTCTTGTTTCGTCGCTAATCTATATTTATACAGAAAAGTTTGTTGTCTTTTGACTTCTGTTTTTTTGTAAGTCATAGTAATTCCCCGTTATCTGTGAATTAATTATTTATCTTGAACAATCGGCTCTGGATGGGCAACCGATTTCCGATTGTTCCGATTGCACCGATTGCGACATTTTGCTCCTATAATCGGTCCGATTGTGAATGTTACTGATTAATCGGCCGAGCTCTATTTTATAAAACGCGAAACAAAAGTGTTCTTCCCATTCTTCGTTATTTATATGCAAAGCACAGATTGATTTACTTCATTACATTATTAACTTCAACTTTTTGAGTATAAATTATTTACAAGTGGCATTATATTTTTTAATAAATATAATGCAATTTGAAAATGAAAAGAAATCAGTGAAAATTAAAAGAAGTTCTTATAATAAATTATTTAATAATATAATATTTATTATAATATTACTATAATTTTTACTATATTTTTTATAATATTACTAAATATAATATTTACTATTTCATCCGGTGGGCTCATGGGCTTGAGCTGCGCCAACCCATAAAAAATAATTAAATTTCTTTCGATGTTTACCAAATTTTAATGAGTGAAATGATCTAAATTATTAACTAAAAATGTGACCGGCAAGGGATAGATCCAGTGCTACAGCATTGCTTGCATGGTACGGTAATGGCACTGGCACGCCAAGAATAAGTGTGAACAGGACCCATCAAATATCTGGAGAATATTTTTGCTTTGTCCGGTCATGTCACTGTTTTGTGTGAATCGACATTAAGTCGGCAAAATAATAAAAATTGTTGTTCTACACTCCGCCGCCACGCCACATTCAACAGCTTGTTTTAATCGTGTTAGCACGAATTTATTCATCGCTCTCAACTTCGTTGCTGTATTTAATATTACGTTACAGTATAGCTCATTCATAAGATGCATATTACATTATATTTATTACGTACTTTCTATATTAATATACTGGGCCCTTAAGCCTAGTGAAAAGAAAAGTGGGAAGCCAGTTACTTTGCTAGCCGGTTACATTCATAAAAATGAGAATTTAGAAGTAAAGACGTTTTGTATTTTATGTTAAATTAGCCTAGCCTAGGCTAGTATTTGTTTACAATCATAATATCTCACTCATTATAATACTTCGAGCGTTCTAATTTGTACCATTGGATTTTACTTAAATTAGCGCATATATATATATATATATATATATATATATGCTAGGCTAACGTTGTTAACATACATTTAAAGGGCATTTAAGGTGTCTCAATTTGAAATTGAAAAACCAATATTAGATCTAAAAATGACACGTTTTTCTAATCGAAATTCCACTAATGTGACTTGAAATAATAAATTTTAACTATTTTAATTAAGTTATTTTATCAAAGTGACCTAAATCATTTTTTTCTTATTTAATTAAATTTTATTAAATTTACTACTTTAAAAGTGGGACTCTCATTATTTTGACAAATTATTTTGCGAACTGTAATTTTTCTGTATGTTATACTTTATTTGTAAATTTTTTAAACGAACAACATATAATACTCGATTAAATAAATTATTCTAATGTTTTTTTAATATTTAATTCTGCTAGCATGACAAAGTATTGTGCAGATTTGGGGATAAATTTTTTATTAAATTTCAATTACCGAATGACATTTTGTTTCGCATGTACATATTATATATGAAATAAAAATCAAAAGAAGTTTTGTTAATATTTTAACATTAAAACGTTTATGTGCATTAAAAATTCTATCACCAGAGGCAGTATGAATAAATTAAGTAGTACAATAATTTTTCTGTATCTATATATTTATGCAAAATTGTAGCTCGGAGATTTTAGAATAGATTTTTAGAGTTTAATAAATTGAAATTTGAAATGGAATATATTATTATTTAAATAAAAGAACAATATTTTTAAAAATATATTTTTGCAACATATTTCGACAGCTCAGTTGACATCCTCAGGCACTAAACATCTTCGATAAAACGATTATACTTATATATTTATTAGTAATTAAATAATTATATTTATCGGAAACTGACAAAAGTGATTATACACTCAAAATACACGTGAATAAAGTATCTTGTATGTAGATTTTTGAGTTAAATAATTTAATTATCAAGATTTTATGAGTAATACTTTCACAATAGTTTTTGAAACCCTTAGATAACACTTTAAAATTGAAATGTCTGTTTTTAACTTGTAGGTCGTATTCAATCGGACATGCTTTCAAACTCATATAGTTGACAGACAGTCTTTTTAGTGTATGTGGCATTACACCCACTAAAAGTAAAACGATATACAAGATCAGAACATTTAACAAAAGTTTGTTAAAATGTGATGAGATTATTTTAAAAAATGTATAAATTTGTTTTGATTTTGATATTAGGAAATTAGGATAAAATGCACAAATTTCCCAGTGTGGGAAATTTTCATACTTCATATATTTTAAATTGATATAAGTTTTAAAATTTCAAATATTAAACACTTTGTTTGATTTCGTTTTAAAAATACGGATCTTTTCGGTTATACGACCGCCACCCCTAAAATAAAAAATTAAATTTTATTATTTTTAATCAAAACACAATTAACATACATTCAATATAATCAATAATGCATTTTAATGTCATTCTAAAGGCCAATGTGCAGCAATATTCATCAGGATAGTCTCAAATTAAATTATTTTATGGGTGGCGGTCATATAACCGAAAAAATCCAAAAATACTTATGAAAAGCTGTTTTTAAACAGAGGTACTGGGACCTGTACTGGCTGGAGATGTTGTTGATGTTGTAGAATTCTCCTACCAATATTGAACATTGAACAGAGTCGTTATTTGTCCTAAATGTTTTGTAGATATGCAAACAGTTACATATACTAGATTTAAAGAAAAAATGGCCTTTAAGTGTATAAACAAGTGTTGTAATATATATAGAAACATTATTCGATTCTAACCAAACCTTTTTAAAATGATTTTAATCCTTGGACGCGTTTAACTAAATAAAGTATTGATTCTGGGCGACTTTAAATAAATGGCTAAAAGTTCTCTGGCCCATATGATATGTGGAATTTGGAAATATTCTTAAACGAAAAATGTATTCAAAAACATCTGATTGAACTCTTAGAAGTGATGATGCATATAAAATCTTTGTAAACGTATTTACAAATAATGTATCACAAATATAAATATGAAAGATTTGGACTACCAAAAAATGAAATTTGAGTTTTCGGCATTGCCGATGCAAAATTTAGACCAGTCAGAATTTATGTGAAAGTGATTCCAAATAGAAAGACACTTTATTGCCTATCATCAAAACAATTTTCAAACCGAAAACATTTATCCACTTTGATAAGTGGAGAAGATATTTTTTTGTCGATAGAGGAATTTATATAAAGATAATAATAATAATAATAATAATAATAATAATAATAATAATAATAATAATAATAAATAAAAATACTAAAATTTCAGCTACTCGAGACACTGCAGATATTAATAAAAATTGAAATCAATACTCCTCCAAAAGAAAAGAACGAATATTTGCTATCTGCTAGAAAGAATATCCACAAAATATTGCGAGAGTGTCGGGGTAGAGCCTATAAGGAAATTTATCGTTCTGTGGGAAATTGTAAATCATTCAATCATTTCCGTGGAGCACGCAATATCATTATCGTTATTCTTTACCTGTGCAGTAAAACATTATATCTTGTCAATAGTTTGGTTCAATTAATTATAATGAGTAAATACCTTCAGATAAAAAATGTTTTCTTTGGAATAGAGTTAATGACAAATTTTGTTACTCGACAAAATTGGAGAAATGAAAATAATTTTCCTCGAATTACGTTTTGCGATTTTGAGATCTATGCAGTAGGTCAGTCTCTACGATATACATCTCAGTGCGTGTTGGTTGTTAACATGTTCAATGAGAAAATATATCTTTTCCTCTGGATGTGGAATGTATTTCTAATCTTTGTCAATTTCTATGGCTTCGTCAAATGGTGTTACCGGTAATTTATTTTATCATATTTATTTCATGTATTTATTTCAACAATCTTTTTTTTAATCATCAAGTAAATTTTTTCTAACAATTAAGGTTAATTATACAAAAACTAATGTTATTCAACCAACAATAATGATTACCATAAGATAATGGAAATCATATCCACAATCTAGTCACATTTTTTCTATTCTAAACATATAAGATCCCTAAAATATAACATTTTACAATTTCTGTGATCAACTTTTTCAACATTTAAATCAAGTTACCTTAAGAAAAGTATTTTGTAATGATTCCATTACCCTTCAATAAGCAAAAATAATAGTCATTTCTGATGAGGATAGTCTAGGCTGAATTAGACAAACTACAAGCCCTAGGCTACAAAAATATGAGACCCTTCACCCTAAAAAATTAGAACAGGCAAAACAACGCATATATATTAGCTTATAGAAATTTGTACATATCAATGATTTGTATTTCCAAAAACTACATCCATATTATTAGTGTCGGCGATTTTAGTTCACAGAAACTATCAATAGTGTCATCATAAGAGATTGTCTTTGTTACATCGTGTTCATTGCTAATTATAGAAATAAATGAGACATTCCTAGATCATTGGAAACCTGACGCATTCAAAGATTCCATTCATTGACACATAAAACCATGACACGTACATGTATATGGTTTACAAAACCTTATTCATTAATCGATCTCAACATCACTAATCACAATACATAAAGTGATCTAATCAAGTTGTGTGTGTAATTTGTTATAACCACACTGTTCCCACTAAAATGTTTTGTTAATATCATCTGTTGCCACTTATTCTGAGATCATTTTATCTGTAAAATACATGATACGTGATCATGGGTATCTTTAAACTAATGCAATTTAATTTAAATAAATTTATATACCCTTTAACATTTAAATTTATTATTATTATTATTACTATTATTTTTATTATTATTATTATTATTATTATTATTATTATTATTATTATTATTATTATTATTAACTATTTTGTTGAAATAATTTATAAATTTATTGAAGTATTTAATTAAGTTGCAATATTTTATTATTTTATAACAACTTACTTACAGTTTTTATTACTTTGGTTGCAGTTAACTAAATATTTTATTGTTTGTTAAAATTCAATAAAAGTTATTATTTTGCTGCAACTTGATAAACTTTATTGTAATATTTTTTAATTTGTAACAAAATAATTAAAAATGAATTACTTTGTTATTCGATAAAATTCATTGTAATATTTTATTAAAATCTTTTTTGTCGTTTATATAAATATAATTAATAACTATGTTAGCCAATTTCCACAATGTTTATTCAGAAAATAAAATATTTTTATTACTTTGCAATTTATTATTTTGTTACAGTTAACTAAACTATTTTCTTATTTTGATACAATTTGATATACTTTATTGTAATATTTTATTAATTTATTGCAATGTGGTTTCAAATAATAAAAATATATAATTATTAGATGTAAACTCAATATATATTAATTGTATGATAATAATAAACAGCAAGAAACTACTATTTTCAAATTCTGTATTTGACAATAAATTTAATTATTTAAACCACTTTTCTTATTTAATTTATTCCTTTTTATACATTAATAATTACAATATAAAAGCAATGAATTAGAAATTCAATCAGTTACCAGTTACTATCAATATTGAATCAATTATTTATTTATATATTGTCTTTATAACCCATAATTCTTTCTGTCGCATAGATATGTAAATTATAATCATTTGCGTGTTAATGTATTCAATAGTGGTAAACTTATTATTCTTGACTTAAAAAAATGGATTATGAATTTTTGTTGATATTATTAGCGATATCAAATCAATTATTGTTGGAATTTAATTTTAAAAAATTCTTAAACTAAAGTTGCAATATGATTGCACCGTCCATGCATGATTCTCATAGACTGGGTTTTTAATAAAAGCAAGCTGGATGACAGGCATCATTTTCTGCGTGTATATTTATAACCACACCTATTTCAGTTCATTAAAAACTGCTATAATAAAATGAAAAAATTATTAATGTTATAATATTGGGACATACATACTTACCCGTGTCTGCATATAATTTGTTCAACTGAATAAAAACTTATATTATAGGAAGAAAGGAATTTGAAGAAATTTTGTTTTTAACATAAGAACATAATAAATAGTAAATAATGCATGCAAACTTTCAAAATGTAGAAATGTTCAGTTAAATAAAAACTATACTCAACTATTTTTATTAACTTTTTAGACAATTTTTTTTAAAAATTAAAGCCGAAAATTTTTGAAAAAAATACCAATAATTCTAATTAGAGTTGTAGAGAAAACTAAGAAATAATTTCTTTTTAATAATTTAACAACATTTCAGATATTTAAAAAATATCCATCGAAACTCTAGGTTTTTGAGGAGATGAAGAAATAACAATGTAACATTTAACTTGTATTTAAAATAAATTCATTTTTTCCCTCATTTGCAATTTACCAGGAGCAGTGGAACCAGAACCTTCAAATGAGGATTTTAAAAAAAGCAAAATTTTATTTTTGATAAAATCTTTTGAGAATTTAAAAGCAGAAATTTGTTTAAGTAATAATGATTTGTACTAAATAGTTTAAAGTTCAAGACGAAGTACCTGACTATGACTGTTAATCAGTCGAAATATATTGTAGCTGAATATATATTTTGGATTGGTGTTATCTTTAATTTGTTTCAAATAAATTATTTTGAATCATTATTATAGAGCCCTCTGGAAGGCATAGTCATTTGGCGGTCTATTCCTAATATTTCTTTGTTTATTAATTTAGTTTTAAAAAATTGTTGGCCCGCGAACATCCTGGTAATTTTAAAAGTTGCCCGCTGTTTATAAAGGTTAGGAACCACTGGTTCAAATTTCAATTTTTCGGTACAATTAATATAGTTGCTTTTTATTTTCTGATTTTCAAATTCATATTTCCTATAAATTTTAGAATTTTTCACTCATAAATTTTATTTAAATTGTGTCTGAAAATGTTTCATTTGAAAGTTAAATACCAACATCTGACATCAATAATTTGGTGCAGGAAATAACCAGTTAGCGTCAAACCACTTCTCCCCGAGTCAGTTTACTTTTGTTGTTTTTATTAATCTGTATTTAGAAATTTCCCTTTTAAATTTCATCGAGTTAATAAAAATAATTAAAAAAAATTAAAACAGATAAAAATAATAATTTTAACTATAATATTTCTGATAGTAACTATAATAATAACAATATTCATTGCTCAAATACAGACCCGCAACAAAACCCTTTATTTTCTTGTTACATTTATTTTTCCTCATTCAGATCATCCTCAAACAGCTATAGGAATAATTTCATCAAAAACTTGCTCAACCAGAACACATTATCACATCCAGATTACCCACATCTTCACAGAGAATTCATGAACTCATATCTCCAACACGATGGGTCTTTTCTCGTTCAATTAATTCATCACAATCTTGGACAGTATATTACTTTAGCACTAGTACAATTTCTTTGGGACTGTTATGTTGCTGACAATAAAACCCGCAAGAAATCAATCAGAACTCCTGTGATAAACAAAAATATTCTGAAATTACAAGACTTAGAAAGAGGCGTTTCTTCCATTTCATATAATGAAACCTTTCATACTTCAAAGTTATAATAAATCTCTGAGAAATATAACATTATTGAAACTGGATGATAGAAATTATTATGTTTTAAACTAAATCTTATGATTTTATATTTTATTCCTATAATTTCATAAATGCATTTATTTTGTGGCTTTTGATTTATTTGAGAAACCCATTCATCGTTGTTCTTCAAGTTAGAAAATCAACGGTTAAATTATCTAAGTAGGTTTAAAAAATATGTTATTTGAGGTATAATTAACCAAGTTTATTGAAATTTAGTTATAAATAAGTAGCAAATTTTAAGAATCACATGACATGCAAAAGCAATTTAAGTATAAGTGTTAGAGATATGTATTAATTTAGTTTAATTTGATAAAATCACAACCAATTTATAGATAGTTTTTAAAAAAAGGTTGTTATGGTAAATTAAACAAAACCATAGAGAATTAAAGTATAATAATTTGTGAAACAAACATTATTTTAGTATATCTTACTAATGAATAGATTATTTTGCTTAATTTATAATATTAAATATACTTTTAAAACATTTAGGCATTTTTCTATATATCTTTAAATTAATGTTTATTGTAAGTTGATAGCGATATCTGTTATGGTTATCAATAAATAAAAATAAGTATGGTGTTTTTATAAATATCTAGATATATATTTATAAAACTTTAAGAATACGAAATATGGTTTTATAAAGTCAATATTTAATGAAAATCAAAGTATATTCTACGATTAAAACATTTAAATAAGCAACAAATTTATTAATCAGTTAAAATTAAAAATTTTATCAAATTTAATTGATGAAAACAGTTAAAGAAAATTTATTTTATACAATTAGATAAACACAGAAATGTTTTCTTCTAAATTTACATCGCAAATTTACAAGTTAGGAGTATTGCTTTGGAAACAAAAGGAACAAATGATTATATGTCCAAAAGGTAAATATAAAATGGATACTTTGTTAATTTGGCAAATCGAGCATGTAAGAAACGTTTTTCATGCATCTTCTAATTAGTTTATGATTTTTATTTCTATTATTGCATATTATTGGGTATAAATTTATAAATAATAAAAGCATTAATGTGGTATATTCAAAAAAATAATTATAAATTTTATTAATATATTGATCAATAATGATATAGCGATATATTGAGATATTGATAAAGTGATCAATGAAACTAAGTTTTTCAAGAAGTTTTGGTAGTCTGATAGCTTGTTACCAGTTTCTGTGTTGAATTTGCGGTCCACGAGGGTATGATGGTATCAACCATGGTTTCAAGTGAAAGGAGGTTCAAAATAAAGATTGGTTTTATTGTATTTGATGTCCAATGAATCGTGATAAGTGTATAACAGTGTTAATTTGACACTGTTTTACACTAAACTAGCAGATTTATCTAAACGCGCCTCCCGACATAGATGTGAAAAAAGATATTAGCTCGAAACTAATTAACATTGGGAAATGTAATGAGTATCACTTTGAAACATGCAAACACAAATTTTGTAAATCTTGTTTCACTAAATGGGCCATGATGAAGAGAAATTGTCCACTTGATCGTACTTGTTTTAGGACTGTAACAACTTTTAATGTGAGTAAAAATCTCATTGTAAAAATGCCATTTAAAAATTTGATTATAGAAACAATTTTGGATGAGAAACAAGTTGTAATCAGAAAACATAAATCTACAACTGTTGAAATACTTTCCAAACTTTTCAATTTTTACTCCAAATACAAATTATTTTACAGTTCATTTAGAAAGGTTTACAGAAGTTGTAAGAAATCTGAATTTTACTTTCATATCAACTTTATTCAGAATCTTCAAAAAACAAATTAAATAAATATTTTTCGCTTATAAAAGTAGAAAGCGAAAAATATCTGAGAGAATTTACAGATTTTGAAGAAGAAATAACAAATTGCAGTCAGCTTATAGATGAGAGTTTAGAAATGGTCAATTTAGTCTTAAATGATGAAACGTATGAGAATAAGAAGCAGTTAGAGAAATATAATCAAGAATTAGTAAATGTCTCGGATTTGATGTTAATAGGTAAAAATATGAATAGATCATTTAAATATTTTTATTATTATTACAAGTTTTAGTAATTATTTTTATAAATAGTTTTATTATTACTGTTACAAGTTTTTTTATTATTAATATTATTATTTTTTAAAAATTTTATTACAAGTTTTAAATTTATTTCAAGTTTTATTATTATTTTTATTATAAGTTTTAGTTATTATTATTAAAAATATTTTTATTATTATAGTTACAAGTTTTTATTTATTGTTAATATTATTATTTTTAAAAATTTTTATTACAAGTTTATTTTTATAACAAGTTTTATTTATTATTATTATTATTCTTGTTATTGTTATAAGTTTATATTAATAATATTTTTAATAAAAAAATTTTATTATTAATTTTACTTTTATTATTAACATTATTTTATTAACCAAATAAATCCTATAAATCCTATATAAAATATCTTATAAAAATAATAAATTAATATATATATATTTACAAAAACCTGTATAAAATATCTGATAAAAAATAATATATATATACAAAACCTATATAATATATGCATGCTCACTGCAAACTATTATATTAAAAAATAAATCTAAAAAACTATAACAAATAAATCTATAAACATGAAGATAGTAAACTAAGAAAAATTATTTTCACAATTTTTTATTTTTCAACTATATACAAAAAAGTTATCAATAAATATCATTTATATTGTCAAATATTTCTGCAAATTGTTCATGGCTTCAGGCATTACTATATTACCGCCAACATCAAGGACATCAACCCCTCTATAATTACTATATGCAAAATTTGAGTTTTTCCCTACCCTAGCTCTCTTATCGTCATGGTTATTTAATGCGACTTTTGAAATTTTAAAAGTAAACAGCTGGTGATTTCGGGTCCCTATACTAGTTTTAGGTACCGGCATAATAGTATTGTTATTATAACAATGCAAATACGATTGGTGTTTAATGTCGGTACCATGTAATTTTACATCCTTAGCTCGCATTGTTGACTTATTTCCTAACAAGCTATAACATTTAGGGCGCAAGAAAACCAACTCACTATATCCGAACCCTTTACTCTCATCCTTGAACTTGTCTATAACTGAGTCAAGTCGTCTAGAATATAAAGGATGAGAAGGATCATAATTTGAGGTGTCTAATAGGTCATCCGAAATCATCACTTTTAATAAAAATATATAATTTAAAAATTTTTATCTCCAAAAAGAAGCTGTCCATATCACCCGCTACTAGATTTATATCACAATTATAAATATCACGATATTTTTATAATTCAACATACTGTAACTGGTACATCCGTAAATTATATAAATTTAGAACTGATTGACCGATATAACTAGGTCTATCCAAACATATTGAGTCCTTATTAAGATGAGCTGCAAAAAGATCATCAGTAATCTCTATTGTTTTTCTAAATGCCGGTTTTGACGAATATGTAATTAACTTTTCAGCTGAATTACATAATCGCAAATTCATCCTCTTTTTAAGGTTCTCAACGGATTTACCATACAGACTGTTGTTATACAATTTTAAAAAATCTCTATATAATTCACTAACTGCATTTGCACGCAAGTTAGTGTTTTTATCGATATAATGTTTAAAAATAGGAGCTTGTTTGTATTTAATAGCTCTGTGTATATATGTAAGCTTAGCCCCGAGAGAAAGATAAAGCCTGAGAAGCCTCCAATGAAGAACATAGTTTTTCTTAGGATAATGAGTGAGCATTAACTTCTCAACTTTTGAGTTTGGTCGGAACATCTTTTCCAGTTCAATCGGATAGTCATTTAAAAAATCATGTAAATAATCTAGAATCTCGATATCAACTTCCATAGTATATCCATACGGAAGGATTTCAATATCCACAACATTCACGCATTCACTCAAAACCTCATCCAAACCATCATACACCCAAGTAAAATCAGCATAAGGAAGACTTTAGCTGAGAGCCCAACCATACAGATTATTTATATCTATGTACAATAATTCTGTATCCTCCGAAGCAGCAATGTAATGTTTGTTAACAAATGTTAACCCGCCCCGTATTCAGCTTTCGTAAAAATTGAACATTTCCATGTCCTGTAAAATTTCAATGGGTTCCGTTAATGTCATAAGCGCTGAAGCCCATGATATACCCGGAATGCCATTAAAATTTAGAGGTTCAAGACCATTGTAAACAAATAGCCTTGGCACGAAATTGTTGAAAATAGTCCGCAAGGAGGAATACATCAAGTTTAAGGTAAATTAACATATAATCACGCAAAGTCCTACAGGTTTGCTGCGTCCAGATTAGTTGTGCCATATCGTACTCATGTTCACTTACCCCCTCCCAAATAGGAGGCAACTCATAAGTAGTCTCAAGAACTTCCTCAGAAACAGCAAAATTATACGGAAAAATACCTTTACAGTCAACTATAGAACCTTGAAAGACAGACGAAGTCAATGGAAGAGAAGTTAGTGTTTTCACAGCCTTAGCTAACGAACAATTAACAAATTGCATACTGTCGATAAAGCGAACAGCCAATTTGTTAATGTGAATAATTAATGAAATAAACTTTTCTGTAGAGGTCGGTATGATATCTAAATTCCATGAAGGAAAGCGATCGAAACCGTATTTTAAAATACTGTGAAGGTCATAACCTCTTAAATTATGAAAAACGATAGAAAGTAATCGATAAATTCTACGAGCTACATTACATTTTCGGCAAGCTGCCCATGTAAAATGGCAATGATCTTTAACCGGATGTACAATCGGTTTTTTACATAAATAACAGGTTCGACAAGATTTAAACTGTCGAACCTCATTCGTATATAATTCAATAACTATTATTGGTGAATTCCATCATCTTTTTAACTAATTTATTAATTAGGCCCACGGGGATACAGAGATATCGCAGCCGCGGAAGATCCCCGATCAACAGATTTTGATTGAGAATGAGAATGCTTGCGTTGGGGTTTACACAGGTCTTTCCAATTAACTGTTCACTATGACCTGAACCCAACGCTGTCATCGAATATCCCGAAACTAGACCATCAAACAGAAGGTTATGATATTCATCCATAGCACATTCTTGAATATTTGATGGGATTTTATCAAGCGCAGTTTTAATACGACTTGGAACTGTAGCATTTAATATATCCATCAAACGAAGAGTTTTTCCTGCTTCGCTTACATCGGATTGTGCAGCTTGAGGAGAAATAATATGAGATATAATTCCAGTTTGTGGTTTAAGAGTAGATAAAGCTTCTCGAGAAAACTGTACCACAGTGGCTGGATTTAAATCACTGGTTGTTAAGCATTCATCAATTAACCTTCTTTCATAAGCATGCCCTGAAAATCTATTAAGAACTGGAACTTCAGGAATTTCATTAGAAATCGAACATATCAATAACATTTTAAAAGTATTTAAACGCTTTTGAGAAAATCCTTTATTTAGATACAAAATACTTTCCAATTAAAGTTCATGAATATAATTTTAAATTACAAATTCCAATTTCGAAAAACTACACATTAATTGATACTCACAAATTACAAATTAAATCAAAATTCAATTTTTTACAATTTACATTAAAAATTTAAACAAACGTTTTAAAATTTAACATTTAAAAATTTACAATGTTTTTAAACTATTTCATTATGAAAACCAAATTTCCAAATAAAAGTCTTTTTTTTTATTTTCATTTTTCCCGGCCTTAATTTTAATTATTGTTGTTACTTGGAGAAAAGACTCAAATTTTGAATCCATTCTCCAAGTTACTAAACTACATGGGGCTAAGGGAACAGACTAACCAAATTCTCAACAATTATGGTAATATCAATAGATTTGTTTTTTTATAATTCAATAACAATTACTGTAAAATCTATAATAAAAAATTCCTATTTAATTCAATAACTATTAAGGTAATATCAATAGATTTGTTTCTTTATAATTTTAAATTTTTATAAATAAATGATTTTTTGAAGTATTATTATAATAATACTTTAAATTTCATTAACTTATATTAAAATAAAAATATATTTATCATAAAACTTATAGGTATTATTGAAAAATAAATAGAACCTCATAAAACTTATTATAAATTATTGATATTTGATGCATTATTTTTAATAATACTTCAAATATTATTAACTTAATTTTTTATAAATAAATAAAAAATAACATTTATCCTCTGAATCGTCATACTCTATAGAAGAGAGGTCATTCATATCTTCCCCAGAAACGGGGATATCCACAGAAATGTGGGCATCATCAATAACGTTGGCATCCATAGAAATATGGACATCATCAATAATGTTGGCATCCAAATCAACTAAAACGTTTTTTAAATACATAGAAAAAATAAATTTAAAATTTACCGAGATCATAATTGTTAAGTTCACTATCTTCGATAATGATTACATCGTCATCTACGATTGTAATAATTTCCTTTTCCGTATCATCGATAATGATAACATCGTTTTCTAAAATAATTATTAAATTAATTTAAAATTTACCTATTTCAATCCTCGATAAATTCATCTAATTGATTCTGGTATTAGGTTATTAAAAATCAATATAAAATAATAAATAATATAATAAAAAATTAAATTAAAAATCCTTACCAGTTTCACATGTTAGAAGATTTCTTAAAATATTATTCATTTTGCGAATTTTTGAATTTTGAGAATTTTTGAAATAATTGTGAATTTGTTAATGTTTATAAAGACAATCTGATTTTCAGGATTTAGCCAATCAAATTTAACAATACAGAATTATAGGTGAGAGATTTTTATGCATATAACCTATACTGTGTAGGTATGTTTTCTTTGTAAAACACATGCAGTCTATACCGTGTAGCCATGTATTCTTTGTAAATCACATACAAACAAAAGTATATATGTGTTTTCTTTGTAATTCACAAACAAACAAAAGTATGTATGTGATTTCTTTGTAAATTACATACAGTCTTGAGTGTGTTCCTTGTTACTAAACATGCACTTATCATGCATTGTCTTTGTAATTGATGTCACGATCATGCAGTGTAAATCATATGAGAATCATGCAGTGTAAATCACGCATTTATCATGCACTGTCTTTGTTACCTTTAATTAAATATTAATTAAACACATAATAATAATAATAATAATAATAATATTAATAATCATAATAATAAAACAAAAATAATAATAAAACATTTATTAAACATCAAATCGCTTGAATAATAACCAAGCTAAACAATTTAACCACATGTTAAGGTCCATGGTTTTTGAAACATAATTTTATTATACACATTAGGTTTACCCATTGTTTGCAATTTCGAAACCATTAAAGCCGGATAATAGAAACCCATAGGATCAAATACAAATATCTTGCTAGGTTTCATATATATTGCTAACCAATGTTCTCCGGCGAGATGAGACGATTGAGTATTGATGATTATGGCTTGATTATTACGTAAATATGGAATTTTATCAAGAGTAAAAACTCCTAAAAATTCATGTCCTAGTATTTGTTTCCCAATTCGATAGACCTGAACAGAATTACATCAATAATATTAATAATACATTTAAAAACTTACTCCATGACAAATTATCATAAATTATCTATACATTTATACCAACATTTTCAAACCAATAATGTTCGTTCAAACTAGTAATGTTTGAACTTTGTTCAAACCAAAACGGTTCTGTTTGCAGTTATTTGAACTTCATTTTCAAATACTCCATATATTACAACATGTACAGGATCAGTTGTAGCTTTAGCAAACTTTATATCTAATCGCAAATTTCCATTTTGAGGTAATTGACTATGATTTAAATCAAAATCGGGTGCCAAAACAAATGTAAAGAATGGATATTTGCTTTTAAAATCATCAAGAGTTATACGACAATTAAGGTTTTTATCCAAATAACCCATATTTCTCACTATACTCTGCATATATGTAGCACAATAATTATCATTATCGAAATCTTGAGTATATGTTTCTCTATAATCACTATTTTTCGATAAAGTTAACGATGTTACACCAAAATTTTTGAAAATTGAGCTCGGTGTTAAGTATGATCCATTATATTGAGATTCACTTTGAAATGTTACCAATATAAAATTGGGCATTCTTCTATCCCCAAATATTTGTTCCTTATAGAAAGAAACTGCACCTCTAGCAATTGCAAATTGAACAATTTCCTTTGTTTTCAATGGATATATTGCATGGTTAGAATTAACCCCCATTTGTAAAGTATAAAATTTTTTATTCAATTAATATAATTAACACTAGTATATATATGAATTTCTTATTTTATACTACGGGTTTTTACCATAACCCTTAAAAATCAAGAATTTAGGAGATATTTCAATATGTACTATATATGTTGTTATTAATTTAAGGATAACCTAATTTTAATTTATTTTGCTTGCCATTTATTGCCATGGCAACTTATTATAGGATTTTCAATTCCTTTAATAAAAGTAAGTATTGATTTTTAGCTACTTTTATTTCACTTTTTTAATAATAATAATAAGAAGAAGAAGAAGATTAATAATAATAATATTAAATAATAATGAGAATTTTTATAAAAAGTCTAGAACGATATTAGAGACCAATACGAGATTAGGATGAGTTGGGCCTAAATTGTTTCCTCGAATGTTAATAATAGAATTTAATATCATTAGGTTTGCGTCGATTTACTAATTCAAATAGTAAAAACATCATAAATAAACATTAAGGTTTGTAAAATGTAAATGCAAATGATTGCATAAACGTATCTTCAATATTAAGATTTTATAAAATAACAAAATGGATTAAAATTCTATCGTAATTGATAATGATGCCTCTTATTTACCTCTAACAAGATTCGAATTTTTATAACTTGATTTTGGAAAATACACTATCCTCGAAGAATACATCCAATTGTCGTTGAATTTAGCCTTTTTCAAAATTGCCTAATTTTTCACCTAATGATTTCAATAAGGTCTATCGTAATATTATCAACGTTCATTTAGTTCCAAATTCTTCTTCATCTTAACTAGTCATTTTTTATTTTTTCTTTTATGTTATTAGATTTTAATCCTTCCTCGTGGACACTCTCAGTCTTACGACGGTCAGGCGATAAAGTTTCCGGGGGGGAACTCTGGGCTGTTCTGACAACCGTCCTCACAGCTTCTTCACCTCATGGACTACTACAGTTCGTGGTTTAGCCACACTCGTAGTCGGTCTTGGAATTTCAGTTTACTAACTTATGAAATTTGAAATTATAATTTAAATGTGATGCCACTCCTTCGAGATGGAGTTCGACCATAGATTTGCTTCGGTATGATAAAAGTTTATTTTATTTTATTATTTTTTATTTTATTTTATACAAAGAAAATTAAAAACTAAAGGTTTATTGAAATTAATATTTTAAATAGACATATACATAAAATAAATCAATATTACTTTTCCCAAAATTTGTTGATATTTTCCCAAAATATAATAATAAATGTTATGGTAAAAAATTCTAATAAAATAGAATTTTTTGAAAAGGTACTGAAGATTTTTTAACAAACTGAAAAACTAGATTTTTTAAAAACGTAAAAATTAAATATAATAAGAAAGAGTGAGTGAGTTTTGCTTCTTCAGCACTGCCTTATATACCACGATTTTTCGTGTGTGTATTTTGATGCAGTAAAACAACCAATTTTAATTTTTAATTTTTAAAATTAATTTTCCTAATTTTTCGTTTTTATTATTAATTTTTCAAGTTTTATGTATCAAACTTGATTTAAATTTTTAATTATTTATTTTTCTTTTCAACTTTACATTTTCTTTCCCAGTTTAATATTTTAGTTTTGCCGCTCAAAAGTATATAAGCATTTTCGTGCTAAACAAACAAGCTTGAGGACTTAGATCAGTTTTTGCCCAACAATATTTGTCGTCAGATAAGTAAAAAAAAATATAATAAATAAATATATTTATATAATAATAGTTCTCGGATGCATGAATGTTATCTATATATGCTTTGATTACTGGATATAGAGAGTCCGAAAATGTCTTAGAAAATATATAGTTTTACGAGTCATAAAACATATATAATTAAAAATATCATACCCCACAACCGGAGAAAAATAAAAAACGATAAAATTCATTTCTTAATTCTTACTCAATGGTCAAAATTTCAAAACATGAAAAAAGTTCAAATTCCAAAGTGAAATGGAAAATTTTCTTAATTCGGGGGAATTTTATGGTGTCATTCGGAGTTTAAAGTTCAAAACAAATAACAAGTTTGGATATTAACATTGGAGAATCTGTTAATAGAACTTTGATAAGTCCATATATATATATATATATTAGTGTTAGGCATAATGAGTGAAAAATTATTATACGAGTATCTATAGACATCACCCGTTCGATTTTACTATCTAGTACAATAATAAATGTTATTATTAATATGATAAAATTATTTAATTTTTACGATTAAAACAAATTAAATCATATTAAATTCACTTTATGTTGTCTTGGTTCATTGATCCATCAAATAATAATGAATACAGATCAGACGACACCTAATTCTAATGAAACATTGTTAATAGCATCTGATTAAATCACCAATTAGTATACAATGGCCTTATAGCAAGTTATAATTGTATACAAAAGGTCTATTACTATGATAATATTTTATTGATTGTCTAAAATATCTTTCAGGAAGATTCATAAAAATGTTGTAATGTCTTCCACTGGTTCCAAACAAGAAGCTACGAGATTAACTGGAATATTTAAAGATTACTTACTAGCTTTGGACTCAGTTAGAGATCATTTGTTGGAGAAAGAAGAGGAATTACACAAAATACAACTTGGATTTTATAAGATCAGTGGAGATAAGATGGAAGAGAATTTGGCGCGAGAATATCTGATGTCTATCAGCAAATGTTTGGACCAATGCAACGGGCAGATAGCAAACAATAACAGAAAACCAATAATAATCGATGGACAAGTGCCCATCGCAAACATGATAAATAATTTAAGGGATTTGGCAATGAATTTAGATGCCGACACTTTGGGGACAATCACAGATTTCTGGGAGAACATTAAATATTATTTGGAACTTTATCAGATTCTTATTGACCGATTCGACTATGACATCCACAACAGAATAAAGTTAATGTATTCCTCCAGTGGAGTGCAGCTTCAAATTGGATCAGTTTCAGGAGCCAACAACCAGGTAACGGAATTTCTTATAGATATTGACAAATTCTCTAAATTGATTCCGGAAAAACTTTTCAAGTGTCGGTTATTGCTCAAGAGTTGTGGAAATCACTTGAGAGCACATCTATTAGACAAATCTTCGATTTCTGATAGACTTTTGAATGGAATAAACATTTCTCAATATCCTCTATTAAAAGTCATTCCGGATATATGTCACAAATTGAATCAAATATTCCAAATTTGCCGGAAATGGTTGGATCGAGAAGAAACATTTATGTATGAGATGAATGAATTAATTAGACAAAATCGAATGCTTGCCAGAGAGAAAGAAACCAGAATTATGTCTGCAAGAGAACATCAAAAAGATATTCTTAAATCGATTAAAGCATCTTATCTGCTTTGTCAAAATACAAAAAAAAAGCTAAAAGAAATTTCAGTTGAGATGAAATTGCTGGAAGAACAGATTAGAGAAACGACATTTGTTCAAAAGAATTTGTCAGATGAAAAAGTGAAAACAATGAGCATGTCAGAATTTCTCAATCTCAGCATCTCTCAGACTAGGAGGAATTATGGACTCCAGGTGAGTTAGTGACTTTAACATTTTACATAGTGTAATTTTGACTAAAGTAATGTGCTTCTTAATGAGAGAGTTTTAACTCTTCTATATTTATCAAAATTTATTTCAATAAAAACCTGTTCGGATGAGCACTGAATTCTGTATGGACAAGACTACCTTTTCTGTTGATTATTATTTTCCATCTGGCCTAGCTCCAACAGAGGGCCACTAACTTGCAAATCACCCTTTCATCAAAAATAACATGTAGCTATTTGCATTCGTATTTCTCAGTTTGGCAGCAAAAAATATTTAAATTCAAATCCCTTACAGAGTTTGACTAATGCACTTTACAGCTCGCAATAAAGCACCAAGGATCGTAGGATTCTTTAAGATGGTTCTCCAAGGTGTTATGAATTTTAAAAATTGCAATATATCGGTTTCTTTTTAGTAAGAATAGTTCATACAATCAGTTATATCTTTCACTGTCATCGGCTATATAGACAATGTCAGCAAGGACATTGTCTGGAGCACCTGGCAACCAAAAATATATTGGTCAAATGAGACTTCAGCATGATCTCTATTTTAGTTAATTGTCATAGTCATAAAGTTGATCAAGATTATCAATTACATGTATTAGATGCATTTTAAATTTCTCAAATAAGTTATTGAAAAAGATCATAATTTGTGAAAGTTCTATGATTCCCTGCTCACTATAACCAGAGCAGCAATCACCATTTCCCGCATATCTGAGTCTTTGCAGAGGCCATTTTAGAAGGGGCGTAAAAGGACCAAACAAGTTTCAAAAGTTCTTCAAGCAAAATAAATGTCCTTAACAGCACCTCTGCAAGTCTGACTCTAGGGAAATTAAATTATTTCGCCTGTAAGGTTTTTTCAGCAATGTTTTTATCAAAACCCAAATATTTACTACCTTGTAAAAAATCAGAAATATTAGGATAGTGTACCATTTCTGGAGCTTGGTAACCATTAGTTATTTAGATTTAATTAATACTTTTAAGCATTAGTATAATGTTTTGATAGCATTTTTAAGAAAAAGAAAAGACAGCGAGTAAATTTAACCATAATTTCTTAATTTTTTATACATGATTTTTAAATAGAATTATTAGTATAATTTTATCGATGAATTTTTTATATATGATTTTTAAAGATGAAATCCTTAGTATAATTTTACATTGAAATTTTTTAGTATAATTTTTACAATGAGTTTTTTATACAAGTTTATTGTTTTTAATAACTATTCTTCCGCGAATAAGTATTCATCAATATATATATATATATATATATATCCCTATTTAAATATAATTAACCGATGAAATCTACTCAATTGTTAATAATTTTTAATTGAATATAATAGTAATTCATCCACTCTTAAAGTACAATTCGTTTTCAGTGAATATTTTCATCTTTTAAGTATACTTGTTGATCAGTGAATAATTCAGACTCCGTTTATTTCAAGTATTTCCCAATATTTAATTGATATTTCATCTTATCGTTGAGAAATTTTACCATCTAATTTATTATAATCAATTCTCCATTCACTCAATATTTGTTAGCTTCAATTCATATTTTCTCACTTTAATGAATATTTTCTCTCTTCAATTAATGTTTTCCTTATTCAATGTTTTTCTCTTTCCAATGAATAATTTCTCTTTAATGAATATTTTCCTCTTCAATGTATATTTTCTCCATTCAAAGTATATTACCGTTGTAAGTTTTGTAAATATCAATTGATATTTCATCTACTTAGTAGATATCTTTAGCTACTCCACTTTTTTCAGCAATTTCAACGATTTTAGTCACTTAATGTACTCTCTCACCAATATTACTTCTTCACTGAAAATTTTCTTTATAGAATATAATCTCTACTGATTAAAACTACATTTGTTGATTTGTTATTGACTTATCATTTTCAATGAAAATTTAATTAACTTTTAATAAATTTAATTACAACCTTCAATAAATTAGATTGTAATGGGAAAAAATAAAGTAATTTTAGGCTATGTAAATTAAGTAGAGCTTTTATGAAAATTTTATGATAATTTTTAGTAATTAAATATCAAGTTTTAGATGACATTTCCTATTAAATTTTAAATCATTTTTATTTTGTGAATTTTATGGGTTTCTGTTGAATTTTAATGGATTTGGGGGATTATTATGTTTTTGTAGAAATTATTGAAGAAATGAAGGTAAATCTATAATTTTAGAAGAATTTAACTTGATTTTAGGATTATTTTAAATAAAAGTTTATTTTAGGATCAAAATAATTAGAATCCAATTTGACTGATAGGTTTTGAATAGTAAATGATATTTAATTATAATTTTATGTTCTATTTAAAAAGTTGAAAAGTTGAAAGTATGTAAAGCTTTTCAGAGGTTTATTGGACAGTGATCAATGTATTTTACAGTAAATTACAATCTACTTTTGGAATACACAGAGACAAGATTTAATTAAAATTTATTGTTAATTAAACCAAACTTTTATCGATTCAGTTTATTTTTAAAAATCTTTTAGTGAAACTTAGAAAGAATAAAATATCTTTGAGATAAGGGGTCGATTATTTACTTTTATTTTCAATTTTATTGATTTCATGGATATCAATCACAAAACTAGTATAATTTAGAGATTTTTAAGGGGATGCTCAGTGTGGTTATCAGTATATATATATGAAAATCGTTGAATTATGTCTAATAGATTGGTAATTTTTATTCAATTTATACTTGATTTACTAATTAATTTTAATTATTTGACCAATATGATATATATTTTATGATTTTACAATAATTTAGTGAAATTTAATTTATGTGGGAAACAGACTTTTCGATTTTAGTCATTTTTGATGGAAAATGTTGGGTATCGATATCAATTTTATAATACTTTAAAGAAAAATTATTTTCTATTGGTAAAATTCAGATTTTTATGATAGTTTTAAGGAAATTCAATCGATGAATACATGTAGAAAATAAGATGCGAATGATAGATTTTTAAGGAGTAGAGTCGGTTGAATATATAATTCTAAAGGAATTTTACCTTGAAGGTTTTTACGAAAAATATGTATATTGTTGGTGCAGTGGGAGAAAATTATATTTGAAGAGAAATGATTGGTTAAAAGTAAATTTTATGATATTTTTAAGGGATAGAGTTGGTTGAATATTGTTATTTAAATGGTAAATATTATCTAAATGTGGATTTTTATGAAAAAATAATGAATTAAAATGGGAAATATTGTCATTTGAAATGATTGGATGAAGTAATTTTTATGAGATTTTTAAAGGAATTTATTTGGATTGATATCGATATGTTGGTGAAAAGATGGTAGAAATAATGTTATTTAATGAGAAATAATTGTTTGAGAGTAAATTTTATTTTAAAGGAAAGTGATTGGTTAAGAGAGGGATTTATGATATTTTTAGGAGAAATAATCGAATAAGAGCATGTTTATTGAAATTTTTAAGAGGGTTGAGTATGTCGAAATTTGTTATTTAAAGCTAAAGATTATGGAAATATTGATGATTTTTATTAAAAAAAATGAATATAGTTTGGAATATTAACATTTAAAAAGAAATGATTGGTTGAGAGTAAATTTTAATTTATTTTTTGGCGAAGCAATTGGCTAAGAGAATTTATGATCTTTTAAGGGAAATAATCGATTAAGAACAGATTTTTTGATATTTTAGAGGTTGAGTCGGTTAAATATCTTTTAATAGGTAATTTTTATTAAAAAATAATGATTATAGTTGTTAGAGTAGGGGAAAGTGTTATTTGATGGGAAAAGATTGGTCAAGAGTGGAATTTATTTTAGTGAAAAATAGTCGATTAAGAACAAGTTTGTTGTCATTTTTAATGGAGTTGAGTTGGTTAAATATTGTTATTTAAAGGGTAAATATTATCTAAATTGATATTTTTATGATTTTTATGAAAAATATTGAATATGGCTGGAAATATTGTTATTTGATGGAAAATGATTGGTCAAGAGAGGAATTTATAATATTTTTAAAGGAATTTATTGGGATAATATTGGTGTTCAAAGAGTAAATATTATCTACTTGATAGGTTTTTATGAAAATTATGAATATAGTTAGTAAAATGGAGTGAAAAATGACATTTGAAGAGAAATGATTGGTTGAGAGGCCAAGTCATAGTATTTATAAGGGGATTGCGTTGGTTGAATTTATAACATACTTAGGAAAATTGATACTATTTTCATTGATTTAAGGTTAATCAGAATATATCGGTAAGATTTCAGTTCTAAGAAATTGTTTGATTCATGTAACTGTTTGTATACAAGTAGTTATTTGATTTTATTAAAATATTTGTAACTCAATTAAATTAAAAACTAAAATTGACTAGTATTTAAAACTTTTTTGATACCTATTATTTATGTTTTTATTGACAATTTTCTGAATAATTTAAATGTTTACGATTATTTCCAGGAATCAAGAATTTAATAATTATTTATTCTGATATTGTACAATTAAATACTGTGAGCAGTCGATAACATACACTAATTTTCATTCAACAAGTACCTAGAAAAATTACCTAACAATCTTATAAAAATTTAAAAAATGACCTAATAAATTTTTCAATTATTTTACAACTTAGTTAATTTAATTAATTTTTTAATTGATAAGTATATATCTTTACAATTTGCTACCATGTTGAAGCTTTCTTTAAAAAATTTTATTTAAAGAACTAACAAATTTAATCAAATTTATTTAAAATTTACATCTTTCGCATTACTTTAATCAAATTCTATACACCAACTAACCACAATTTAATAAAAATAATTTCTACACCAACTATCAGACAATCACATACATTTTTCTTATAAATTTGGGTTTTCAGTAAGTGATATCAGTACACAAGAACCTATGTAAGTAGTGGGATACCGGCCCTCTAGCTCAGAGGCCATCTAGCTCACATACCCCCCACCCCCCGGCAAAAAATTTTTTCTAAGTTTAAAAGTACAATTTTTTTAGAACAAATATGACTCATTCGAGGTCATTTAAACTAAGTCCATGACTCATCAAAAAAATTTCAAGGTCATTCAAAAGTATGTCAAGGTCATTGGATGAGTCATCAAAAATTTTCAAGGTCATTCAAAAGTAGGTCAAGGTCATATTATTTTTAAACCTTTTTTAATTGTAATTTACTACTTATTTTTATAAGTAGTATATATTTTGTAAATTTATTTTATTATTATTATTAATATTTTTATTATTATTAATATTATTATTATTTTTATTATTATTGTCAAGGTTATTGGATGACTCATCATAATTTTTCAAGGTCATTCAAAAGTAGGTCAAGGTCATATTATTTTTTAACATTTTTTAATTGTAATTTACTACTTATTTTTATAAGTAGTATATATTTTGTAAATTTATTTTATTATTATTAATATTTTTATTATTATTAAAACTTCTCAACAAAATTAGTCACAGCACTCTGCACAATAATCTTTGGATCCAATGACCTTATCAGCAATGCTTCACATATCACTCGTTCCCAATAACTATTAAAACTTCTCAACAAAATTAGTCACAGCACTCTGCACATTAATCTTTGGATCCAATGACCTTATCAGCAATGCTTCACATATCACTCGTTCCCAATAACTATTAAAACTTCTCAACAAAATTAGTCACAGCACTCTGCACATTAATCTTTGGATCCAATGACCTTATCAGCAATGCTTCACATATCACTCGTTCCCAATAACTATTAAAACTTCTCAACAAAATTAGTCACAGCACTCTGCACATTAATCTTTGGATCCAATGACCTTATCAGCAATGCTTCACATATCACTCGTTCCCAATAACTATTAAAACTTCTCAACAAAATTAGTCACAGCACTCTGCACATTAATCTTTGGATCCAATGACCTTATCAGCAATGCTTCACATATCACTCGTTCCCAATAACTATTAAAACTTCTCAACAAAATTAATCACAGCACTCTGCACATTAATCTTTGGATCCAATGACCTTATCGGCAATGCTTCACATATCACTCGTTCCCAATAACTATTTAAACTTCTCAACAAAATTAGTCACAGCACTCTGCACATTAATCTTTGGATCCAATGACCTTATCAGCAATGCTTCACATATCACTCGTTCCCAATAACTATTAAAACTTCTCAACAAAATTAGTCACAGCACTCTGCACATTAATCTTTGGATCCAATGACCTTATCAGCAATGCTTCACATATCACTCGTTCCCAATAACTATTAAAACTTCTCAACAAAATTAGTCACAGCACTCTGCACATTAAACTAAAAATTCTTACTGTAATCTAAGCACATTAATTTACTTTAATTTATTCTAACGTACTTAAATTTACTTTAATGTACCTAATTTACTTAAATGTACTTAAATGTACTCTAATGTACCCTGATGTACTTTAATTTACTTTAGACCCTTTAATTTACTTTAATTTACACTAATGTACTTTAATTTTCTTTAGACCCTTTAATTTACTTTAATTTACCTTAATTTACTTTAGGTATTTTAACTTATTTTTATCTAGAGCCTAAATTTTCCCCTGAAAATTTTGTGACCAAATATTACAATTGTTTTTTAACAAACCTATAAAATACCCGGACTATTTTTTATCGGTAGGCGATTTGAGCCATTTTTATTTTATGTCTATATTTACCTATAGGAAAATATTGAGACCAAATAATGCATTGTTTTTTATTACGAGTTAAACATATCCCTGACTATGGCGTGACCATCTTAGGTGATTTGAGCCAATTTTTATTTTATGCTTTTTTATCAAGAAAAATTAATTATGCCTTTTAATCAAAGAAATATTTTTTAGGCTTTTTAATCGATGATTATTATTTTTATGCTTTTTAATCAAAGAAATATTTTTTAGGCTTTTTAATCGATAAAATATTTCTATGCTTTTTTATTGATAGGTGATTCAAACCAATTTTTATCTTAGGCTTTTTATCGAGAGTCAAAAAATACACCCGGACTAGTGTGATTGAAAAAATATTTTGTCGATGAAAAATGCGCTCTCTGACCTTCGTAGGCGATTTGAGCCAATTTTAATTCTATGCTTTTTTATCGAGAGTCAAAAATACCCCCTGACTATAGTGTGATTAAAAAAAATTTATTCAAAAAAATGTGCCAAAAATTTGAATTTTAAAAAATGCGCCAAAATTTGAATTTAAAAAAATAATTAAAAAAAATTTATCAAAAAAATGTGCGCACACAAAATTAATTATCTTGATTACATAATTATGTAATTAAGATAACCAGAGATTAAATTACGTCATTGCGTAATTTAATCCGTCGCGAATCCCACTCCCCTATTTATATTATGCAATGCTGTGTGGGAACAGAGGGCCTCTAACTACATACTGAAGTGGAAAGTAAGGATGAACAAAAAAAGAACAAGAGAATGAAAACTTGGAAGTAGAAATCGCCAAATCAGAAAAGAGATTAAATACAAGAAATCAGAAACATGTATAAAATATATATTAGAGATTATTGAATAGAAATAAACTTTATTGATATTAATTGTTTAAATTCTACAAATTCAATCGAGCAGGAGTAATAAAATTAAACGCGTCGAGATTTTGTAACTGAAATCAACGGTAAGATGACCATAGATTTGTGCTCGTATATAGTTCTTTTACTCATTTAGTATTACAATAAACACTGATTAGTTGTGGTTTTCCAATTAACTTATTTTGAGGTATTCGTAAAGATGGATAATAGATTGTAGTTGTATTGAATCAATAAATTTGATATTATCAAGAGTTCGTTACTATTTTTAGTAGAGCACTCAAGGAGTCATAACTGCTCCAATCTTAAATAACTCGGAAATTCAACGATTACTTAAAAATGTTTAAAAATTAATATTTCTCGTGGAAATAATAATGAATAGATAGAAAATGAAAAAATAATCACGAATATTGTAATTTTTCATTGGTGAGGTATGACTAAACGATTTTATTAAAAAAAACTCATTAATTAATTGATGTCATCAATCATATCATAAAGAAAACAGAATTCCCGAGTTTGAGATGCTACTGCATGCCTGATATGTTAAAAACGTTTTTGATATTTTCCTCGAAAAACCCATTTTTTATTTTTTGTAAGCAAGAACCAAACTTAAAATAAAACTTATATTTCTTGGTGTTTCATATTTTATTTGTTCTGAATATTAAATTTAAATTTCTAACATTTTTATTGATTTTATTTTTTTCACATTGTTTTTATATTATAGAATATTTTTAAATATATTTTGGAATAACCCTGTAAAATCCCTAAAGAAAAAATTGAAACATTTATTGGTATATTACCTTTTCAACTTCAAACTGAGACTAAACAATTTCTAATTCACCAACTTCATGAATTAATTTTTTTGTCGAATTTGAAAATAGTAAAATATAGCTAGTTTTATTTAAAAATTACAACACAAAGTAAATATAAATTTTTATTTACTGTATTTTTTTGTAAAAAAAATATACAATTAAAAAGTATATTTATTTTTTAAGCAACCAGTCTTTTAAGTTAAAAGCCTTAGAATCAAATAGTTTTTGGTTAAAATATTCCTTCAATTTTTGAAAGGCTCTAACCAATTCTCACTTTAATACAATTCCTAACTTTTCATCTAGAGCAGGGCTTCTTAAACCATGGGTCGCGACCCCATTTGGGGTCGCGTAGCAAAATTCTTGGGTCGTGAGAGATAAAAATACAATTTAACAGAAAATGTTTTTTAACTTGTAAAATTATTGTTATAAAGATAAAATAACAATTATCGTAGATAAATATATCATAAAATCTTCTAGTTCGGAAAGATTGTTTGTACCTGCATTTCTATTAAGAGTATTGTAATAACTTGAGTAACATTTACTATGAATTAGAAGATGTTATAGGAATTTTAAAAAAATATAAATTTATTTTTCTTTTATATTTGTATGGGGTCGTCAAGAAACTCGCAATCATAAATGGGGTCGTGAATTACAAAAGTTTAAGAAGCTCTGATCTAGAGCAGTGATCCCTAAACTTTTAAGAACTATCGAATACTTTAAAAGACAAACTTCTTTTAATCTCACCATTAAAACACCTGTTCAAGCCATCTGATATTTTCAACTTAAATACAATAAATAAAAAGAACTCAACCTTACACAAGTCCTTGCTAATACATATTGTCATCTGAATAAATTGTGTAAAAATTGTCCAACATACTTACTTGTTAAGACTCATTTACTGTGCAAATGTAATAAGATGTATTATAAATCATAATTTAAATTTATAATGATTTCGATTGCAATATTTAAATGGATTACGGATTACAAAAAGAGCCTAAAACGCAAATACTGAAATTAAAATAAAACGATGTAGTTACGTTCGAGAACTTTGAAAATAACAATCTAACAATTTACTCATGCTATACATGGAGTAAACAGATTTTCACATACACACACACATATATATTGATTAGTTCAATTTGAAGTTGAAAAGGTATAGACGAAAAATATAACTTCACTTTAGCAAAGTTAGTTGCATTTACTGTTATTTACATGTACGTATTGAGGTCACCTAGTTGAAGAGTAAGCCTGGTATCGGCAAATATTCAAAAGTTTCATGTGAAGTGCAGAAGGCCTTAGGGAAGCTTAAATCAGCGAGACTAGAAGCGGGTGCGTAAAAATAAAAACTAGACACATTGGATAAAGTCACAAAAGCCGATAATAGTAAAAAGAGTCAGAAGATGTCATTACTCTCTATGTTCGTGAGAGAAATTTTCCCACCAGTCTGTAAAATATTGATTTACCCCGAACGCGAAAAAAAAATGCACTAATTTGTTATAAACAGATGGAAAATGTTGCGTACAGATTCACATGCACCGGTTTTATGCTTAATCCATACAATTATCATTTTTTAACATCAAAATGAGGTAGTCATCTCAGACTTTACTGGATGATCAATAGAATATACCGGGTGAAGTTCAGACACAGAACAAGGATTATTTTCTCGGACGATAGCAGTTTCAGCTGCTATATAAATATTAGCATAAAGATGGTGGATATATTTCGGAGCATATGTTCCAGAGGTGCAATTATTTACGATTAGTCTTGGTACAGGTAATGTCTGCTTTCACCATCAAGAGTCTGGTCAATATATGATTTTATCCTCGTGAAAAACCAAAACCGTATTCAGTGGACAAAAATGCAGATTCTGTGTTTGTGCTCTCAAATCTTAGCTTAAAGGAAAAGCTAGAGAATTCAAATTATATGGAAGAAAGCATATAGAAGCCTTATCAGCTAGATGTAGAAAAAAAATTGAGTGAGTAAATTTTCAGCGTTATCTGGACAATGGCCTTAAACTTAAGATATTTTGTTGTACTTGTTATCATTGAAACTTTAAAATTGTTATGTAGCGTGGTTAGATAATATATAATGTATGTCGTTAGATTGATTTGCTTTGTTTAATAATTTAATTACGTCAACTCTGCAAATAAGTAAACAATTCATTTTTGCATTGCCTAAAAATACTGAAAATGTTTACATTTATGAGAAAAAAACGCGTTTTTTATTTCAATTTTAACGTTTTTAACATCTATGACGAAAAACAACTGTCTACCTATTAAAGCTGTTGCACAATTTAATTGCACAATTCCAATGAAATTCATTATTGATGAATAAAAATACGTTTTATTAAATACTTTGAAAATATTTTAAAAGCTTTTCTTAATAAATTTTTAGATGAAAAAACAGAGAATGTTAAATCAAATGAAAAAATTAGAATCGACATTAGTAGAATTAGAATCACAAATCCATTCAATGAAACAAGAAATTTCTTCGAAAGCTGACGAAAAGAATAAAACGTATCAAAAACTTTTGTCAGAAGAGAAATCTTACCAAGACGCTAAAACAGATCTTGAATCATATTCCCAAAGATTACATACTTACAAGGAAGAACTCAACACTTTAAAAAAGAGCTTAGCAACTATGGAGAGCTTCAAAATACTCAAGACCAGTCCGGAATTTATTGAAAACATTCTTGGCTCATCAAAACCTCAGACTCAAATCGTTCAGTTAGCTCCATCGCTAAAGAATGCAATTGACAGAAAAATAGGATTAATATCTAATAAGAATTCAATATGATATTTTGAATCTTTCAGTAGTGATCTCGTGTTGTTTGTGTCAGTTCAATTAAATAACTTTCAAATTACATTTTTACTTTGTTTTTATTTTTATTGTTTTTAACTTTCAGAATTCCACTTATTAGAGATGGATTCTTAATCATTTTCTATTTATAAAAATTATAATAATAATAATAGGATAATTAGAAAAAAAACATTTTCTATTTGGAAATTTTTTAAAACATTTGAAGTTTGAATATAATTTGAAAGATTTTATGGATTTTTCCAAGGGTTTGCGAATTTTGATGAAATAATTTAACTTCAGTGTTTTGAAATTTTATAAAATTAAAATTAAATAACCTATTTCACAATGATTGTAGAAATATCAAATCTTAAACACCATAAAAATATTTGCAAAAACAATAAAAAATTATTTTTAAATATTCAAAATAATATAAAATATATCGAAAGTTTGTTAAAAATTGAAGTCAAGATCCAATAAAAAGGCAAATAATTCAAATAAATAAGATCAACATCTTCAAATTCATATTTTCTAAAGCGAAACTTTTCATCTTGTTTTTAATGAAATTGAAACTTCCAGTAAAGACTTATCATATAATTTACTAATTATTTTTGTGAATTAATGCTGCTTTAAGGTAGTCATTGTTTAATAATAGTATTGTTGGAATATTAATAAATTATCGATTGGAATTATTTCTACATCTGACTCCTCGTGTTCAAAGACAAAATAAACAATATTCGAATTCCAATAAAATAACTTTTTTATGTAATCAGAATTGAATAAACTCTTTAAATTGCACTCGACTTCTCATAATAATTATTTTACTCGCTCAATATAGCTAAAAATTTTTCTCTCAACGCACTGGAAATTATGCTGTAAAAAGTTGCATTATACATGGGTTTCTTCCCATTTAGCTTGAGATTTCCCAATGATTTATGGTTTTCCTTGAAAACTTTTACTTTATTGTATTTTTGAGTACTCTATTAGTTTTAAGTTAATTTGTAATAATTTCCAATTTCCAATTTTATTTTATACATTTTTTATATCTCCAGCATTTCTCCTCTTTAATTAGAATTCGACATCAAATGTTATTCTACTATTTATATTGTTCTTTAAAATTAATTTGTTGATTATATTAAAATTTTTTCCTTTCGTCAACGAGTAGCATTTATTTTCATTTAATTTTATCATATTAATCAAAGTACCATTGAATTTTCGACTAATCGATCTGTTTGCGAATGATATGATGATATACTAAGTTTAAGAATTTATAACAATTCCTTTAACTTCCAATTTGGCTTTCGGTGGTTCAATGTCAAGCTCCAGTCTCAGTCAATATTGAGTTTCGTTTAAGAAAGGAGTGTATTAATGTTGATAGGTCATATTTTGATTAAATAATAAATATTTAAATATATCTGTCCGTCTTTTGAATTATAATCCATTTAGCGGACATTTCATTCCGGACAACCTAATATTATGATGAATGAATTAAAAAATCATTAGTGAATGAAATTAATATTATTAAAAATGAATTATATTATCTTAATGAATTATATTGACGTTTTATGCTCCAATTTTTTGTGAAAGTAGTTATGGTCCCACTTTCACAACTTTTTATTTGTAATTAATTTTTAAAATTATATGATTCATATTCATTAAATTCGGATTTTGTTGATTTCAGGATTTCCATTCACTCATGATTCCATCAAAATAAATAAATTTTTATTAATTTCCGAAAGCAATGTTACATACATACATAAAATTATTTTCTACATACAATGAGTACATTCTGGTGCTCAGTAAGTTTCACCGTGCGATGGCGTTGGAATGGCACAAAACCTTCATCCAGTATCCTTTACACAAGACCGCCAGTTAACTAATGTATGGCTATTGGATAGGTTCAAATATAATTTATCAAAGAAAAAATAAGCACAAATAGAAAGCAAACTGAAAAAAATAGAACAAAAATAGAGTAATGGAAAAAGTGTGACGAATGCATAAGCTATCAAAAATTCCAAATAAAATGTTCGTCAAATTTAGAATTTTCTGAAAGTTTGAATCGTGTGCTCAATCAAAAAATCTTTATTGAATTATAAATATTATATTGATTATTAACAATTATTATTAACAAAATATCACCAATAAAAAAATTCAGTAATTTTATGCATTATTCAGGACGTTTTAGTTTAAGTTACATCGGAAGAACTTCTATCGGTTAGTTTTTACACCTACTAGAGTATTAATTTTAGCAATTGTGGTGACCTTTCACCTTAGCTTTTTCAACTAACTAAATATTGAAAATATAATCTCATTATTTTCTCATTTACTGTTTGAGTCCTTCATATGGCTCGGGTTACCAGTAAAACTACTAAATTATTCATTTATTTTAATTAATTTGTATTTTTGAATATCGTTTTCTGGGACCCTTCAGTGATTTTATATTATTGTATTCTTCTCCGTTTCATCATTTGATATTCGTACATATACCCATTATCCGGTAATATATCTTTTTTTAATTTTACTAAATATTTAATTAATTTATTAACCCTGAATTTTTATAAATTTTGCCATTTATCAACTTGCACTCAATTTCCTGCGTACCTAATTTTTTTGCACCATTTTAGACTAACTTCAAAGAATTTTGTGAATTCAATTAAATTATAACTAATGAAATTTTATTATTCATTTCAGATTTAATTATTAATTTAAAATTTATGACAATTTTCATGATTTTATTTTATAATATTTGCAGATTCGTTTGAATTTGATTTTTTTTTATTTTTCATTCATATTTTAATATTCTCTATTATTTTAACAAATGTTTTTTATTAATAACTCGTTTTAATTATTATTAATCATCATTAATGTTTATTATTAATAATTTATTTAGTGATAGAATTCCATTCTCACATAGCTTAACAGCATTTACATACTCTCATTTTTACAACTTTCGTATCACCACACTCTTAGATTGTCCTCACAACTCATTATCCTCAACTCTCATTGTATCACTTTCATTCTGGCTTTGTACAAAAACATAATAAAAAATATAATTTTGATTATCATTATCGCCACTTGAATTATGTACAAGATGCTGGTAGTTCGTAGTACACTACTCTTACTAAGATCATTTTGAAGAACTGAGAAATCATAAAAGTATGTGCGATAAGAATCAGTTAGGTACAAATATTTATCTTGTACTTACAGACAAAACCCTATATTTTAAGGATTAAAAAAGGTTCATAACTCCGTCCATTTTTCCGTGAATTTTAAGATAATCTTACATTTAGATAATATAAATTTTAAAAATTAATTGCTGATCTCTATAGGATTACTTTTAATAAAAGATTTTACAAGAAAACTACATTGAATCTTAGACTAAAATTTTGTATTTTTGTCATAAAAAAAATTCTAACGCTGACATTCATACTTATACGAATTTGAAATAATTTTTATTTTAGTTATAAAACAATTTTAACGGATTAGTTTTTACTGGTAAAGTGGTAATGATTACCTGAACTACCTAACTTCTAAGTAGTTCAGCAAATAATAAGTTCCAAATTATTTCCCATAATTAATGATGTCTTCAAACACAACTAGAAGAAGTATAAGGATTTTATTTAGTTTGGCTTCTTGTCAAACATCCGCCGAATTTTCTGCAATTTAAAAATATATCGCTGAATCGAAGTACTGTAAGATGTATAATTAACATCCTTTATTATTTCAATATTGATTTAAATAATATTGAAATAAAGTTGTCTTAATTTTGTAATTAATAAACATCTCTTAACTCATTAACGGACAACGTCATATTTTTGGGACGCACCTTTTTTGCGAATAAAGTTTGTCTACTTAGTTAGGATTTTTTTTAAGTTTCAGCATCTAATTACATAGTCAATCGAAACAGCTTATAAAACATCAAATTTTATTAATAAAATGTATTAGAAGATGGAGTCTAAAAATTGAAGTTTCTGAAAAGCTAACTTGTCCAAATATTGTCTTCCAGATGTTTACTGAATGAGTAGGTGGTAGGTTCTGTCAATTAGACGTGTTATCTAGTGACAAAAGAACGTTATTAAAAAAAATTGGTTCGTCTAATGCGAAACGTAAGTATTATATTACTTTAAACTTTATGTCCCATTTATTGGACATTTACCAGTTACTACTCAATTCGGAAATTATTTTTTTTATATTTACACTTTGCTTTTTGACAAAAGATTATTCAACTTGTCACATTCAATAATCTCAATTAAGAGTATACATATTTGATTATTCATATTAGTAAATTGATATTATTACTTTTTTAATTTATATATATAATTCTCTTTTTACGCGATAAATAGATAGAAAACTCGCGTAATAAAAGATACAGTATCCATATAAAAGTAGATGATTGATTCAACATTTGAAAAATCAGCTAAAATAATGTAATTAGATATACAAACTCAAGGTTTTTATATGCTTTATAAATTTTTTATTTAAATGCATAATAGATATGTTCCCTTTGTTTACTCAACTATTGGACATTGCTGTTGAAAAATACTTAGAGGATTTATCAATATGTAAATCCAAATGATACGTTTTCATTACTAGAAGCAAGAAGAAAAATTGTCTTGGCTTACATTTCAAAGCAGTCTTCAGTAATTTATAAGCTTCCTGGTCCACAAAGAAGTAGACTTCTAGGGAGAACAGTGAGTGAAGATATCATGTTTGATCATGGAAATCCCTTTGTAAAACTCCAATTCCGACTCAGTAACGTTGTGCATTTTGTGGTAAGAAAACAAAGGAAATTTGTGATCATTTCAATGTTCCCTTGCATGATATATGCTTTGCAAGATTCCACATCAAATAACAACTGAAAGGTATTGTTTTTTTCGCGTAATTGAAAATGTTTATTTATACTGTAGTTCTGTAAGATAAAATAATTTCATTATTTTAATTCATGCAAACATATTCATAACCCCCACAAAAGGTGCTCGTGATTTTGTTTCACTAATTTGCATTCAACGTGCCAAAAAATGAAGAAATTATAGGTTTTTTCACTTTTTTATCCTTTGTATATTAACTTTTAGTAATGGCAAATGTCCCAAATATATGACACCATTTTTGAATTACAAAATAAATTAATATATTTTGCAAACAAGCCCACTAGCATATAAGAACAATAAAAATTATATAAAAATCTTAAAAAAATAATTATGGCACTTAATGGGTTAATTATTTTAATATTATATTTATCATGATATATATTACATGGCGTCACAGGCACAAAAAGATAATCTGTACGAATTTTTTTTTAAAGAAATTAATAATATTTAAATATGGAATATCGATACTTATAAGCTTTTAGAAAAGAAAACATCAAACCCAGTCAAGATAATTGAAATAATTGATTGAAATAGAACTATATGAAAGGATTGTATGATTTCCCAAAAAAATAATAATACAATGTATGAACTATGAAGTAGACAATGGACGAGTGACCTTGAAAGTTTTCATTCAATGTATTATCACTAAAATTATGCTTTTCCTCTTAAGGTCAGAAACCAAAAACGTTGAAGAAAGTGGTAAGAAATCAAGAACCAATACAATACCTCTGGAGCATTAGAAGACATAGAGTATCAGATAAGGAAGTTTAATGTATTAGACAATGAGACTATAATTTCCCTCAGAGAAGAGATTGAATTTTTACGAAAGATCCCAACAAATGTTAAAAAATTCAGCCAGGGTCCAACAGACTGAATGTATATTCCAATGAATAGCTAAGAGCTAAATTGAATATGCGAAAGCAATAAACAACAATTAAACGAATGCTTATTTGAGGACCCGACCAATTGAAAAATACCGCCTCTATAAATAAAAAATTCGAAGTGTCACCGGATGTTTGGAATGAAATATATCAAGATTAATTTATAAATATTTAAATTAATAACCCTTTGAAGTTCATAAATACTATTTGAGAGATGTATTACACAAGGTGAAAAATCGAAAAATTGGAAAGAAAGATTAACTAAAACTTGATTAAATTTTTTAAGTTTAAAATCGGAACTATTAACTTAAGGATTATAATAAAGGACAGATTTCTTATTAGGTAACTGCATGGTATCGCCACTGTGTTATAATAACCAACATATCAGACATACTCGAGAAAATAGTTGATCTCAGAATAGGAATGAACCAAAATAAGATAAATCATGTTTTGAAGACAAAAAACGACTTATGAGGAAATCGATACGTTTAGTAATTCATTTAAATGCACAACTAAAAAAAATAGTAAAAAATGGTGAGAACCAGGTTGGCCAATCGCACCTAAGTCACGAGACGACAAAATCGAATTGCAAGCTTTGCGATAAAACGCGAACCCATACGTAATCCGGCTCGCGAGGCACGCTAACGGGCGGAAAATTCTCTTTATCGGTGCGAAGAGCTGGAGCGGAAATTCAAATGAAAAATCATCATGGCCAAACGACATTTGATGTGGGTGAATGCATAAATAGCCTCCGGAAGAATATCCAGCACCAACGGGTACGCACCGGCCTACGGAATATCTTATGAACTAGACGATGCGGCGTTAACGGGAATGGAAGCACCTACTAGTGTGGTGCTTCTGACTAGAGCGTTTCACGAATTCATACTCAATCGAATTGGAAATCAAAAAAAAGACGGTGGCCACACTTACAATTGTCGGCATCCATCCCAAAGTACGCCCATGGGACAATTCAAACCTGGAAGGACAGAGGACACCGCTAGAAGGCGAAAAAAGGAAAAATTTAACAAATTTAACTCATTTTAGAAAATAAAAATTTTATATAACTAACTTGTCTAGTTTTTTATTAAAATATAGTCGTAAGAAATCAACGGTCATTTCGAATGCTTTGAAGATCAATAGAAATAAGTTGATGAATTAAATTCCGAAATCGGCATAACCATATAATCTTATAGAAAATAATCACTTGATTAGGACACAATTGTAAGACAAGAATTTCCAAAAATCCATAATTAAAAATTAGTACTAATAACCGAATTCGATAAAAGAAAGGAGATCCCAGAGAACAAAGATAGATCTGAGGGGATTATCAACTAGTCACCCGCCAGGTTTAAGGTAACGCCATTATCTATCCACTAGTCTTTGCCCGGCGTAGGTGGCGTACAGACAGCGCGAAAGAACGACAAAGCCAACATAACCAAGCCGCCCACATTCGAGACAAGGAATGTCGGAGCGGATGCGCTGTCGCCTACAACTGACCGAAAACTCAAAAAGATTTAAATGAATTTTGAACTATAATTGCGAATACGCGTTTACGCGTTTACGTAAAATTAATAAAATAAATGTTATTTTGATCTTCCTCTATTTATTTGCATACGGTCATTAATAAAGCAACCTATCGCGAACAATCAAAGGAAAAGTTAAGGTAAAGGAGCAGACAGAGATAATAGTAACCGAGATTTAGAAGACGAGCATAGGCATTTCAGCGGCAGCTCGCTGAACACAGTGTGAGGCCGACCATAGTAGTCTTTGTAGATGGGCTCACTTTTAGCAACCTTACAACTCTTGATTACAACACCAACGTTGCCTAGTAACGCGTAACCAATGGGAGGGAGGATAACTTATATGTTTGGGTACAAGGCCACGGCGATAAACCCACCAATTTTAAAAAAATTAAAATTAGCAAACTAAAAATATAGAGAATATTTAAAAAAAATAAATTCACAAACTTAAAATTATTAAGAAAATTTATATTGAAAAAAGATATGCTATACAAAGAATACTTTATGTTTGTCTTAGAAAATATTTATATTGCTAATTGAAGCAATATCGTATATTCAGTTATTTTTTTTTGTTTAAAATAAATTGATGCATAAACGGAACATTTGTTGTTTTTTATAATTATAATTTATCCTGTAATACATATTCACCCCGGTGGTCCCGATACAAATTTTTAAAGTGACTTTCGGTTCGTACAAATAACACAATAAATAATTAACAATCTAAGTCATTAGAATTATAATACTTAACAAATATTTTACAAACTAGCGTATGAGAAACTCAAATCATCCGATGGCGGTAAATGATTAAATAAAATCTAATGGTATTAAGTTGTTGGATGACTAACTGAATAAAATTAGGTTATCGAAGTGATATTTAATGCTACTTATAATGCAAGATTTGTTTCAAGTTTTTATTTGGTTTTCTTCAGTATTTCATCAGCTTTAAAAAATTATTTTATTCAATGCATTTATTCCATCCGAAAACCAAAAAATAATTGCATCGGTAATCCAACTCTGCAATCTTTCTACCGTTTAGTCCGAATTTTCCAATAAATTATTTTACACGAAAATTGTTTATTAAAAATCATAAAATCAATATTTTATTTAGCTAAATAATTTTGATCGATTGGCCAATAAATTTTATTATATAATATTATTTATGTTATAATTTCATTTTTTTAGTATCTGAATGACTAAATCAATTAAAAAAGAACTGTTGATTCTTAAGTATTGAAAATTTGATGCAATTATTTAAAAAATAGATAATGGGGAATCTATCGTAAACTTGGAAAAAGAACTTGATATCAGAACGCCGAGTAAAGAATGGAGATTTAATAAAAATTCTCAAGCTACATTACAAGGAGTTACCACTAAGAAGCCAAAAAACGAATCTCCTAAAAATTTCTGTGGCTATGGTTTGTACAGGAAAGATTAGGCAGTCCATTAAGTAAACTATAATAAAAGAAAACCTCTTGGTTTAAAGAAAAAGATTGAATGTATGAACGATTTTTGGATAGTGATGAATATCTTACACGATGAAAATAACGTCATCGTGTCTCATCACTCATGCATAAACACGGAAAAATTATCGCCAAATGAGATCTATCGCAGAATTTAGAGGAATTTAGGAAAATAATTAATATTTACCTGATCAATTATATAATTAGAATAAACTTTATTAATTACAAAATGTACTAACGATTAAAAGACTGCAACTTCAGAAGCAAAGACTGCGTCCAGCTTTAAAAAGACTAAGGAGATAATAACTGTTTTGCCGTATATGCTATTATTATATAATCTGAAAAAAAGCGTTGTACAGCTCACTAACTGGATTTTTATGTAAATTTGAGTTTGTCTATATAGCTTTAAAAAATTTATGCCTGTTTGAATTCCATAGCCCTATTTATATTTAAAGCTTTTTCACCAAAAGATAAATAAAGCCTGAGAAATATCAAATGAAGAACATGATTCTTCTTGGTCTAATGCATAAGTATTAGTTTCTCAACTTTTGAATTGGGGGACACAATTTCAGAATAAAATCGGAAAGTCGTTCAAAAAATCATGCAATTTTCAAGGATATCGATATCTACTTCAATAGTACTCTCATTTGGAAGAATTTCTACATTCTCATTCTTACACGCATGTAATATATCACCCAAACCATCATGAACCCAAAAAAAATTCAGAAGATTTTGGATAAGAGCCCAACCACATATATTATTTATATCAATATATAATAATTCTGTATCATCAGAAGTAGCAACGCAATGTTTGTTAACAAATGTTAACAAACTCCGTATTCTTCCATCATAGAAATTATAGATTTTCTTGTTATGTATAGACTATATATGTTCTGTTAAATGTTGTTAAATTCTCGAAAAAATAAATGAGAAATTTTATTGAAACTGGGTGGGAATAATATCGCAAAGTTATTTTACTGACGAATTTGATTTTCTAGTAAAATAAAATGTTTGTGGTTTTTTATTTAATAAAAATTAATAGAAATTCTGATTCGAAAATTTGCTGAAGTATTCAACAAAGAGAATGAAGAAATTGAGACAAATATTCCAAAAATTTTAAAAACATTTCAATTCAGACTTTTATGATACAAACTGCAGTAATAATTTTAAACGGTGAACATACAATCAAGTCAATGATAATTACGAATTCTCCTTGAGAGATATAAAAATCCCTAAAACGAAATTGGTTATTGAGAAAAGAAAAGAGGAATTTGCACAAAATCATAATAATAACTGAGGCAGCTCCGAGATTTCAAATATTTACTCTAGACTTTATGAAAAAGCTAACCGTAAAAATGATCGAGATAAAGCAGAGATTGAAGTAGAAGTCCAAGTAGGAATCAAAAAACGATAGAAATTAAGATTTAAAAAAAAAGAATAAAGACTACAGTAATCGAAACAAACATTGAAATGACTCTAATAACTTCGATGCAAAAGATGTTCATTCGTTTACGCAATTTCAGGAATTACAATGTATAAATAATGGAAAATATTTTGAAAATAGAAGAGAAACTTTATTAAAGACAAATAATACTGAAGCAGAATGGACAAAAAATGAAATAACGAATAGCAGAAATGTTAATAAGTGGAATAATTATAGATCGGAAGAATCAATTGCAAAATATCACAAATATAAAAAACAAAGTAAATGATTATTCAAAACCGTTTTCAAATTTATCACAGAAAAATGATTTCACTATAAAATTAGCCCATTAATTACAGCACAAAGTATTGTTGGGCTAGAAGCCACAATTTAAACAAAAAAATTAATTTTAATTAAAATTTGCCGAATTATAAAAATGGCTGTTGAAAAAAAATACAAGCACGGGAAGCAGAAATCAAAAATAAAATAAAACATTAATTAAAATATAGCACAATTAATTAAAACAAATATTAATAAATTTCATAAAAACGCTTACAGCTGCATACAGAAACAATGTAAAACATAATACCGTCAAAAACTTGCAAAATAAGGTTTAGAACATTCATATGCGGAAGTGGCAACAAAAATAAAATATTTAAAGATCAAAAAGAGTAATAATCAGCGGCAAATATAAATTGTAAGAAAATAATATTAAAAAATAGATAAAAATAAATAGAAAAAGATAAAAATATTAAAATAAATAAAACCAATTAAAAACTCCGAAAATGGCCGGAAAAGGTTTAAAATTCGCTGATTGGTTGCATCCAAACATGAAATTAGTATAAAAACAACAGCCATTTTCATAATTTTTACCACTTTATGCAAAATTTTTAAACTCTTGAAACTATTAATCCAATTTGAAATTTCGTAAGTGGTGTTGTATTTTTATTTAACTTTTGTTTCATGGATGGCCGCGATACTTTTTAGTATTGTAATAGTATTGTGTATAATAAAACTACCAGTTAATTAAGCAGTTAAATACCGTGTGCCGGAACTAAATTTAGTCGGGTTTTTCGATCGGTCTATGACATAAACAGGAGATGATAATAATATAGAATAGGAAGAGGGCTGGATTTCGTAAGAATGCACTGACAAGTTTTTCTGGCCAAGCGAACATTTAAATTCCCACGATTAATATATTAATATAAACTGTAGAATTAAGAGATTGAAACTAGCACTCTAAATCACCGAGTTTTTGCCACTTCAATCGCTACTCGAGTGATAACATAGAATGCACTTCAACTTGATCATGAATTAATAGCTGGATTTTTACGGGAATGAACTCGACCAACAATTTCTTGAGACGTAATACACCTTCTAAGGTCCCTGATAACTACCGAGTGATCATTCGGTAGTTATTGTTAGTTTGTTATGGGGCGGTTGATTGAAATGTTGAAGAGCGTTTGTCATAATGGTACAATAAACTGCACCCACTAAGACATTTAATAAAAACCAAAAATTATTGATTTTTAACGATTATTAAAATTATTTTTTAGAACGAATTAATTTTAATTTTAAACCCATTTCCATTTACAGCTCTTCTCTCTAGAGTGTCAAATATCAAATCAATTTTCCAAGAAACGAAAACTCTGAAAAACTATGCAACATTATAAAATCCCGAAGATTGTAAAAGCGAAAGAAGTCAATCCAGTCAAGCTCAATGCCTTTACAGAAGACACGCTGCATCGTCAGTGTCGGTCGAGTTACCAGAAACTCTATGCCGAACACGAGCGTACGTTGGGTATGTGGTTTGCCCCAGAAGCAGTGAAGGCACTTCAACAACAGATCCATCGTTTAACGAGATGTCGGGGCGATCTCATAACGGAAAACCGTGCTCAGAGAGTCATCATAACTGACTACAGCGCCGTATTGATAGCCTCATTCACTGAGGCCGAACTAACTAATTATTTAGCCGGTCGCGATCTTGCCATGAAATTGAATTTAATCCCGGCTAACCATGTCCCAGAGAAAACCAGTATCGGTCCCGACAAAACTGCATGGACCAGCAAGAAACGTCATCCCATTAAAAATAGGTGACACCGTGAACGAAGTCGAGCTGAGAGGGTTATTATACTGGAAAATGCCGCAAAAGTGTTAGAAGAGGCAACGGCTCAGGTTGCGTAAGAGCACCCAGAGTTTGTAAAACGGAATTCGCCAGTCTACTAGATTCAAGGCAATAAAGACGATGAAATGGATGTCAGACTACACATGGGAAAACTTCCCAAGGATCCCCAGCCTGGACAGCTGGAATCCTTGGAGGCTTAAGATTCGTCTGGCTCGTTCAGATATTGGATGGATTATTTTTGGGATGAGATCTGCCACTCCGTCCCTCAAGTCCCGGTTGAATATCACTCGCCGCAAGAAATTCCCAGTAGACAATAATGAAGACGGACGTAACCTCATTGTCGAATTAAAAGAGTTCCTCGACTGATTTGGAAACCAATGAAGATTTTTCAACGATTAGTTTTCGACAATCTCAATCTCAACGTTTCAGTCAAAAATTTAAATGTGTATAATTAGAATAAATGTCTCACTAAATGATTGTATGTGTTTTCTTATATTTTAAGAATGATTGTAGTGAATATCATGATGAGGAATGATTTTGAGGCGTTTTTTAATATATTTTATGTCTAATATATGAAGTACGATGATGATAATGTAAATGTTCTGGAAATTAAAAGTTTGATATTGTGGAAATTTCAGTTATTCCGATAAATAGGTAAATAAGTATTAAGAGTGCACTTGGGGGAAGTTATAAATTTAAGTAATTAAAAATATTAAATTTTATAATTTTGGAACTGCTGATTTAACAGCGAATTACATAATTTAGGTAAATTTTTATATTATCGCATGTTATGTAATTACGACAATTAACAAATTAAAACAAATTTTCGAGGTCATCAATGAAACCAGATTTACGAAATAATTCGGACTTAAATTAGTAACTTAAATTTTGATAATTATGTTGAGCCAGTACAAGATTTTGTTTAAATGGATTGGAAACAGCACGCAAACATAACATGCAAATTTTAAAATCGGACCCATAAACATCAAATAACCACCTCAAAATGCGAAAGAACACATAATTAAAAATATAAAATGGAAAAACACAAAAGTAAATTAAAATATTAACAAATGCACCAAGATCTGCACGAATTGACATAGAAATAGCATAATAACAAAAGATTTGACCAAAAATTGACAATTTACGGAAAAAGAAAAGAGTTGAATAAAAATAAAATAATTTTAGTCAGAAATGATTAAAATTAAAAGTTAATGATTAAATTGTCAAATAAATCGAGAAAATAATAAAAATTAGAAATAAATTAGACAAGTAATATCAAGGTCAAATTTTGTTTTATCGCATGAAAATTAACACGCAAGGTTAGGGTCACAGAACAGGTATATATACCAATCCATTTTCACAGAATTTTAACCATTTTTGAATCAATTTTCACTCAGTGAACAATTACTCTTCAGCAGAATTCTTTAACTGACAGAAACAACTCTCGGCAACTATTTCCACATTACGAACGCAAGTATCTTACAGGTAAGCTCTACTGGCTCGAACATGTGGGAATCCTTTGTCGTATGATTTTGAATGCTTGAATTCAGTTAATAGACGATCTATGAACTAATTGCATTGGAAACAAATATATGTATTCAGAGAATGAATTTGATTAATGTGTCGAAATTTTTCTGGCCTACAGCCATACAACATACAAGTCATTAAAATCAAATACAACTAGTCACACTGGGTAAGTGCGGTTTCTCCGCCTACAGTGTGTGCCCGTGAGAGTTCTGTCGTGTGTAACGACGGTCTCGAACGTAAATATTCCATTCATTATAGGGGCGGTGGGAAGATCGAGAACTAGTTTTTTGGCTGGCTGTTTTATTAGTTATTTAATTTTGGCTATTACGAATATAACACTAGAATAAACGAATAACGTGAGTTCTCAGCTATTTCAGTAAATCATAAATTCATGATATAAAAGGTAAATGATGTGAAAACGAGTTGCGAATTCCGACTAAACCTTAAAAAATCAAATCATCCATACAGACTATCCCAAGATTCATAGAAATAACCTGTTAGAATACCATTTTGACCATAATGATAATTGAGGAAAAGGCCGATAGAATTTGATTAATGTTAATGATGGTAGATGCTTAAATATTCTAATTTAGAAATGGAGGCAACAAGAATACTCAACCGAGAATTGAAGGAGCTCAGACGAGAAAACATGCATTTACATCGTCAACTCCTCCAACAAAGTCAGGAAATTCAAAGATTAAAAGCCACTTGGGCAGAGCCGGCAAAAATGAAAGAGATATACCAGCGCCTTACTGCAGCACAACAAGGCTGGAAAGATGAAAGAACGTTAAATCAGGCACAACGGACGCAGATCAAACGCTTGGAGGTCGCCCTGTCAGCGTGCCAGGAGGGTAGTGCGGTGACTTACCCTCTGGTATTCGCTCCAGCAGGATAATATCGCGACCAGGATAAACCCCAATCTTCCAACAAGAAAACTCGTCCCCACGCCAGGCCCGGTCGAACTGAACGATTGCGTCGACGGGCCCAAGGAGTGCCCAAATAAAACAGCAAATTCGTGTTTTAATTCAATAAATTTAGTTGATAATAAATAAGTTCATTGTAATTTATTATGTTGTTATTTACGAATGAATATAGTATATAATGATGCGGAAATAATAAAGGGACCTGAAAGATAAGACGGACATAGGCCTTCTAGCGGCAGTCCGCTGAACCCGACATAGGACTAAACCTTAGCAGTTGGTTACAGTTCCAATGTTGCCTAGCAACGGGTAATATTGGCGGGCGTCAAAATATTTTGTATGTAATGGGGTGAAGGTCATCCACAACACTAACCCCACAATTAGAATGAGTAAAATTTAAAAACTTTAATAGTTGGAATGAACTTAATGAAAGTAGACCAATGTCCACATTCTCACATTATTTAAGTAAGGACTGATTCAAAAAATATGTGAAAACAGTAACCTACAACAAATGAAGATTCTCAAATTTAAATGTTACAAAAGGTAATATGAGCAAAAACAGAATTGGGAATTCTCTTTAAACTAATTTCCAGCATTTGTCTTATCATTAATAATCTTCATTCTATTAACTGTCAGAAGTTTAAACTTACATAATGTGTGCATACTTTGCGTATGTATACATTCCGTCATTACCCTTCACTGTCCTATTCGCACCCGTCTGCAAATTTTTCTTAGTCCAACCACATAAGTGCGTACGAAATATATGAATAACAAGTTTTAAGTTACGTACATATTATATTTTTAAAAAATACAGTGATAATAATTTTCATTTTCAATACCGGATATGTAATTATTAATAGATTGTCTAGGAAAATCAAAACCATTTTCATCCTTTTGATATAGGGTAGGCCAATTATCAAGGTGAATTAGAAGAAAAATCTCAGATTTAAACTGCTTTTAATATAAAAAGACAATTCTGTTTAATTCCATTCTAATTTCAGAAATTGCTGCACCAAAAATTAAAGGAAATAATTTTTAAACGTGTTGTGGTTTCTCTAAGTCAGTGGTTCCCAATGGTGTCAGTACCAACAGTCCAGCAGGCGCTAGTGATTTTAGAGACACGGGGCTTCGCTATTAAAAATATAAATAATAAATCCTTTAAAAATTACTATTTTCGAGAATAAACATTTTATTTATTTAATTAAATCTGAACTTCTAAACACCCAATATGTAAATAGATGAAATATAATTAATGTTTAACAATATTTTATTTTTCTGTAAATTGAGAGGTGAACCGGAAAAGGTTCGGAACCTATAGACTAGATGATATATTAATATATGCATAAAATCAAGAACCACGTGATGAAATTATTTTTGAAAGATTTAGTCAAATAAAGGAAACAGAACTGAAGATTAATCAAGAAAAATATCAATTCTATATGAGTAAATTTCACTGAGCATACTATTAGTAATAAAGGTATTCATACAAATAAAAATAAAATGAAATTGAATTGGTTGGTGAACAAAATGTGTGTCTCAACTTATGTCATTTGTGGAGCTGACAAATAATGATCGACTTTTTTATTAAAGATCATTTACGTTATACGCTACAAAATCAGAAAATGATAAACATATTTTTGAATAAAGAATGCAAATTCAGTTTTTATAATTTTAAGACAATTTTATGTAAAGTTGTAGTTTATGTAAAGTTATCGATGTCAGACAAATTGTTTATAATTGAAACTGTTGACAGGTTTTGAGATATTCACTCGGTGTTAAGCCAAGTTAATGATGATAGTACAGCGGTTATGATTACATATGGATCAAGGCATTTGAAAGCATATGAAATGGGATATTGCGTTACAAGGAAAGAATGATTAGCTCTTCGTGAATTTATGGTAAGAAGCTCAATAAATATGCATTTGCGTGTTGTATTTAATCATACAATATTCTTGCTTAAGCTTAATTTTTAGTCTCAAAACAACTGTCAGCAATGGCAATCTTGCATATTATATTTTTATGTAAATAATTTTGGGTGCAATATAATAATTACTTTGCAGCATGGGCTTATTTTATTATTTACTTGTCTGATATTTTAATTAATACTGCTACCAAGGAATCATCATTTTATATTATAAAATATACTTATATTAGAGCAATTAATATAATTTTTATTGTCAATTAACAATCATCGGCTATAATATAAGATAATATAAATATTGAACTAAAATCAGCGACATTTTTCCGACAATCTTTAAGAATTAATTTCGAGGAAACTCTAATAATTTGAATATACAAAATCGTTCCACGCGGCATATAACAAAAACAGAATAATCTTTCACAGAACAACAAACGCAGTGGCTTGGTATGCGTATTGCTCGAAAAAGAACACCGATAATAAATTTTGACGTGGCTTTGTAGAAAAACAAATTCATTTAAAAAACATGTAAAAAAACAAGTCATTTAATAAATCTTAAATATTTTTATAAATATTTAAATAATCAATGCACATATTGAAATCTCAACATTTATTTGTAAATTATCCACTTAATTTTGAAAAAGGAACAATTTTACATGCATGTTCAGGCTAATAGTAAAAATTCATAGTATTTGAGTTAAAATAAAATAATTAAAAATAAAATTAGAAATATATGTTATAATTTTATTTTTTAATATGAATATCATCATATTTCCTTCATAAGTTGGTATAGCCTAAATAGATTCATTTATTAAAATTGAAATGTGACTTACTATTTTTGCCGCCCCTTTTGTTTGAATAAAAAATTAAGTGTGTATGAAAACTATGATTCAGACAAAATGATAATTAGCGGGAAATATTATAAAGTCGAAAAGGAAACAACCGATATTATAGATAAACACATTACAAAATTATTATTTTAAATTTTTAATTTGAGTAATTATTAAATTTACAATTAAAAATTGTTGTTTAAAAATAAGTTTAATCATCTTGAATCTCAAAAGGAATGAAAAGGAAGATCAAGAAAGCGATGCCAAACTGAATTTATGGGAGATAAAGATATTTTGATAAACATTTCACCTTACGAAATTAACGTATTTAACCTAAACAAAAGGTCGATAAGAGATTTATACTTAGAGTCAGTGGATACAGAATCAAAACTTATGGAAAAGAGAGAGGAGAAAACCATCAATGAGTTTGAAAGAGGAGATAACGCTAAATTTATAAACTTAAAACCCAATAACGAATATGTCGTATGTGCCCAATGGAATACAGACACTGATACGTCACAAATAATATGTAAAAAAATAAAAACCATACAGACAATGACAAAGAAAGTAATCATAAATGCAACACCGATAATAATACAACAAATTAATTCAACTTCAAACATAAATACAACAACCACGAAAGCAACAACTCAAACCATAGAAGATGAAGTTTTAACCAAAACCTATAGAATACCAATCCAACTCAAAGAAAAGCTAATTAAATTACCTACGGGAAAACGAATTTTTATAACGTGTTGGAATGAACTACAAACATTTCAAAAGGAAACAGTAAAACCACGATGGCCTTTTTATGTAATATCACTCAGTATTTTAGCAATGCAATATTAGCAATAGTTAGCAGTGTAAAAATCTACAAAAAGTACAATTGGAAAAGGCAGCGGTATTGGCACCGACTGGACAGAAATGTACCAGGGCATTTTCACTTGGACAAATATATACCAAGTCAATACCCAATGTCCACTCTTCTTTAAAAAATTATTTCAAACTAATTTAATATGGTCAATAATATTTCCTAAATTTGTATATATTGATATTTATAACTTAATAGCGTATAAGGGCAAACCTCATATGCTCAAAAGGATTATTTATTTTCTCTCTATTTTAGAACATATGCAATCCAATCAATTCAACATGCAATTCAGCCGATCCAACCAAACCAATCTATAACCCAATCAATACAACTGCATGATACAATAACAGTTTTTATAGAAATTTACAGAATAAAATCTGCACAGACGGAACCCCTATCAATATCCCAGTTTCCCGAATCAGGTGTGCATCCCAAACGATATGAAAGTAGAAATTGAAGAAAGAGAGCTGCATCTGATCAAATTCAATGAAGCTAGAAGAGTAAAACTCAAAGAGCTTATCGGAGCATTCGACGAATTTGCAAATGTAGACAGAGTTGCAGCTGATGGAAAAAAAGTGCCCCATTAAATAATTCTCCATATGACCAAAACAGAGGTCTCCATTTGTCAACAAAGAATCCCACTAATCACAAAGACCAATTGTTCAATAATGATAAAGACAATCAAAAAAAAGAAGAATGTCAAATGATTTCAACAATCTTACAGTTCAAATAAATAATTGCCATGTGTCATCGCAATTGAATTTCTATACATACCAACAGTACCCAACCCTTTCGTGAATCTGGAATATATCATATCGAACCTACACATTCCTCAAGAACTCGTTAACAAAGGTGTATCGTTCACACACCAGGAATTAACAACAATCGAGAGACAAGAAAAGATAACAAGATGGAGTGCGACATGGATTCGGATGAAGAATATTTTTCCTTCGAAGAAGATAATCAAGATTCATCACAAAGCTCAACAACTGAAGATAGCGATGAATATGGACCCGAACCAGATATAATATTGGAAGATCTTGACTTTGTGATAGATGAAAACCAGACAGAAATATCACATAAAGAACTGTGCGTCATTTCGGTAGACGAATAAAGGACGGAGACATATTGAACCTGGCACTTAAAAAAGGATTCAGGCGCACCATTATGAAAATAAATGACTGCGAAATCGAACTAGTTCTTAGTGATAAAGGTAATGAGAACATTACTTTAACGGACCAGGGAGGAATGTTAGATGACGAAGGAAAACCTTTAAACACCTTCGTACTTTCAAAGTATTATAGAACTGTACCTAGCAGGTACCGAGTTAATATCTATATAGAGAAACAACCAACATTCAAATCCCAAACAAATCCCAAAGCCGAATGAAGAACAGCATGCAATCTATCATTAACTTATCAACATCATAGACAATATTCTCTTATTATTATTCGTTGATTATTATTTATCGGATATTTGCTAATTGTGTAATTCATCCCATTTTATTTTATTGACAATTATTTATCTATTGAGTGACATCAAATAATATGTATCAGTTTGTGGTATAATTCATTTCATTCTACTTTATTGACAATTATTTATTTATTTTATAGAGTGACATCAAATAATATGTATCTGTTTTGTGTAATTTAGTATATTTTCATAAACAATAATTTTTTTATACAAAGGTAAAATCATTATTATTATTATTATTATTATTATTATTAATGGTTATTGATATATTATTATTGATTGTCAACAGAAAATATCTTGAGAAACAGACAGTAGTAATTAAAAAATTTTTTTATTAACATAAAAACGAATGTGCGACAATAAAAATATAATAAATTATTTTTCCTATAACAAAATAATAAATTATTCCTATATTAATAAGAGCATAAGAAATTATTTTTCGCACAGCAATAAAGTAATAAATTATTTATATATTAATAAAAATATAATAAATTAAGAAAACAATAGATTACTTCTGTATTATAATACAGGTGTGATAAAAAAATAAAAATAAATTAAAAAACCCATATTAAAATCAGTATATATACTGACGTTAAACTCAGTATATTCGCCCAAAAATCTAGCGACTTACTAGCTCTTCTAGAGGTAATCTCAAGGAGAATTTAATCAGGAGCAGAATTGGCATGAATGCATTATTATAAGGTCATTATTTTAGTCCAACAACTCATATTTGCTTTCCTATGGTCGCCACAGTTACCACCATTCGTAAATCTCTATATTATCATCTCACAGATTTATACCAAAATGTATCATTTTATTTTAATTTTCCACCGCGATGATTATCAAACAATGTACGTGATTTAACCCTACTTTATACTTTCGTTGACCTAAATTTCTATCACTATTCGTACCCTTGATAATATAATAATCGGCAGGAGTTAAATTAAAAATTATATTTTTCCTACTTAAACATTTACACAAATGTTATCCCCTTAATTATGGCGATCTTCCCGCAGTTTACCCTCTTACCGCTCCGACCAACATCGCAATGGCCACCACGGTGAATTACGACGGAGTCCTACCCCGCGATCAGTGTAACGAGACCTAACCGGACTAGGCAGACACCGAAGGGTGGTTAGCGACAAGGCAACACATCAACATTCCTCAAAATCAACTGAGGAAATTGAATATTGCCCTACCACTTTCCACAAATTAATATATAAATGAATATAAATAAGTTAATGGGGACCTGCCGAGCGATGCCAAAAGACATCGCGGCCATCCAGAATAAGTAAAATTAAATAAAACATTAACTTAGAAAAATATATTTCTACAAAAAACAATACTTACAATCAGTCAAGCATCCAAATTTGAAAAATTGTCATACGTTGGCATAAAAATTGACTAAACAAATTGTCTCAACAACTGACTAAAAATTTTGTGTCTACAAAATTTTCTAAAAGTCTAAAAATTATGAAAATGACTGCTGTATATATAGTGATTTCATGCCTGGGTGCGACCAATCTGAGTATTTTGAGCCTTTTTCGACTATTTTTCGGGGGGTTTTATTGCTTTAATTTTATTTTAAATATTTTATTTTTCTCCTTATTTTTCTCTATTTTTCGATATTATTTTCTAAATTTTCGTAAATTTTTATTTTTTATTATTTAACCATTCTTTATGATTGTTTCTCTTTTTACCCTTTGATATTTAAATTTTTGGTCACCGCTTCCGCCTATGTATTTTCTAAACCTTCTTTTGCAAGGTTTTGTGGGTTTTATATTTTGGTTTTGTGTTTCTTTCTGCATCTGTAGGCTTTTCAATGATTTTAATTATTATTTGTTTTATTTAATATCGTTGTTTTTATTTTGTTTTATTTAATATGTTTTATTTTATTTTTGATTTCTGCTTGCGGTACGTGCTTATGTTACAGCAGCCATATGGATAATTTCCAAACCGCATTAATTATTTTGTTTTAATTTACCCAATTTTCTCATTTTTGTTTAAGTTATGGCTTATAGCCCAACAATATATACTAATACCAGTGCAAGTTGAGATCTCGATTAGAAATAGTGAGACCTCAACATCTATATACTCTCAATTTACCACCCAAACTATTTAAAAGCAATCAAAACATACATGCTCACAGTATTTTGCACATTAATCTTTTAATACAATGTCATTATTAACAATAGCATGTATCCAATAATTATTAAAACTTTTTATTAACATTTTAAAATCAGACATGCCTATTTTATTCATACAGTACATATTGTGCTCGCTGATATTAGTCAATGCCTTTAATCGACAATGATTAAGGACTAGAGTACAGAGACGACGAGAAGTGTTTCTAATGTATGTCACATTACATCCATTACGTGTAAATTTATAAGAGATTCCAAAACAATCCAACCGAAATTTTTCATTTATTAATGAACATATTGCGTATCTTACACAAATTAGAAACGATCTATTAATCCTTATTTCCTAACTGCTTTATCTTATAATTTGTAAATCTTCCGAGTACGTCAATACCAACATAAATTCCGGCTGATCATTCTTACATACACTATTTATAGTGCACTCTCGATTATCCGGGCTAATGCTGGAGAGAATGGTCACGGATAATCAGAATTTATTTTATTTTCGAATATAATATCATATACACAACACAAATTTTTAACACGCTATTTTTATATTCATTATTTATCAAGAAAACACAAACATATAAGTAAAAATATAATATTTAATCATGTATACGAACATAAAAATATCTAAAAAATTATACTTTTATATGTACACAAATTTAAAAAAATCTGTAATTTTCATTTGTTTTTGAGATTTTTTTAACGAATTTCTTATTTCACTTTGAAATATTCTTAAAGCTATTACATTATTATAATCAGTTCCCCTTTGTTCAACGTAATCTAGCAATGTTTCAATGCAATTCAATGCCATTTCATGACTAACAATGCCACTGGTATCTTCTTCGCTTGACGAATTACTATCATTTTCTTCCTTTTGAGTAACAAGAGAAACGATATCAAGATCGTCCATGCGTTCAAAGCCTGGATCATTTAAATAATGATTGAGCCAGTCCTCTATGTTTTTCTGTTTTTCGAATCTGTCAATTAATGTAAGTTTCTGTTTTATCGTGAGTGCAATTTTTTTCGTTTTTTTGTTAATCGTTCTTTCTCCATTTTTAAACGGTACAGATATGTAGAGCTAAAATATGAATTTTTGAGATTACATATAACAAGAAAAATAATATCACACAGAAAGAAATTACAATTAATCAAACGCGCATATTCAATATTGCAATTAATTAATGTGTTTTATATCGTAATAGAAAAAAAATCAATCAAATTAAATTTGAATTAAAAAATATTTATTTTCAGGCACGAATAATCCGAAAACCGTATAATCCATGAACAGATAATTGAAATTACACTGTATATTATTTACACCAACAATCGATTTACAATCAAACATTCGTAAGCATGGATCATTGAGATTCTTAATCAACTTGTAAACAGTATCTCTTATCATCAATAATAAAAATGACTTTGAATACCCATTATTTATCAACAACTCAACCAATATATTCAATTTTTGCTGAATTAGAAAAATTTGAAATTAAAAATCATGAACTATAAATCAAAATTTTCGCCATATTTCTCTTAAACTTCAATTCACAAAAACTTTCCAGAAAATTATAAATAAATTTAACACACAAACACAACACAGTAAAAAATGCATACAAACATTCAAATATATGGAAATATTTATTATTACATTATAAGAGTAAACCCATCAAAACATTTGTATAATAACAAGTGTGATGGATCACCTTTATTCTATTTTGTTTATGTTGGTCGTGTTCCCCTGAAACGTAAACAATTTGCGTGTGTGTTATTATTTATTTATTATTATCATAATTATTATTATTATTATTATTATTATTATTATTATTATTATTATTATTATTATTATTATTATTATATAAATCCATCCAATCAATTTCCCATAGTATGTAGCTAAACAGCTTACTATAGGAAAGAATAAACACAATACAAAAATCAATAATGATTTAAAATAATAATGAAAAATATGAAAACTGGAGCTTACTTACAGGAGAGAAATTAAGAAGGCGGATCTCAATTTCGACTAGACCAGTATCGAAGGTACCATAGGCAATATCAGATATTGTCCGAATTTGTATGCGTGGTTCTTATAATCCCAGGACTAGGAATTAATATTGAACGATTACTTCCCATTGTTCACGCAACTGTTTGCAAGAATTTCTTAACTTGAGAAATGATAATAATTATTGTTATTTTTAGCTTAGTCGTTAAATTATACGTTGTAGTTAATGTTTTGTTTGCGTTTGTTCTATAACTCATCATCTAAATATTTCAACATGATAATCAACCAAGGTCGTCCTGATACACTTTTACAGGAGATTTGAATGGGTTCTTACAATATTTCGTTTGTCAGAACCATTGGATAAAAATGCACACATAATAACAAGTATTATAAGAATTGGCCTAACAAATACAGGATCAATATATACGCGAAAGATGGATAATCAATTCAAAACGGATAAATCCCCAAATTCCAATCCAAATCTCAATCCAATATGTACAAAATTGAAAATATGATTATTTAATCAGAACATGTATATATTGACAATATGATTAGTTTATTGGAACAATAATTGTGCACATTTTGGTTTATAGTAAATTTACTATATATATATATATATATATATATATATATATATATATATATATAAGTGAATGTGGCTTCAACGCATAAACAAGTGAAAACCTAGGAATTTAAAAGAATGTATGCAACCGTTTCAAGTAATTGAGGGCCAAACATGTCATTAGTTCTGGTAGAATGTGTAAAAAAGGCCAACTCATCTAAAAATAATTGAAGGGTCCTTCGAAAAGGATACTTATCAGACGTTAATAGGCGAAATTGCGTCTAAATTGAATGGAACGGGAAACCGTCTCATTCCAGATAAAGCTTTCATTCACGGAAAAGTATTATCGACAAATAATTTCATCGGAATTTAACGCAGTCGAAAGCAAAATAAAATCAAGCATATGAAAGACTATATCGAGAAAAAATGAATTCAACTCAATGTTCTTCACAAGCATATTTGATGTAGTCAATGACGCTTTAACAATTGAAGAGAGAAAAGTAGATAATAAAAACCTCAAAAACTATTACTTTCAGTCGCCGAGTTTTTCCAAACTGTAGCAGAAAATAGGAAATATTTCATGATAAATTAATTTTCTTTTAATAAATTTTGTTTCAAAATTTAACTGACTTACAGTTAAGAGAAATATATCCAAAAATTTTCATGAATTCCTAGAAACCAAAAAAAATAAATTATTAATAAATTTCAAATAAATGTTTATTAACGAAATCAAAATTCAAGCCTTAAAATTTAATTTTTTTTAATTAACTTACCAGTCATTTTTAAAATGGTTAATGCAAAATTTTCACTAAATCTGCTTTTAGATACAAACCTCTATTATAAGAGTAGATAATGATTTGAAAGTTGTATTTTAAATCATTCGTAAACCACAATTATCAAACAAAACCACAATTTCTTTCATACTAGCTTGTTTAGCCGTTTAATAAAATTAATAATTTAAAATCTAACATTAAACGAAATTGACAAATACAGTTATGAATAATATTTTTAAATAAAAAAAAATGTATTATATTAAACTGAAAGTACTCGAGAAAAATCAACCATTAATTGATTCTCATCATTATTAAAAAATTATATCGCCAAAAATATAATGATAATAAAAAAAGTAACTTGATTTATTTTATTAAATATCAAGAATAAATCAACATTCAATTTAGATCAAAGTTGATTTACTTCACTATTTTTAAATAAAAGAAAATTATACCAGTAGATTAACTGATGCCAAGTAAAAATATTTTTAGGAGATATTTATATTTTTCAACAAATATAGAAAACTAAATATTAAAAATATCAAAAATCGATTTTGCAAAAGTATAAAATTACAATCTATGCGAGCATGAAGAATATACCTCACAATAAACAGTATTGAACATTTTTGTCAATATGGAGAAATCTAAAAATTCATTCAATAAATTATATATTTTGGGATGTGTTCAAGTTTGTAATTTAAAATATATCTTGAGTTTATAATCATCAGAGAAATCTTCAAATGTTTGTAAGCAAAATAAAAATCCATAGATCACTTAAAATGTATTATGAAATATATGAACATTTCAAAATTACCTTTAAAATTGACATGGCAAAATAGATGACATTCTGGCTAATTACATAAATTTTGAAAGTATATAAAATTACGTGAATTACGTTATAATTAAAAATTTTGACAATAGTGTCAATTAAAAACAGTTTCGGCTAAAATTTTAAGATTCAATCTTTAATGAAAGAAATTTATGAATTGTAAAAGTCAAGAATTACTATTTTTTCTAAGTTAAGTATAGATTTCCATTGAAATGTTAAAAATTCAATATATTATTAAAGACTATAATAAAGGAGAATTAAATTTTTTACAGAATATTAAAATAAATCAATAAAAAAACAAGATTTTTATATTTTATTGAAAATAATATTATTAAATATTAAGAATAGTAGAAAAAATAATAACCTTTTTTCTAATATCAATAAATTCTACAGCAATTTGAAAATGGAAAAATGTGCATTTAAAACAACGCAATAAATAACAAAGAATCTTAGAATTTTAATTAAATAGCAAATATAATCATCGTCCGGAACAAATAGTTAAGTTTCCACATACTTTCGTTGAGGTTAAAAGTTTGATATAATGTGGTATTGGGCATCAAGATAGGCAAAGCACGCGCTTCGTCACGAATTTTCGCTTTCAGTGCTTTAATTAATTGATTGTAATAATTCATTTTCATATAGAGCTCAATCGTAGTGCTTTGCCATTTCCTTATAAAACTTATCAAAATTAAGTTGATCTGTATTTACTAGAAAGTAGCTTGAAAAGTACTCTTGAAAACAAATTATTCAGATCGATACAATAGGGTGCATAATAAATGAGCTAGTGTTCTCTGATGCTGCGGGACTTATGGGTGATATATGTGGTTGGTAAATAGAGGGGAAGATTTTTGACCTTGAGCAACCAAAGCATACAAGCTAGCCATTCTGTCTGCTATTCCCGTTGCTAGATAACGTAGGTACTGTATTACGGGATTGTATGTTAGCCAAAAGTGAGTTTTGATACTATGACTGTGCTGGCCCGAACGTAAGTTGGGTTCAACGAGCTGCTATAGTAGGCCGGTGCTTGTCTTATACTCAAACACGCCCCAAGCTCACTCTGACACTTCTTATTGTTACCTTTTTTATGGGTTACGATTTCGTTTGCTTTGATCCTCTTATATTACAAATTTAATTAATTTTCTCGACTTTGATAATTTGAACTGTAAAAAATTTAGCAAGTACGTTTGATAAAGGCATATGGCCTTGTTTGACAACGAAAATCATTTATAATATGATGACTGATGCATTGACCAATATTTCCAAATATTATTTTTAATACTTAGTCATTAATTCCATTAACTTCACTATAAATCCAGATTTTGATAAATTCACGATCTTGCGTTGATAAGTAATTAATTAATGATATTGAAGAACAACATAATTCATAATTATTATAAATTTTATTCACACAATCAAATTTCAATTCCAAAAAACTAAATAAACTAACCCAGTAAAACTGCAAATTAATAAAAATTTCACAAATATAATTTTAACAATAAATTTTATTTCATTTTTAATTGGGCGAAACAATTAATTATAGTTAAAAATAGGATTAGAATTGTTGGGCTAGAACTAAGTTTTGTTTAAATGAATTAGAAACAGCACGCTAACATAACACGCAGATTTAAACATCAGACCCATAAAACATCAAGTAAACACCTTAAAATGCGAGAAAGATATAATTAAAAATATAAAATCAAAAAACATAAAAATAAATTAAAATAATGACAAAATGTATCAAGATCCGCACGAAAATAACATAAAATTTGACCTAAAAATTGACAATTTACGTAAAACCAAAGAATTAAAGAAAAATGTTAAATTAAAATAAAATAATTTGGGTTTCAAACAATTCAATTATAAACTTAATGAATAAATTGTCAAATTAAATCAAGAAATAATAAAAATTAGAGTTAGATTATACAAATAATTTCAAGATCAAATCCTCATCCACTCACTGCCGAAAAATAGACCTAAAATTTAACACATATAGGCTAAAATTATTACACAGAGTAGTCCAGTGGGCACTCTTAAAATCTAATATAAACACATGAACATCTTAGGGACAACTTTTGGTTAAAGGGAAGGGGGCTTACGGAAATCGATGTAACGATCATGTTAGTGAAATTAAATGAAAAATTTTAAACACGCTTAAGATGGTAGGAATTAGAAGGTAAATTTGATAAAAATGTAAAAATCTAGCATGCTAAGAAATCATTAATAATATCTCGAGGAAGACAATCAAACGTGTTAGTGTCAACGAATTAAAAATAGGAATCTAAAACCACTCTTAAAGTCACGTTAGTGAAATCATAATTGAGCATATATCTCTGTCAGTAGTGAAAAATATCCATCAACTCATAAAAATTAAAAGTAGAGGATCAGAACCCATAAAAATAACAGTCAATCAACCCTACGCATTAAATCGCTAGACAACCATATAGAGATTACACCCTACATGATGAAATAATTATGTTAGGTCGCGAAACAGACATACAGGAGACCCATTCCAAATCAAAAGGCAAATTCCAAAATAATTTATTCAATAATAAAACTGTTGGGGTTTTTTGTCGGTGAATTTAAATAGGAATTATCGTTGATCTGAATCCAAGCGTGCTTTTAAACAATAGTAACGAACTCCAAACTATATAAACTTTATTGATTAATACACTTTATCTCCACTTTAAAATGACACAACGAATTATCAATCAATCACACTCAGTCCTTATTGCGACCCTTCGGGAAGAATAGCACTTTTCGGATCAATTGGCTTTACAATCACTTGACAACTGCGGTGGGTTTCTGAGATCGGTAACTCTGATTTAGTTGCTTTGCTTTGACCTTGCTTAATTTCTGTTTAATTTCTTTTTGTCTTTCTTTGTCCTCTGCAATTGTCTTATTTTTTGTGTTGTTGATTTCAATTGCGCTTCCTTTTTATACTCCATCATTCAATAACACATACTGCTGTCGAATAGAATCTCTTACCGCTAATTCATTTTGGGCTGTCCATATAAATCATTTTTTGGAGATGCCCTTTCCCAGATTTTATCTTGAAAGGGCTTTCAAGATGATGTGCGAATTTTGTTTTTGTTTACCAAAATTTGCACTTGTTAATTATAAATGACCTTCTTTGATTTAATTGTCTGTTTTTATTGATTTTCTCTCATTCCTTTCTCGTTGTTCAACATTTCTTTTTCATTCTCTTTTTATGAGGCTCCAGAACCACATCTTACTCACTTCTCATTGTTTCCCCCAATCATTTTACATGTTTATTAATTATTTTACTCTATTATTTAGGTATCCTCAACAAAACTAACCATACATAAATCCAGACTAAGACCTGAGTTTAATGAAACAAGAATACACCAAGGGCGCCGTAGGATATGAAATAATCCCAAGATAAATTATCAAATCAAACAGACATAAAGAAGATCAATATAAATATTTATTACCACAATAAACATAAAACGTTTGTTACTAATTACAGAGATAATCACAAATCACGGAAAATTAGACATAGAGACTAGTATAAAAGGAAAAAAAACGAATAAATCATAAACCATTTTATTTTAAACATAAAATAAGTATAAAACACAAAAAAATATATCTAACCTCTTCATAGAGTAAATAGGAGACGATGAGCAATTCCATTCTCATGTCCTTAAGCTAAAATCATTCGACCGGCTGGAACCAGCAATAGTTTGCCATGCATAATAAATCTTCTTCGCCGTAGACGCTACCCTCAAAAGCAGAATCATAACACTAATCAATGGAAAACACTCACCAAGAAATCCTTTTGTAGTTGAACAGAGTTTCGGAAAGCTTGGTGTTTCAGGCTTGGGCTTGGCTCGGCTTGAGCTTGGTCATATTTGTCAAGCTTTCAAGCTTCAGAACTTAAGAAAAAAAATTAAAACAACATACACACTATTTATTTTTTATAACTAAAAATTTTTATTTTATTTAACACCAAGGATTTTTAAAGTAATATTTGAGGAAGATCAAAGCATTCAACGATTTATCTGATAATTTACAACGCAACTTTGATAAAAAATTTCCTGCTACTGAAAATGTTCTTTCTGATTCAGTTGATGTCGGTTGAATTGTGTACAGGGCATTTCGTAGTCTTTCTAGATTTTCTGTTCTATTTCCAGTCGATTTAAAAATTTGGAATTCTTGTTTTAACTTATCAAATTTCAACTGTAATGTTTTTGGAATCGAAGACGAATTAATACGTTGTGTTAATTCTTGAGCCAGACTGGAAAAATTATTATCCTCACGTGAAACTGTTGCCAGAATATTATCAGATTCATTTTCATCATTTGTCTCATCCGTGCCAAAAAGTCGTTTCATTATCTCTGTAGCAAATTTTAGAACAGAATTCGGTGGTACAGCAGCAGTGTCAAGGCATTCGATGAGATGAAAAAGGTTTGGATCCATTCTATCATCAATATATTCATTTTTATTTTGCAATAATTTCAAACTAGTAGCCGAAGTGTTTTGTGATATTTTATCTCGAACAAATTCAATAGAAACCATTGCTTTTCGAAGAGTTGCATCTCGCTTTCCTAATTCCAATACTGCTAATTCAATAGGAGTAAGGATGTTGATAAGCATTTGAAGGTTTTCTTTATTAATACCATACAACATTCTTTCTTCATCCAGCTCTATTAATGCATCTTTAATTGGTTCATAATATTTTATGAAAATTCTTATCATGTGGACGATTGTATTCCATCTTGTCTTCACATCAAGTTGGAGCTTTACTTTTTCATCAAGTTGTTTCTTTTGAAGTTCATCTTCTGCACCGATATCATTTTCAGTGAGGACATTCAGTTCTTGTATTTTCTTATGTAAAAGATCAGTTTTGAGTGAAGATCGTCTGAATAACACTACAATTCTACGGACAGAAGCTAACATTGATTCAATATCTTCATTGAGATAAAATTCTTCGTCTTCGTCACCTTCCATAGGATATTCATCTTCATTAAAGTTATTTTCAAGAACTTCAGTTTCAATTGCTTGATTTATATCAAGTAATCTTTCCTTTTTATGATAGAAAGTTTTGATGACGCCCAGATGAAAAGCATGATTAAGACAGATTTGATATATGACGGGACTTAATCTTCCAAATTTCAACATCGTACTTGCTCCATCACCAGTTGCAGCTACAATGTCGCGTGTGAAGTCGATCCCAAAACTCAATAAATGATTATTAACAGCTTCAAATAATTTTTCAGCTGTACAGCTTCCAATTATTCTCACTAGTCCTAGATTAATTACACCGTTGCGTGATCGATTTAATGTGACATTGAAAAATTTCCGTGCTGTGGCATCAACCCATTCATCGAAAGTAATGGAAAACTTTAAATTTTCTGATTTATCGTCAATAATCTGTTGTATTGCAGCTTCCTTTACTTGATCATAAAATTTGTGCACAAGACCCATGACTTGAGTTTCGCATCTTGGCAAGTGATAACCTTTCGCAGTAATGCTTTCGCGAATAAATTTTGAATTTGTTATGTCTCGAATTGAAAAACCATCAACGGTGATAAGATATTCTAATGTTTTCGCTGCAAAAACGAAATAACATTTGCTTGAACTCTCTGCGTAGCTATAATTGTGTTGTCAAGATGAGCCGATTTGATGTTAATGTTGTGAATAGAAGTAATATGTCAAGCCAAAGTAGAAGGGTTAGCAACTAAATCCTTTTCATTTTTACAAATTGTACATTTTGCACCGACAGTATTTCTGTTAACAATTCGTTTGATAAAGTATTTCCAAACCCCCGATTCCTTCTCATTTGATGCCATTATGTTGTCTAAATAATAAAATATGTATATATTTCATTAGAAATTATATGAATAAAAAATATACCAAATACACTTTTTCTAGTTAATTTTGTACTCTGATGAGGTTAAGTTATTTCTTTATTACTTCTTTATTTTACAATTTCCTAATGTTTACTCACTTTTAAATAGTAATGAAATCACTCAAATGCCGCCGGCTTTAATAATTTCACGCATTTAAACTCCAAACGTTTTATATAGTAATATAGACACAGGAAATGCCATACGGCTTGTAAGTAATGAAGACGACCTTTCTTGTCGACCTCCAGAAAGTAACTATTTATTTTCTATTGAGGAGCTTACAACTACTATTTACATAATTGTATTTAAATATGAAATATACGTTATGATAACACGGATTAAAACTAGAAATTGAACTGAAAAAGGAGAATTTCAACAGTTCCATCACAAGAAACTTTGGGATAGTTCAAATTGTTTTTGTACGTTAAATTTATCTTTTTAAGTTTTTAAAAATTTTGATTGAAGTTGAAGAAATTAAACTAAAATTTATTTTTTTTATCACTTATCTGCAACAGTACATAAGCAATATATTAAGCTCGAAGCTTGTCAAGCTTTACCTGTCAAGCCCGAGCCTTCGAGCTTGGCCAAAAACACCAAGCTTTCAAGCTCAAGCTTAATCAAGCCGAATCCCTATAGTTGAATCAACGGAGAACTACGAACAAATAGCATATTCAAAAACTACATTGGCAACAAAGATTGATCAAATTGCAAATAAAGATCTAAAATTCAAGTATTATAATGGTGCAATAACAAACAAGTGACAAACCGATGTGCTGTAAAATTGACCGAGTTTCAAATAATGATCTGGAATTTAGAATTTTCCAAATTTCAGATAAAAAAAATTCTAAAAGTAACATGATGAGTATTAACATGCCAGTGACGTTTTATGATTGTATGGTTGATGATATATATAAGATGTCGTCGTATATAAATTTTAATGATATTTAATATGGATAGAAAATTCTGGTGCCCAGTGGAAGGATGACGAACGGACGACATTGACAATCCCGAGTAAATTCGCGGGACGCTACCGTCAGGCACTGTGGGATCAGGGATATTCACTATCCACGTATGGCACGACGAGGATGTGAAACTGCCCAGCCTGTCCATAAAGAGGGAACCAGGGAGGAATCCAGCTCTCGAAATTAGACACGAAGCTAAGGTGGATCTTCAACAGTTCAAGCACCTCGAACGCAAGTATCGCTGGAAGGCCAGCATGCAGCGCGAGCGACTAATGAGGATCAATAGGGACATAGCTAGTGGCCGAATCCCGAGCTAGGACGGATACCTGCCAGATTACAACATCGCGTTCGACACAGAGGACCCAACTCTCTTGGAACTCAACGCACCAGTGCACCTGGATCTCCCAAAACACCTCGTGCAGTCAGACATCCTGGAAGCCTTAAGTAATAGGACGAGCGAGGAACAGGCCTACTTGCGACGTCCTCTGAAACGAGAGATGCCACGAAGAGATTTTGGGAATAGAATAGAAAAGTAAAACTGTATGTTTGTCTTTCGTTTGGTTGAAAATTTAGGATAATTTTTGTTAAGATAATATAGTAAAAGGGAGAAAAATTTAGTCAAGATAATTTAATAATTAAATAAAGATTAAACGCGTCCCATAATTCGTTGTGTTTGTTGGATGTTATAACTAATGTGTCTTATTTAATTATACTTATTAATTCAGCCGTGAACACCATCAAGGACATTGGCCGAGAATTAAAGAAACTGAGAACAGAAAATGCAAACCTCCATCAACAATGCGTGCAGCTAAGTCGTGAGCTGCAACGAATAAAGACTACGTGGTCGAGCCCTCCCGGGTAAAACGCCTATATCAGAAAATCAATGCAGCCCAAAAGGGATGGCAGGAGGAGAAGGCCTTGAACCAGGCCCAAAAGATCCATCTTCACGGGCTCGAAGTTGCTGTAGCGGCAAGCCACGAGGGGATTACTGTCACTTACCCCTTGGTATTCGCGCCAGCACAAGTGGCGTACAAGGAGCAAAATGATCTGAAATATCCAACGGGTAAACCAAAAACCTACACCCGGCCAGGACGAGCAGAGAGGGAGCAAAGGAAACTCCAACAACAGAAAGCCAAATAGAGAGAATTGTGAACAATTTTTGTAGTGAACATTATGAAAATTGAGTTGATCTTTTGTTGTTTATAAATATAAATAGTTCGATGTCTAAATAAATGTTTGTATTTAATGTATAGAATGTATTATAATAGATTATAATAATTACTATAATAATGATTACTAATAATAGAAAATTATAGAAAATAATTAGTAAAAATAAAATATTATTACCAAAAATAGAAAAAGGTAATTTAAAAAGGTATATTAAAAGGTATAATAAAAAGGTATATTAAAAGGTATAATAAAAAAGTATTTTAAAATTACTATTAATATAAATATAACTAAAATTAGTAATTATTTAATTACTATAACTAATTATAAATAAATAATAATTAGTATAAATACAGTATCATTTTTAATTCAAAGGACCATTAACTTAAAGCAAATTTTTGAGTAGATAAATTCAAAGTTCATAGATTTCTCTAAAACTTGTGTGGTAATTTTTCAATGAGCCAAACCAAACCCCTAAAGATCGTAATGCTAAACAACGAGTAGGCCAGATTGATATAAAAGTAGACAGATCAGAAAAATCTAAAAGTCGAAATCGGAATTAGCTGAACTAATACATTAGTTAATTAGGTACTAACTGCTTTAGTTATTTTACCTGGTTATCATTTATATCACATTAATCTTAGGTATTTTGATTTACAACCGACCGCAAGTATCGACCAAATCGTGGCGATCGACTTGATTCGGAGTTAAATTACTAGAAAGAAATTGATTAGGAAACGTTAGAACGACATTGTTTTAATCTATAGCGTAAATTCAAGGATACCCACACAATTTTGTTCCTTTTCTTGTTTCATCAGAGCTGTGAGTACCAAATAGCCCCAGCGTTTGACGTCTTAGTTCTGAGGACGGTTTGTCACAACCGATAATCTGTCTTATTTAGATTTGTACGGCATTTTTGGGATCATTTTGTAGTTTGCATAAAATAAATATATTTTATTTATCAAAGTTGTTTGTCTTGTTTTTTATATCATATGGAGTATTTATTTACCTACACGCTAGAGAAAGAGTTTACCTTTGAAGTCAGACAAATCTGTTAGTTTCGAATACCAAACCCACCATCTCGAACCTAACAATTACATCAAATGTAGGAAAGCATTAAAAAGTAAATAATAATTAAAGATTCTGAAATTGATAAAAAGATTGATCTGTCACGAAATTAGAAGTACATAAAAGTTTCCTTCCACAAGGTATAGTAAATTATTTTAAGACGCGGAAATTCGATTTTGACTGCCACCTCTTTTTCCTTTTGACAGAACTACAAATTTTTGATATTTATAAATTATAGATTTGGTTGAAGATTTGAGAATTCCCAATACTTTTCCAAATTTAGAGAAAATTTCTACAACCTTTTAAAAGAACTTCCGAAAATGTTTTTATTACTTTTTTGAAAATACTTAAAAACCAAAAATGTCCTGAAATTCATTGTAAATATGAATTTTCGCTTTATTGAAAATATAATTATATAAAATATATTATAAAATATAAATTTAATGAATTATATACTAACTGACCAAACGTTTTCTTAACAGATATTAAGGTTGCTTAAATTCTTATTTTTATTCATTAAAAATATTTTAAAGGGTTTTCTCCAAATTTATTATTCAAACAAAATTGGTAATTTAAAGTTGTAGAATTAGATTTTGTTTTTTCATATTCTGAGCGATGTCAATATACTGCAATCATACACATACTATTTAATATATAACATAATAAAATTAATTTACATTTTTATATTAAAGATAAAGTAGTTATTAAATTCATCTCACAATTAATCCGTTGATCGCCATGCCAGTTTGAGTAAAAATTCATCATGAGCCAAAGAAAAATTTTTTGTTAATTTGAGTGATAATGCTGTAGAAATAGTGAGAAGTTTGTCAATGATACTGAAACTCGATCCGACTCCTCGTGTTCAATAAATCAAATTAATAATAGAAATATCCCAACAAAATAATATTTATTTTCACAAATTTCAATTAGACCCAATTTTCAATTAATCACAATTGTTACACCTTCGGTAAACACTCGATGGGTATCACATTGATCAAATCCCACACAATTTGACTTTATACTTTCCTCAATACTATCTCTCTTTCTTTTTACGATTCAACTAAAAATTGTTTCAAATTCAAAGGCTGGCGTGGTTTATTAAAAAATTTAAGCTATCAAAAAACCATTTTAGCTACATACTGTGACAATATTATAAGCATAAAACTTTAGGGTCACACTTTTGAAATATAATACAAATATATACATTGACATACGTGTATGGCTGACGTGGCCTAGATTAAAACGTCGACTGTGCTTGAAGCTGAAGTGGCACCCTAAGAAACTAGTCGTGTCAGCTATATACGACTGTCGATTAATGTCATCTGGTTTTTATAAAAACGCTAATGAATGTATTTTCAATCACCTCACTATATTCCCAGTCAAAGTTCCACGAGAAAATATTGATGACAAGATTATAAAAGTAATTTGACTTGATTTGAGTGATTTTTAAATATCAATAAACTTGAGAAATACATGAGTTATTTTTGTTAGACTAGGTTTAAAAAGATTCCATTAATGATATACAATAATTTTTATATAGAATTCCCTAACACAAGAATATATTATTTCACCAGTAAAGAAACACCGCTTTAAGCCAATATAAATCAGTTTATTAAAACAAAAAATTATGGCATTTATTCAATGAGCAACATTTTGAAAATAAATAAACGAATTTTCTTTACAGCCTAATACAAATTTCAATTCCAGTAAAACATCTTGATTGTACAAATGTTGTTGGTAAATGAAATAATCCTGTACAAATGAAAACATTCCAACATAAACTGTATCAATGTATTATTTACAGAATATCCATTCAAAAGCAAAGAAAATTTTATATTAAGCATCAAACCATAATCTATATTTACAAAAGGACATTAGAAACCATGACTAGAAGTATCTTCTGCCTGAGATTGGAGGTGCTCCTCAAAATATTCATCCACCATAGCTTTAATTATAAAAGCCAATTTATCTGAAATTTCACCCATGTGAAAGTCAAGTTTCATCGTTTCAGGATCAAATCGCAAACTTCTTTCTTTATTTCGATATGAAGTGAGTAAAAGACGCTGCAGTTTTTCAAAGAAATCCTTATCGTTTATTTTGATGAGCTGTTTTGCTAAACGCCGTCTTTCTTTATAACTCAACGCAGCTTCTTCGTGTCCATCTTGATTACCTAAATTCCAACATGCCTAATTCTGATGAATAAATAGATGTAGAAGTAGTAAAAATATTTTCATAAGAGATTGAGCCAGTCAATTTAATTTGGTCACATCTCCGGAAAGGTCAATAAAAAAACAATGGAAATTTAGGAATTTATTGAAATTTTTAAAATTTAACATTTAAATGCGACATTAAATTTATCATGAATGCTAAAGATAATTTTTAAAATTTTTATTTTTAAAGTTTATTTTTGATTTCCCATAAATTGTTCCTGGCTCAATTATTTTAATAATAAATGTTCAGTTTTAATTTATTTCTGCTTTAATATCATTAAAAAATTATTATTATTATTATTGTTAGATGTTACGAGCAGAGGCGTAACTAGGGTGTGGCAGGCATGGCACGTGCCATTGGCGCCAACTGAAGGTCGCGAAAAAGCGCCTAACGTATAAATACGCAAATGAAATTGTGCGATTGGCATTGCAAATATTGCTGACAATCGCGGTTGCGAAAGATCATTTAGCAAATTAAAATTGATACTTTCATATTTGAGAACCTCGATGGGCCAAAGTCGGTTATGAGATCTTGCTTTACTTAGCATAGAACGAGAAACGACCGAAGAAATTGACTTTGATAATATAATTAAGTAATTTGCGTCAGCTAAAGCAAGAAAGATAAATTTGTAATAAAGTGTTAATAGATTTAACTTGTGTGATTTTTTTATCCAATTCTAATGTAGGATTTTCAAAAATAAAACGTAAGTAACCTATCATCGGAGGGGCGCAAGATCGGTGTTTGCTATAGACATCATTTGCCCTGGGTACGCCACTGGTTACGAGAAAATCTTCTAAATTATTTTTAGGAGAATAAGCCATAACCAAAGTTTATTAATGATACCATATTATCAAATCCCCCGAACTAATATGGTATCACCCCGAATTTCTTCATATTTTCAACATTTCTTTGGAATATTTTCCAACTTTTGTCTTGTAGTAGGTATCGGTGATCATGGACTTTCTGTACTATTATGCATGACCCTTCATATCTTTCCTTGCCTTTCGTTCTTGATTCTACCTTTACCACTACCCTGTCTCTTATATTGAATGACCTTTTCGCCTGGGTTATTGCTTGTGTGCATTCTCTAGTATATTCTCTTTGTGAAGCCTGTATTCTACTATGGAATTGTTCGCGAGATATTTTCCTTCCAAATATAACTTCCAATCAATTTTTGAAACGTTGCATTCATAGTGAATTCAATCTCTGGTATGAAAACTGTCCAATCTGTTCGACTTCTTTCTTTTAATGATACATTTATATAGTCTTTACTCGTCCTGAATTGACGTTAGATCACACCATTGATATTGTGGTAGTACTGGCTCGAAATCGATATTGTAAAATCATTGATTTTGTAAAATCTTTCATTATCTTAGATTCAAATACATTTCCACAGTTCACGTCAATCTCTTTTGGTGCTCCAAATCTAAGAATTCATTTATGTAGTACAATTTCCTTCACAGTTTCCTTATCCTGTTTAAACATCGGCGCCAGTGAGATATATCTGCTAATTTGGTCAACAATTCCAATTATTTATTTTTTCTTTCTGAATGGACTACATATCTCAACGCGCAAACCTTCTCACAAGGTTCATCTACTTTCAGTTTTATATTCTCTTTCCTCATATTTGTCGTCACAACATTCGTTTTTTGACAGTATTCGCATTGTCCCATTTATCAGCAATAAAAACTAAATTCTACTTAATAATGTCTAGTAATACCTGATTATCTGTCTTTAACGTATTCTTTGCTCTTTAAAACCATTCCATCCTTATTATTGACTTCCCAAATTTTTCTTCTGATCAATTTCGTTTCTCTCGAAGCAATGATAACTTATTTTTATTATTTGAATTGTGGATTTTATGATTTTTTTAATAATCGATGTTTATCTGGATAAATGTTATGGGTTTTGAAAATTTTTTTATTTAAATTGTAGACTTTATGAGAAATTTAATGTGTTTTATCGAATCAACTAGGTAAATTTTGTAAAGTTATTTTTATGAATTGTAGTATGTTAACTATGATTGTTCTATGCTAAATTTGAATTTTGGACTTGGATGTTTTTATTTATGATTCTTCTACGATTGATTGGAATTAATTTGGAACTATTTTCTTTGGAATTTACTTTCAATTTATTTGGAATTTAGTCAATTATTGAAACAATGTATTTTAACGATATCGTTATGGATTTCAGTACTACATATTCACGTGTTGATTTATTTCTACATTGAGAAGCTGAAATTACGGTTAATGATCAAGGAAACATGACAACACCCAGTTATGTTGCATTTACAGATACAGAACGATTGATTGGGTATGCTGCAAAAGATCCAAATACGAGTAACCCCAACAATACGACAATAAAAATATAACGAACATCACAGAAATTATCCAGCTTCGATACTGCATCTTGCTTTGTTATATCATATTCTACTGGTCACTTTAGTTGTATATCAAATTGTTTTTGTAACTATACCATAAAATACTTCTGAAGTCATATATCTTATTATCGTAAATTTTACTCTTCTTTTCCTGACATTTATTTCTATTTTAACTATTGATTTTCCTTTCGCTTCTAAAACACTATTATTAGCACATCCGTAGTTAATCTTTGTAGCGTATATTCGAACGCGTTTTGTAGTGTTGGTGATAATTACTAGTTTTGTTTTCGATGTTCTCGGAATGTTCTGTGTGTTTCCGATATGTACGATGCGTCGCATCTTGTTCAAGTGATTTGATAAACAATGTTTTTCGAAAAAAATAAATAAAAAACCAGTGATTATCACTAACACTGGGAAAAAGCACACAAATCAGCATCACTCCTTCATGAAACAAAATTCCGAATACTACAAGACGCGTTCAAAAATACAATACGAAGATTAGCAGCAGAAACTTTTTTTTATTATCAAAAAACACAAACCATCCATCAATATTCAACTAACTTAATTTCCAGGGACACTTAAAACTTCTAAAATAATTTAAAACTTAATATTGCTTAAAATTAAATTTAACCAAAAAATCAATATAAAATATAAAATCAAAAAAACATATCTACTGATTCATAGTCAAAAAATATTTTTTTAATGTCATTATTATTATTATTTATTTATTATTATTATTGTCATGAAAAATTAGTATTACCTTTATTTAATATATCTGAATTATTCAGTTTCTGTGTTTCCAATTTGAGATCGGGAGATTGTGATCTAGATACATTATTGTCTTTGCCACGCGGCGGTTCATTATCCGATGAAATATCGTCATCTGATTTATCAATAGAACTATTTTGTCGCTTGTTCTAAAAGATGGTTCAATAAAATAAGGAATCAAATCGGAAATTATTTGCCACTAACTTGATGGGGTTTATTAATAGACTTTTTGTCGGAATTCTTTATCGAATTAAACATGTCATCGATTTCATCATCATCATCTTCATCACTGCAGTCACTTTTATCATCTCCGAACAACTGCTTCACAACGACATTGGTTTGATCAGAATTGGATAAATCGAGTTTTTTCTTCGGTTTGAACATATCATGATCAATCTCATTGTCGGAAGAAGATTTTGAAAATGCACTTCCATGATCAGATCCACTGGTACTCGATCTCGATAAATTTCTTGAATAAACATTAGAATTAGGTTTTTTCGATTTCGGATTTTGAATTTTATTGGTTTCATTTTCTCTATTTTTCTTCTGTTCAGGGATTGTTTTTTCTGGTAGTTTCATTTTACTGTTGGAATTGACGGATTTCGTATTGGAATCAATTGCAGTAGGATTTGGTTTATTTGTCAACCTGGCTTCTTTCATTGGATTTTTAATTTTTTCTTCTTGCTTAATAGATTTCGATTTCTTACCAACATTTTCTTCACCAAAAAGATCGGTAATTTTTTTGGACCGCTCTGTTACACTTTCTTTTGTCATTTTAATTGGTGTTGAGTTTTTTCTTTCGAAATGTTTTACACTGGGGTCTTGTTTAGTTCGTTTGACATTTACTTCGTCTTTATTTTTTAAAAAATTTGACTTGTTTCTATTTACAACCAAAATATCTTGAGCTTCGAATATTTTGTTGAATGAATCTGGGTTAGAATTGTCTTTAATTTTAAGTTTCAATTTATGTGGATCTTTCAGTTGTTTTAAATTAGATTTGTCTGTAGATTTGGGTTTAGATGACATAGGTTGTTTATTAACACTTTTAACAACGCTTTCTGTTTTTATTATACTTTCTTGCTTGGGAAAATTAGAATTGGCTTTTTCTACTGGCCTGGAGGCAATTGTTTTCTCCAACTTAACTTCTTCATGCTTATTTATTCTGCTATATCCATCATTTTTCTTTATTTTCTTTTGGGAGCCAAAGGGATTCTCAGGACAAACATTCGAATCACTTTCTGAACTAGATTCATAATGATTTTTTTTGCGTTTCAATTCTTTTTTCACTTCAAAATCTATTGATCTATGTGAATCGATTTTCGGAGAAGGCATAAATTCACTAAAGGTTTTAGATGACTTCATTTTAGATTTTTCATTCAGTAAAGACTCGTATTTATTGTGTTTTAGGAGATTGTGCGATTTAACATTATGGGACTGACGAGTACTACTGGAATCATCACTATGAGCTACATCATTATCGGGATTGTACATGAATGATGATGACGTCTCAGATGCTTCAAGACGCTTGATCTTTTGGAACTAATTAAATTCAGATTAAAGATTTAAAAGTCTAAAGATGTATAAATTTTAAAACACTACGAATAAAATAAAACCAAAATATTCAAATTTTAAAATATGATGTTTTTAAGGAACAATGCAATAAAAATGTAAAAAATTAGCTTCTGATATCTATGTATATTATGTGATAGATCGTTTAAAATTTCAAATAATCAGATGGCACTATATATTTGTTTGAGAACGAATTGAATTATAATAAATTGATAGTTAAATAAGTAATCTTAGAATTAGTATTGGGGGGTATCATAAAAAAAACTGCTCAGATTTCAATGTTCAGAAACAATTGATTCAGCTTTTTATGAAATTTTTATCGCGTAAAAATTAAATTTTTTTAATTTAGGAAATCAACGGAAAAATAAATTATTTAAAAATTTTGTTATTTAAATAAAAAATTGTAATTTTTTGTGTACATTTTAAGTTTCAGTTAACGGTAAACGTAATTTTTTGAAAATAAAATTTAAAAAAAATACTTTAGATGGATTGTAATTAATCCATATATTAATTTAAAATATTGAAATGATACGATTGTTGGGTGTAATGTAAAATTAGGTGCAATACAATTGAAAAATAAAATTTTACAAAAATATGCAAAAAATATAAAATTGATTTTAAAAAATAATATTTTTTATGTAATAATTTTAAATTGACGGAATTCCTTGCAGTTATTTAAAAGATACAAATTAATGTATTAATTAATTGAAATCGATTAATCAATTTAATTAGAAACAAATTTCACGAGCTTGAAAGGCAAGAAGTTAGCATTATCTTGTAAAGGTAAAGTGGAGTTAATTTAATATATATTACGAATATGGGCGTGTTATTTAAATAGACCCAGGGAATTGGGAAAATCGCCAGTGTTATCGAAATATTTAAGAAAACGTTAAGAAAATCTAGCCAAATTAACAAAGGTAATTACTTATAGGGTTACCTACCTATTGTAATTAAAAAGAAAAGTGCAGATCATGTAAATCAAAGTGTTTTTGACGAGCGTGTAACTAATTGAAATTTAAAGAAATTTATTATAGTCCGAAATCATTCACAGATGCAAAAGAATCTCTTTTGCAAGGCACGAAATTTCAATCTATAGAAATAGTGGATTTTGAATAATTGAGTTTGTGCCTCAATTTCATGTCAAGTTCCATTGAAAATTTCGGAATCAACCTTAGAGTTGAAAAGATGAATATTGCTATTTCTTGTTGAATATAATTTCAAATATTAACACCAATATTAGTATTATCAATCATAATGTTAATTAACCCCTTAACGCACATGCTCGAGCGTAACTCGGGCATGTGTTACTGGCAAATTTGTGCATGCCCGAGAGAGACTCGGGTATACGAAATATAAAGTTTTGTTTAAAATTTACTAACGATTATATCTCGGACAGTGTAATAAATTTATAACATAGGTCTATATATTTAATTATCAATAATAAAAAAGATTTATTTTGCCGTTATATAAAAAAACGTGCGTTATGGGGTAAAAAGCACCGCCGTTATTCCAATAAACACAACTGAATCAATATCATTCTGTTAAAATGTTTGAAGCCGCTGTTCACAAATCCATTTTTGATTGATTTAACTGACTTTCCCACTATTATGCAAATTTCATACATTATGAACACGCTAAGCATTATATAAATTCAATATCTATGTTTATGTTGTAATCATTTAGTTTTAATGTATTTAATGATTTATGATTATGGATATAAAAATATTTAGCTATCAATAAATGTGTATTTTAAGGAAAAGTATTATACATATATATATATATATACAGTAGATTTTGCTTATAGAGAACTTGCTTAAAGAGAACAAAATCGGTTAAAAAGAACTTTTTGGTTCAAAAATGGCATTTTCCCCAATTTTTCAGTGTAAAAGTTCTTTTTAACCGATCATCGGTTAAAGAGAACATGTTTTATTAAAATAAACATTTTTTATTTTGGTTTTATTTTTTTCAAAATACAGTTTATTTTAGACAGTAAACATATAATTTAATTATTTTTGTTTTAAAAAGGTAATTGATTAAATGGTAACCTGATTAAAGGTTATTTGATTAATTGAAAATGTTATTTTACTTAAAAATTTTAGGCCATAATGAAATCAGGTTCCAGGACAATTCTAACACTCAAACAGAAATTTGAAATCATAGCACTTTTTGAGAAAGGAGAAAGTCAAGCATCATTGGCCAGAAAATATAAAATATTTCCTTCATCAATATCAAACACACTCGTTTACTGATTTTGTTAATGCTAAAGAAAATTTAGTAACAGAAAATGTCACTGAACAGGAAGTAGAATTAAATTTATCGCTATCTGATACACGTCAGATAACAATCAATGTGTTAAGCTTCCAAACATTCATAAAGCATTTGAGTGCATGCAACAAGTAGTTCTTTTTTATTCAAATCAGGATAAAACTGACCATTTACAAGAAAGTTTAATAGCAATTGAATCAGATTTGGAGAAGATTTTACTCAAGAAAAAAACCAAGCAGCGGAAAATAACTGAGTTTATTTTAAAAAAATAAATGTGTTGATTAATAAAGTTGTTTTTTGAAATTTTTTAAAATTATCCTTATAAAAAAGTATTTGTTAAAGAGAAGTATCGGTTATAGAGAACATTTTTTTCAGGTCCCAAAAATGTTCTCTTTAAGCGGTATCTACTGTATATATAATAATAATAATTATAATTATAAAAATAATAATAATAATAACAATAAAAATAATATAAAAAATATTAATAATATACCCAATCGTTTAAATATGCAAGGTTTTTTCAACACATACCCGTTTTTAAACAAGCCTCAAGATTTATCGAAAATTATACCTTTAAGCCTAGTAGATTTAGTCACTGACATTAAAATTGACTTAAATTTATATCTTTGGTATCATATTTTGTTCGAAATTCAATAATAATAATAATAATAATAATAATAATAATAATAATAATAATAATAATAATAATAATCATAATAATAATAAAATTATTAAATGTTTATTGAAACGAGGAAATAGTAAAAAACTAAAATTTAGAAACATGAAGAAAGATTTTATAAATAATATTAAGAGTGAGTATTACCACACGTTCATAGACCTTGGGATAAAATATTGAAGGATCTAGAGGTCGATCACTGTGTCGTTTGACATACTCGAGTATTTTCGTAAGCGCTTTCATTTCATCATCGTTATTATCGAATTTTTCCATCGGAATCTGAAAAAGAAAACCGTGACTAAAACTGTCATGTGTGTGATGAGTCATTGGCGAGTTAAAAGAAAATGAGTCTTTTTTCCTGTGCGTTTTTGGCCGGTCAAAAAGAGTTTTCCACGATCGTAATCATCTAATTTTTATTTTGGCTTTTTATTAAAAAAATTATATGTAAAATTTCGTATATTGATTTTTTGCATTAAAAATTTAAGTGTATGTAAATAATTTTCACAGATTTTTGTGCTAATCGTCTTTCTTTTGATCTAATTATCTAAGAGCGCTTTAAAAATGTAAATAAAGTCAAAAACCTACAAAACTATGTAAGTCATCTGAGAGAGACCTCTCTTTCCTATAGATTTCTATAAGATTTTTCAAAATTTCGGCTAAGTTTTTAACACTAGATTTACCAGCATATTTGGTATACCTAGTTGTACCACATAAAAAAACCGTCATTTTGACGGGCTCGGTAGTTCTATCATTTGCAGTACTTCTACCCAATTATTCTAAAAATTTGGGTTAATCATTTTATTAAACATTACTTTCAATCAGTTTCAATTTCATTTTCACTCAGTCTTCTTGCGATTCTAAACTTATGCTAATGTTGACATCATTAGCTTTTATTAAATACTTCATTCTAATTCAGAGGTGGCCAACTCAAATGATCTCCCAGGCCACTTTGAAAATGCATCATAACTCCGTGACCGGAAAATGGTCAAGTCGGACCAAAAATTACACGATTACAAGCCATCACTAATTATTTTAGCCAGTGATTAGTTGTGAAAAAGTCAATAATGACTCGTAAATTTTCGACAAACGTTGACCCTATAACTTCGCCTCAGTTTTTACACATGATTTTCTGCATTTTCATCTACTGTATACAACTAAAATATTATGCGATATATCATATGTAATTACATATTTACTATGATATCTCGGATGATTGCTGTGTATGAGCGGTCTTGAAACATTGAATCCCATCTGATTGCATTGCATAACCATTATTAATCCAACAACTCCATAGCACACCCCCTGACGTACTCTGTGGCATTATGATGGCCTAGAAAGGTTACTAAACTCAAAGTGTGCATCAGTTCTTACACCATGCTGCTTACACACGTGGCGAACCGTCCACAGCAAGTCACTTATTTGTAGCTCATATAAGTTAGTCAGCCGCTATAAAATGCATTATTGACATTGTTGCAGTTGTTTTTAATAATAAATATTAGGAAAATCTTTTAAATCTTTTGAAAACTGTTATGAATAAATATGTGAATTTAAATAATTTGTACTATTACTAATGTTATTCTTATTGTTACATAACCTCGAGTACTCCCTCCTACACAACATTAGCGCATGACCATAATAATTATGTGAATTTTAGTAATATTTAGAATCATTTATTTAGGAAATTTAAATAAAAATACATTTTAATTGTTTAATTTCTCAATTATATGTTGACTAAAATATTTTACATTTTTCATATAAGATTAAAAGTGATTTCACAGAATTCATTTCAAATAAACATATGCAGTAATTTGATAAAAGAAAATATTTATTGATCTATTTTTCATAAGCAAGAAATAAATAATTTTTTACATTAATATTAATGCATCATTTAAATAAATAGTTCAATATGAAATCTTACGCCTCCTATTTCCAGAACTTTGCTTAATTCTTTAGGTTTAACCATCCATACAGAATGATGAAATTGAATGGTTGTCACTTTATTGGGCATCAGCTGAATAAAATATGGCAAGGGAATTTTTCGATTTAATATTTTAATATTAATTTGCATTTCAAAGTTACCAAATCCTTCTTCCTCAATCTCAAAAGGAGGCTTTTTCCGAACTAAAGTAAGTTTTTAAGCTTGAGAAAATTATATTTTACAGAAAAAAAACAGTAAAATAAAAGGTTTTTACTTTGATAAGGCTCCTGAAATGTATTATGCAAAATAAATTCAACTCTTTTAATATCATTTGTGGACTTCAATGTTTCAATTCTTAACTTCCAATGATGAGTTTTATTACTTGTTGGATGCTTTTTAGGTCTAACTTCATAAATTGATTTAAGGAAGATGACAAACTAAATATCAAACATAAATAATATTTTTAAATTTATTAAGATAATTTATCTCTTTATTGTAATATAAATTAATGACTAACAGGAATTTCTTTTTCGTTAGACATTTGAGAAAACAAATTTGCAGCATTTACTTGCAAATATTTAAACAATTTGGTTTCAAAATTTCATACTAAGTATATTTATATATTTTTTACAAATCTTAAATTGCAAAAGTTTTCCTTATTTTCTTTTTATTTATGTATAAGTTATGTTGTAAGTATAAGTTGTTACATAAGCTTACGATAGAACTAAAAAAATTAATTTGTTTTAACGTGATAATGAATACACATTGTCAATGTTCTCGGATATTTAATTATCCCATTGTTATGATCCCAGTGGTTCTTGACTTTGAAACACTATTTTTTTAAATTTAGCTATCACAGCATCTCTGCTTACTTGATTTTACTGGTGGGTTTCTTTCTAAGTATCGAAATTAAAACCATATAGGGGCTGGGCACCGGATGGCAAAAAGAAATAAGACGTTACGACCACTTTCAAGGAGTTCGAAACAGATACGCGTACAATAGATATTACCATTGACTACCTGTCAAGATGAAGTTGCGCGGTTTCCAGTAAAATGTGAAGCATTTTGCAATGACCAATAATACACTGGCAAACATTTGAGTTCAAGAGCTATTTAAAAGGTATTTAAGATCATTTTAATTTAGGGTCCCCTTTTCTGAATGACACGGTTGTTCCGTACTCGTATCCGTGACCTCACTTACTAAGTTTCGAACCGTCCTGTATGAATTCGGTATTTGACTTTAGGAACTTGCCATTGCCTTCTCCTTTGATATGGCTTCTCGGTTTTTTTAAAAATCAGAGAGCATCTTCATTATATTATTTATTTCTAAGGTTTTTCACTTCTTTACGATAATTTAGTGATTGTCAATTGGAAATTCTATGGGATTAAGAAGGAAAATAATTGTCATCAAAACGTTGTAAGAAAGATATATTTGTAAATAGAAAATCTGATGGGATTTAGAAATATTGATATTTGACAGAAATAAATATTTTTAAACAGAAATAAATTTTTAAAAAAATGAAAATCATTAATTTAAACAAAATGAATTTTAAGTCACCAATTTAGAAAATCTATGTGAAAGCAAAATAATGAAAAACTACATTCATTGACGGGAAATTGGTTTGGATCAAGTTTGATAAAGTTAAACCTTTACAACATATTTGACAATAATATAGTCATGGGTGTAGCAATGATAGAAGTAAAATCATTTGGCTTTTCAAAGTACACGGTAACTGAAGCACTGATAGGAGAACAATTTAAAAGACCGGATCTCAAAGTGTTCAAAAAAAAATAAAAGACAATATTTAGACTAAATTCAATAAAAAAAACAAGTCAAAAATCTCGATACAAAATGCAGACAAAAATTTACAGTCAATTTGAAAAATGTTACAGAATAATGACAAAACATATTCAATAAATAAAATAATTCTGAAAATAATTCAAATATTGTTTCTCTCTTCGAAACTGTCAACGCTAACCTTGAAATCGTCGGTGATGAAGTGCAATGTTAAACCTATATCTTTCTGAGTTCGACACAATGTGATACCGGGTTCTCTACGATTTAAAAACCAAAACAAAAGAATTGCTAAATCAAATGTAAATTCACAATCGTTAATTTGTAATAATTTGCCCGTATATTTGATTCTATCTTCTGACATATTTGATTCCAGATTTTCATAGAGAGTATTTGTGTCCAGTATAACTTCTTGACCAACAATGGTTTCCCGGGCAACTAAAGAGTGATCGATTCTCAGTATTTTCATTAGTAATTCGATTTGTGTATCTGACATGCCTGATATCGATTCGTCAATTCCACTGCCAATATCCTTGGTAACCGAATCATGACCAAGTACAAGCACTCTGCGTATCGATTCGTCAAATTCAGCAAAAACAATTGACTCAGTATACACATTGGATATTTTAGAGCTGATACGACCTTCATGAGAAAGATTTTGTCGATTTTGATTTCTCAGGTGAGTGTTGGATTGCTAGGTTACCACAGGGATCCACCTTAGATATCTCAAAAATGATATAACCTTCATAGGAAAGATTTTGTTTTTCTTTAACTCTATCTTTTGTCGATACCGATTTCACAGGTGAGCGTCGTATTTCCGAGATATCATAGTTAGTGGAATCAGGGAACACGAAATCATCCCACATACTTACAATGCCACAAGCATTTGAATTGCACGCTGACTTTATGGACAACCTTGATATCAAATCTTAATGAAATAAAACAATAAAATCTTTAAAAAAACATTGTAAATTCTTGATAAAAACTGAAACAATTTATTCCACTACTTATTGAATTATCGTTGACTATCCAATAAATAATGGTGGAAGTTAAGAATGTGACACCAAGAAAAAAATGCGTTTATTTTCATTTTCTTTGGGTTATTTTTTTGTTTTTGATTCAAAATTGATCTAGCCTGACAAAAATGATAAGAAACGAAATGTGTATTTTGCGATAAAAAAATCAAAGTGAGTGAGTAGGATTACCTATCTGTGCGCCAGTAGGGCCCTACCTCAATTACAATTTGATCGGAACAGGCGCGGATTAACAAGATTTATGCAGAGTATTCTGATTTCAAATAAATAAACATAAACAATTCTAATACATTTGTTAAAGGCTTTAAATTTGTACTTAAATTTGGATGATATTTATTATTATACTATCAAATTAAAATTTCCACTAAGATTCAAGTAGAAATGACAAACAAATTTTATAAATTAATGCTCAACCATAATCTTACCACATATTTATACAAGTCTAGAAAAAGGTTTTGTGGTAATATATCTTGTCCTTTAGAATTAAGTTGTTTTTTGAGATCACTCATTGATTTATTATCTCTTAAATAATCCTCTGGAACTGGAATCTAATTGAAATTATTTTCGAAAGATTTCTTATTTTATTAATCTTACGCCTCCATTTCCTAATGCAAATTGAAAGTTTTTCAAACTAAATTTCCGAGATAGAACAAAATAGCTTGTTAGACTATTATAAGGCGCGTCTTGAAATAAAATTATGTCATACACCTCAGTATGCGTTTTGCCAAACATTTTTATTTTTATAATCATTTCAAAGGTTCCATAACCAAATTCCTTCACTATGTATGGAGGCCTTGTGAATTCTATTATGATAAACTTAACATCATAACTATAACTTGCTTACTTCTTTCTCTATTAGGAAACGATTCATGCAGAATAAATATCCCACAAACTAGAACCAGGTTATTAAGAGGAACGATTGAAAGAACCCATTTATGAGTATAATTGTTGTTAAATGTTTTACCATAAAATTTGACATTATACTGAACTCCAATAAAAAAATTAAAACTAAATGGATAATTAATTATCAAATCAGAAGTTAAGCAAAAATATACTTTACATCTGATATGGAATTTTTGAAATTTCAATAGACATATTATTTAAAGAAGACTCGATTGAAATATCTAAATAATAATAATAATAATAATGTTGATAATAATATTTTATAATATTAAAATGAGATATAATCATTTACAGTTAATGCCTGTTCGATGACTTTTATAAATAAAGTATCCTAGCAGATCAATTGTAATAATATATTTAGACATTTTTCGATCGCTAATAAAAGTGAAATTAGAAAAATTGTCGAAAAATAAATCATTTTAAAATTTATTATCAATTGATAAAATTTAAAAATATTATAACAATCTTAATTGATAAATTAATTATAATTATAATTATTTAATTTCAAATAATTCGCTTTTTTAATAAGTTTGTTGGGCCAGAACACATACGGCCTTGGAAAATGTTTAAATGGATCGGTAACACACATGCAAACATAACAAGCAAATTTAAAATAAACCTATTAAAACATCAATTAATCGCACCAAAATATGAGAGGAAAAACAATAAAATATAAAATAATAAACATAAAAATAAATAAAAATAATAACAAAATGCAACAAGATCCGCACAATACAAACACAAACATAACATGAAAACCCAACAAATTCGACCAAAATGTGATAAATTAATAAAAGTTCATGAAAAATGAAATTTAAATCAAAGAATTTGAATTAGAAATAATTCAATTATTAAAATAAATCAAAAAATAATAAAAATAAAGAATAGAATACACTAGAAAATAACAAGGTCGAATTTTGTTTTACTACATCAAAATTAACATGCGAGGTTAGGGACAGAAAATAGGTATAAATACCGATACATTTTCACATAAAATTTAACCATTTTTCAAACCAAAAACCGTTTTTCGAAACCATTTTTGAATCAAAAATTTTTTAAGTTTATTTGAAAATCTATTCGAATTTTTAGGTGAGAAGTAGTTTTATTTGGAACTCTCTCTCCACTTCACATCCTCGCAACCTCGGTAGAGCTCTGCTTGGATGTCGGCGTGGGGGGAGATGTATTTTTATGAAAATTTTTTAATGGAATGGATTGTTATGGTCAAGTAATTTGTATTTTGCTTTTAATATATATTAATAAATATTTATAATGTTAAAAATTTGTTTTTCATGAAATTAATTAATCTATTTGTCGAAATTTTTCCGGCCCACAGCCAAAACACATCGCAAGCTAGTAAAATCAACATACAATTCAGATACGTGTAAGTGCGTGGAATATCGCCGATGATCTGTGCCCGTGAAGACCCGGCGTGCGGAACGCAGGGGTTGGAACGTCAATATTATTCCGTATAAAAGAAAAGAGAAATAAGGAAGAAGTCTTTTGGCTACTTCCTCGTTTCTCATTTCTGTAAATTCGACCTAAATTATTCTACACACGGCTCAAAATCATCACATCGAGTAGTCCAGTGGGCACTCATTAAATATAATATAAACACAATACGCGCCTAAGGCTTATTAAAGGGAAAGGGTACGGGGAATAAATTAACACGAAATCGTTGATATGAATAAATTAATATGAATTCGTTGTTATGAAATAAAATCAAATCGTTGATAATAAGTTAATATGAAATCGTTGATATGAGATAAATTAAAATTGTTAATCTGAAATGGAATAAATTGATAACTTCGATTGAACCCTAAATTTGTAGATTTATAATCATTATTAAATAAATCGTTTCAAACTCCTAGTAAAGTAAAAATCGAGTTCGACACAACGCCGCTATGTAATTAAATGATTATTTTTCTCATAAACTGATAATTAGTATGGACTTAAAAAAGGGAATCACAAATTAATTAAATAATTGAGGAAAAACCCGATTAATACATAATAATTGAACCCAACTCACCCAACAATTTCAGTGAAGTACACTAACTCCAAGTCAAAGTACATTTCCCAGTATGGCGAGTAAACGCATTCTTCTGGATAACCTCATAGAATAATTGAACTTGACTAAAATTTAACTGTGGAAACAAAATAAACATCATTGAGTTCAGTTAAGTAACGTAAAGCAATAAAACTCATCGAGCAGATCAATTTATTCCATTAAACGTTCATATCATAAATCGAAATAATCCCTCCAAAATTCGAGTAAGATGCTTGTAATAATAGAACCCACGAACTCCTATAACTTCAACAAAATTGTGCGAAAATAAATTAATTAAAGCACTAACCCACTAACAGAATGTGTAGCACTGATATAACTAACACAATGCACCAGGTAAAATAATTCCAATTGATCTGGATAACATAAAGACGAATTGTTTTCTAAAACCACTCTCGGCATGATAAACGGAGACATACAACATGATCTAGAAAGAATTGTTCATGCGAGAAAAATTAATAGAAAAAGGAACTTATCCAATCGCGTAACGAGATGGAATTCCAAATCACCAACAATCGCCGAAAATCAATGGATATGAATAGTCGACCATTGACCATGAGAGAATTCCTACAATAATAGTAATTGCCGATCCACCAGTAGAATTTCGACATTTCCGGCAGGATACACAACCCACATGCGAATAGCGACATTAATATAAATATCACAATACGACAATTGATTGGTAACTTTTAACATAAACATTTTCAGTGTACTGAGATTCTCCGAAATAAATCGATTATTCTTATTAAATCCACTTGGAAAGTTTATTTTATGATCATGGAATTTTCGCTAAATTCGGACGAAATAATGATGAAATCGGGAATGCCCTCGGAAGGAGAAGTATCAGGGGAATTGACCCCCGCAACTACTGGTAATTTAGTTCGATAAATTTATTTGTTCATGTTATTTAATTTTCTTATCCTAATATCGTTAAATGGTTTTATTTATAATGTATAATAATTGGTCTATTTAACATAATTAATTAAATCACCCGAACCACAATTGGTAAATAACGAAACAATGTCCCCTTAGCCGCAAACAAATTTTTTGAGTTGTTGGCAGAATAGATAGCTGGAAGCTACCAACCCCACGCCCCAATTAAAGTTCGAATCTATTTGATCTTCATAATATCCCCAGATTTTTAAGATGATGGCAGTAAAGACGCGGAAGGAGATAGGAATTTTTGACCAACAAGCCCCGAAAACTCGTGAAGGAGCTTACGCTTAAATTTGAGGTTCCTATTCGATACATCATAATTTGCTACTTAGACAGGAGACAGTAAAAGACGATCTAGGAAATATAATAGAGTAATAAATTTTTGTTGCGCATAAACTATTTAATGGAATTAATGATTTGCGGACCAATATTGGATATCGTATTACACATGCACCAGAACAAAGTAACGGGATAACAAACATAATGATTTATGAAGGTGTCCTCATAGGCGGATACTCTCGTTAATGATATTTACTTTTAGCCATCAACTCCGCAATTTCCCTCGCAGATCGCTGGAGATGGGCTTGGGCCCAATACCGGCAAGAAAAATGTCCCGATTTCCCTCCGTCAAAATTCCTCGACCGGGATAATCTGGGAATGGGGATGTCCACCCAATGGAACCCGTCAGAGGAGATCTATCGACAGGCCCGGCAACAAATGGAGAATCTGGTGGCCCGACAACGAGACACGGATTTACAGGTGACCCGAGCTCGCCAGCATCTGGCGAATGTAGAAGAAGATTTGCTGGCGGGTCGGATCGCGGACTCCTACTGGCACCCCCACCAGATCTCCCCGGACCAGATCCCACCAACCAATGCGGCCGGGACCTGCAACTCCAAAAGACCAACGATGTCGATCTCAGGCTACACACCCGAAGAGTGGGTAGCGAGCCGATTCCCCTAATGAAATCCACCTTGCGATTGGTGACGATGTGATTTTAATTTATTATTTGTTTATGGATAATTAAAACTAAATTGGTGGATTGTGATTTTATGTTATTGTTTGTTCATTGATATTTAGGACTAAAATTTGTAAATTGTCTTGGTTTTGTTTTCTGCCTGATAAAAAAAATTTTGTCATTATTCCATTGTTATACGAATTTTGTTTGAAGTAACGCTAATATGGCGCGATCACACCCTTATCATAAATCACCATACTTAACCTTATTTGCATTAGCCATGGAACCCACTCAATTATTGCAACAGGAATTATCCCGAGTCCAGCAGGCCAACAAATCCCTCTACGAACAAATAATTCAACTCACCAGGGAAGTGCAACAAGTGAAATCTACCTGGGTAGATCCAACTAAACTCAAAGTCATCCACCAACGCCTAACAGCTGCTCAAAAGGGTTGGGCGGAAGAGCGTCAATTAAATCAGAGTCTCCGGACACAAATCCGAGGGCTAGAATTTATGATAGAATTTATGATAGAATTTATGATAGAATTTATGATAGAATTTATGATAGAATTTATGATAGAATTTATGATAGAATTTATGATAGAATTTATGATAGAATTTATGATAGAATTTATGATAGAATTTATGATAGAATTTATGATAGAATTTATGATAGAATTTATTTATGATAGAATTTATGATAGAATTTATGATAGAATTTATGATAGAATTTATGATAGAATTTATGATAGAATTTATGATAGAATTTATGATAGAATTTATGATAGAATTTATGATAGAATTTATGATAGAATTTATGATAGAATTTATGATAGAATTTATGATAGAATTTATGATAGAATTTATGATAGAATTTATGATAGAATTTATGATAGAATTTATGATAGAATTTATGATAGAATTTATGATAGAATTTATGATAGAATTTATGATAGAATTTATGATAGAATTTATGATAGAATTTATGATAGAATTTATGATAGAATTTATGATAGAATTTATGATAGAATTTATGATAGAATTTATGATAGAATTTATGATAGAATTATGATAGAATTTATGATAGAATTTATGATAGAATTTATGATAGAATTTATGATAGAATTTATGATAGAATTTATGATAGAATTTATGATAGAATTTATGATAGAATTTATGATAGAATTTATGATAGAATTTATGATAGAATTTATGATAGAATTTATGATAGAATTTATGATAGAATTTATGATAGAATTTATGATAGAATTTATGATAGAATTTATGATAGAATTTATGATAGAATTTATGATAGAATTTATGATAGAATTTATGATAGAATTTATGATAGAATTTATGATAGAATTTATGATAGAATTTATGATAGAATTTATGATAGAATTTATGATAGAATTTATGATAGAATTTATGATAGAATTTATGATAGAATTTATGATAGAATTTATGATAGAATTTATGATAGAATTTATGATAGAATTTATGATAGAATTTATGATAGAATTTATGATAGAATTTATGATAGAATTTATGATAGAATTTATGATAGAATTTATGATAGAATTTATGATAGAATTTATGATAGAATTTATGATAGAATTTATGATAGAATTTATGATAGAATTTATGATAGAATTTATGATAGAATTTATGATAGAATTTATGATAGAATTTATTTATGATAGAATTTATGATAGAATTTATGATAGAATTTATGATAGAATTTATGATAGAATTTATGATAGAATTTATGATAGAATTTATGATAGAATTTATGATAGAATTTATGATAGAATTTATGATAGAATTTATGATAGAATTTATGATAGAATTTATGATAGAATTTATGATAGAATTTATGATAGAATTTATGATAGAATTTATGATAGAATTTATGATAGAATTTATGATAGAATTTATGATAGAATTTATGATAGAATTTATGATAGAATTTATGATAGAATTTATGATAGAATTTATGATAGAATTTATGATAGAATTTATGATAGAATTTATGATAGAATTTATGATAGAATTTATGATAGAATTTATGATAGAATTTATGATAGAATTTATGATAGAATTTATGATAGAATTTATGATAGAATTTATGATAGAATTTATGATAGAATTTATGATAGAATTTATGATAGAATTTATGATAGAATTTATGATAGAATTTATGATAGAATTTATGATAGAATTTATGATAGAATTTATGATAGAATTTATGATAGAATTTATTTATGATAGAATTTATGATAGAATTTATGATAGAATTTATGATAGAATTTATGATAGAATTTATGATAGAATTTATGATAGAATTTATGATAGAATTTATGATAGAATTTATGATAGAATTTATGATAGAATTTATGATAGAATTTATGATAGAATTTATGATAGAATTTATGATAGAATTTATGATAGAATTTATGATAGAATTTATGATAGAATTTATGATAGAATTTATGATAGAATTTATTTATGATAGAATTTATGATAGAATTTATGATAGAATTTATTTATGATAGAATTTATGATAGAATTTATGATAGAATTTATGATAGAATTTATGATAGAATTTATGATAGAATTTATGATAGAATTTATGATAGAATTTATGATAGAATTTATGATAGAATTTATGATAGAATTTATGATAGAATTTATGATAGAATTTATGATAGAATTTATGATAGAATTTATGATAGAATTTATGATAGAAACAGAGTTACTTCTTATGAGAATTATTTGGACGAATTGAATTTTGACCCCATTGACGATTGTCCTATGAGACTCTGTAATATTTCCAAGTTCAAAAGAAAGAACAAGGACTTAAAGCTGGCTATAAATGTTTTAACGTATAACGTAAAACAGTCTAAAACAAATAATGATGATATAAATTATATCCCCCATCATCCGCATTTAGATATAATTCACTGCTCCAAGGTTACTGTCGGTACACCTATTTATTTACTTCTTTTGGAGGATGGCGATAATTATCACTATACTGTTGTTTTTGATTTGGATAAATTAATGAACTGTGGTGGGTTTTTGGGTGTTGATATTTTGAAACTATATGGTTATTACCCAGACAAATATCTTTTGCTTACCACTCGGCATCCATTGCTAAGCAACGTTGGAACTGTGTTCGAGTTGGTAGATCGTCCGCAAAAAGTGAGCGCTATTACTAATGCTATAATTGACCGAACGATCCATGGGTCCAACGAACTACCGATAGAAGGTACGACGTGGAGAAAGTTTCCACAAACATCTCTCCACTCACATTTATTTCACGGATTGATACTGAGTTAAAACTGATTTTTCAGAGTAAAAACTGATTTAAACTGATTCAAACTTATTAAAATTATGTGAAAATGAATCGGTATATATACCTATTGCACGACCCTAACCTTGCGTGTTAAATTTGATTTAGTAAAACAAAATTTGACCTTGTGATTTTCTAGTATATTCTAATTTTAATTTGACAATTTTATTTTTAATTTTTTAATTGAATTGTTTCCAATTCAAATTATTTAATTCTTGTTCCATTTTTTTATGGATTTTTGCATTTTTTGGTAAATTGTCAAATTTCGGTCAAATTTTCATATCTCGGTGCTGGGTTTTTGTGCTGTATTACTGATTCATTTAAACATATCTCAAGGCTATTTGTGTGCTGGCCCAACAATTGCCATGCGACTACATCTTGGATTATCCAAATCTGTGTACACTGGTGTCCCCATTGTCTTAATGGCTTGTGAATTAAAAATCAAAAATGCACTACCCTTTATACGTTGCCTAAAAATAAATATTTAAAATTTTCTAATTATGCAAAATCTAGTACCCCGCCATTCGTAATTTATGCGGATTTTGAATCAATTTTCCCACTGGATATAAGGCATCATCAAATAAACATGCCGATAGCAGCAGGTTTACTATTATTTAATAACTATACAAATACAAAACAATATTATAATTTTATTCGCGATGATTGCGTTTTGGCGTTTGTGAAAAAGATTGATGAAATCGCTCTTTCGATTGTCTTGCCATATTACGAGGTTCATTGTCAAAAAACTATAGGACCACTTTCTTTCAATGAGGAACGGGAGTTCAAGGAATGTCACACTTGTTATTTGTGTAAAAAGTTTATTAGGGATAAAGTTAAGGATCATTGTCATTTCTCAGGTAAGTATTTAGGGGCTGCTTGTAGGAAGTGTAATGTTTCTCGACAAATCCAGAAACAATTACCTGTGGTTTTTCACAATTTGAGGAGACATGATCTCCATCATATTTTAAAGTATGGTTTAAATAATTTTTCTTCTTGGGAATTAAATATTATTCCGACCACTTCTGAAAAATTTATCTCCCTCATCGCGTACATTAATAAATTGTCTGTTCGTTTTATAGACAGCGTTCAATTTTTTAATTCATCTTTAGTAAAAGCGGTTAAGACACTTACTGATTTGCCTTTAACTGATTCTTTTTTGATGGTGCAATTGTTAGAGCCAAGGCTATTTTCCCTTATGACTTTGCGATATCTCTTGAGGTTCTCGAATCGACGACTGAATTGCCTCCTATTTGGGGTTCTGTATCTGCTGATGAATACGCTACAGCCCAACAAATTTGGACACAGCAAAATTGCGAGACAATGTTAGATTACATGTTAACCTACTTAAAATTAGACGTATTCCTTCTTACAGATTATTTTAAGCAATTTCGCGCAAAACCAATTGCTTATAATAGTCTAGAACCTCTTAATTTTTATGGAATTCTTGGTATGTCATGGGCGTCAGCTCTCATGACATTACAGGAACCCATAGAACTTCTGCAGGACATGGAAATGTTTAATTTCTACGAGGGAGGAATAAGGGGTGGGTTAACATTTGTTAACAAACATTATGTCGCAAGTTCTGAGGATACAGAACTGTTGTATATAGATATAAGTAATTTGTATGGTTGGGCTCTTAGCCAATATCTTTCGTATGCAGATTTTGTTTGGGTGTATGATGGTTTGGATGATGTATTGAATGAGTGCATGAATGCTAATATCGAAACCATTCCATATGGTTATACAATGGAGGTTGATATCGAAATTCCTCATTGTGTGCATGATTTTTTGAATAATTTTCCGATTGGTCCGGAAAAGATGTGTCCACCGAATTCTAAAGTTGAGAAGTTGATGCTCACGTATTGGCCTAAAAAGAACCATGTTTTTCATTGGCGGCTTCTCAAGCTTTATTTTTCTCTCGGTGTGGTTGTTAAAGTTCATCGCGCAATTAAATTTAAGCAAGCACCTATATTCCATGCATACATTGACAAAAACACAAAATTAAGAGCTCAAAGTACTAGCGAGCTATATAGGGACTTGTTTAAATTTTATAATAATAGTTTGTATGGAAAGCCTGTCAAATATCTTATAAAACGGATGAATTTGAGGCTATGCAATTCTGATGAAAAGATGATTGTATATGCCTCAAAACCGACTTTCAGAAAATCTATCGTAATTGATGATAATCTGATTGCTACTCATCTGAATAAGAATTTGATATGTTTAGACAGGCCTAGATACATCGGACATTCAGTTCTAGACCTGTCTAAACTTAGAATGTACGAACTACAATATAAGGAATTAGCGAAATATCGTTGCCGGCGACACGGATTCATTTTTCCTTGAGGTAAGAACTGTAGACTAGACACTCTTTTGCCGGCAATGCTAAGAGATAATCTATAAAAGTACTTTTATCTATAGAGAAAAGTTTACGAGGATTAACTAGATAACGTCTATCCCGATTATGACTCATAATATTTTACTTGCATTATTTTTATCCGTTATTTGATCCTTATTATTGTTATGGTTTTATTAAGGTAGTGACAATTATTATTATCGTAAAAAGTGTTAGTATCATTTTATTAGTATTATTATTATTACCATTCTTATTATTAGTATCATTATGATTGCCATTATTATGAGAACTATCACATATATGGTTAATGATTTTTTTGTTTTTCGTTAACATTATTATTATTAACGCCATTGATGTCAGTATTAAACTATGAATACTATCATTTTCTTCACAACCATTGATATTTGCACTATCGTAATTAGACTAAGATTTTAATTTATTATCCCTATTAAAATGATTATTGTTATTGCGAGTATTGTTATTAATGTTACCCTTGGAAATTATTTACTGAAGTTACTAATATTAATATTATTTTTAATCTTTTTCAAAGTGATTATCATTATTATTATTGGTACGGTTATTGTTTCACACACATCTAGGTTTTCTTTATAATTACTACAATTATAACGGTGAATTTTATTAGTATTACAATTTTACGACGATCTTAATATTGTTGATTATAACTATCAATTATGGACAGTGGTTTTGATCTACTAATATTATCCGTGCACCTTGCAAAATCTAATAGACTCAGTCTAATTTGTCACCATTATCACATACTTTCCCACGATCTCATTGTGACCATAAATCTTTGAGTGAGAAGGCAACGCCAATGAACAGGTTTACGTTCAGGTGAATTGACCAACAATTAAATACGAAGGTTCTTGCGACCCCACGAAATCATGAATTACATTTCAGTGATAATAGCTTTCTTTTTCACTACTGATAACGCATCATCGGGGGCTTCAGGGTTTTCAACTGCAACAAGAGAAAGCCTCTGGGGGTACTGATGAGGCCTTTTCAAGTTGTGTAACAGTAGAAATAGTAAAGATAGACGCTACCATAAACGCGTTAGATCCCGAGAACCAAATAATACTGATATGTAAATATAAATTTTAATATTATTATCTTAAGTTTATTCTTTACATGATCATCTACTCTGTAATTAGAAATATATTATTTCAATTAGTGCAAACCAACAAAGTGGAGTTCGAACAATTTAGAAAATATGTAGCGAAATATCACGAAATATCTACGTGCTGCGCTGTAGACGCATGGAGGAGACTTGGATCCGGCCAGATGAGGCAAAAAGGCTCCATTAACAAATAGCCCGATTGAAACGGCTATATGAGCAAGAGCACACCCTATCTAGAGCGCTGAAGGTCAAAATTCGTCAACAGACCTGCACGATAGCGACTATAGAAACTAAATTGCAGATTCAAAACAACATCACTAGAAAACCGACATACACGGTAACTGAGCTGTTCCCAGCCGAAGATACTTTCGTTGTCGAGGTAAAAGCTTCAACCTCCGCGCCTCTCCCTGAGAGAACCAATGCAGTGGCCGAATCTGTTCGTAAACGGCCACCTCCAGCAAAACCGAGGCTTGGCAAACACGAGAAGGCTCGAGGACAATTCTCCTACATATTTGACCTTGACTGATCCTTTTCTGTTAATATGATTCCCGTGTAATGTATGATAATTGTAATTCAAACTTGTAGTTTCCTGTTTATTCAAATTATATGATTTTGTGAATTTTACAGTTAAAGTCATAACGTTGCAAGGTTACTGAATGGATAGTTAGAAGGGGACCTAAAATGATTCGGACAATAAACCTTTTATCGCAGTCCATGAACCCACGGAAGGTTAGCAGTCCTTGTAGAGGGGCTCACTTTATGCTAACCTTCCACCCACTAGTGCACATCTCCAACGTCATCTTTTCGACGGGTGTCTAGTGGTTGTAATTGTTGTGCGTGTACTGTATAGGGATTAGTAGTCCTCCCCTCGACCACTGATATAAAGATCTTCCCCATCAGTACCCAGCACCATGTGAAAATTTTGACTCACCATAGTTTAACCCTTAAAGGTTCTAAAAAGCCCCACTGAACAAAACATATACGAATCTATCGACACAAAATTGTAATTATTAAAATTAGGAATCATTTAAATTTGAGGAAATTCACAAAATTTAAAAACCTTTGAAGGTTTTGACAATTCATGGTTAAACCCTTAAAAGTCGAAGTAGTACATTAAATTAAAAACCCATATAATCACACAATAAAATATGACCATCAAAAGGTTTAAATCCTTTTAACTGCGGAATGTTAAGTTTTGTCAAAATCGCTTTGAAAATTTGTCTTGACCTAGAAAAACATTTTGTTACAACTTTTCTATGGAAAATAATTTTTCTAACAATAAGCCTAAAAAAATTAAAAACTAAGTATACCGAACTTTTCGTCGACTCATGACAATTCGAATGAGATATCATATGCGTAAGCTATCCATTTATTTAGCTAATCAGAAAGCTCTGTGATAGAAGGCTTTAAACATATTTTTAAAATATTTTCCTCAATTAATAATTATATAATTCAAAAGTATAAATGGAATTGTATGCGAAAGTAGTTTATTTATCGAAATTGACATGTCTTATTCTTTTACAGTTGATCCTGAGTCAGAATGTGCAATCTGTCTAGACAGATTGGGAGAATATAATTTGATAAGACCTTTTGATTGTATCAATCATTTCTACCATATGAAATGCTTCGAACAATTTGCAAAATATAACTTTGTATGTCCTTTAGATAGGAAGCCGGCGCTAGAATTTATACTAAAAGCAAAAAATGACAGTGAGGTATTTCTAATGGTAAACCGAGAAGTGAAGAACCAAATCAGCTGCCAGACCTATTTATATATAGAAGGAAATCGAAAAGGAGAAATTAATTATTTGTTTTCTCTTTATAAAATGTTAGATTCCCTTAAAATAGAAATTGCAAATGATAATAAAATCATTTTCTTCTTCACAATACCAAAAAACCAAAATGAATGTCATTTCAACTGCAAGTGTTGCGCTTCAGCTGAATATTCGGAAACATTCCTCTTCAATTCTCAATGGTCGTGTGAGGAAACAGAATATATTACGACATTCCATCACCATTTCAGTTCCGAAGAGATCCTAGTACGAATATCAAGGATTCCCAAATAGTTAGTATCAGATCTCCACAAAAATACTAATTATTTTTTACAATTTAAGCGGAATATTATGATTAATTTGTTTTTAATAAATTATTAAAGCTAACAAACATGGTGTTATAAGTGAATAAGAAAGGGGTTCCAAGAGAATTATTATTTAATAACGCAGAATTTAATATGTACGACGGATAATTTGATGACATGGAATAAGAGACGAAATTGTGTATAACTTTTAATATCAAAAATTAACTATTTCTATCTTTCCTTATATCATTAAAAGTTATGGTGAGCTTTTGGTGCACAACAGAAATCAACGCAGCTCATTGACCTCTCCTCGATTCGCGAACTAATAAGTCGCAATGCCAGACACTATCATGTGTTCTGATCAACCGCAAAATCATCTTTTCGCTAATAAATTATCAAACATCCGATACGTATTCCTTGCAGATATTAGTGAAGAACTGTACTGATACCATTGATCATAATAGTACTCCGTTTAACAACCACTACCAAAACAAGAATATTAACCACATGCGCCTGAGCTAGGTTACTTATATTATAAGCACTAGCAGTAGAAAATTCATCTCTTCTGATTACAAATCAAATAAACCTGCTACACTAGCTCGATATGAAGTAGATTGTTTCGATTTATTAATGGTGTTAGGTGTCTTGCTAATATTTAGGCAAATATTTTATAAACCACGAATTTGTCGAAGTAAAAGAGCATTTTAAGATTTTAGACCAAATTTTAAAACATTATCATGATTTTTAATTAGCGGATCTTGATGGCTAAAATTACTAATTTTATCTTTAATGGTTGTCCTCTAGTTTATTTCATCGTTAACTAAAATTTTGTATACTGTCGTTTTCATATTTTGATTAAATGATGATTTGAAGTTAGGTTTTGCTGGTGGAACTTTACTGATTTTATTTCCTAAATATGGTCTACTGATTTTAGTTAAACTTGTTTCTTTACGAATACGTATTTCATTAATAATAAAGTTACTGATTTCGTTTACAATTGCGTTGATCTAATTTTAGCTTTATATTGGTTTTATTATCAGGTAAATTCTTTATCGAATCCTTTATAATGTCTTGTACAGTCGGTAAAAAAGACTTTAACATCTTCAATATCACGGAGGTTGATGTTCTCCAAAGATAAATCTAAGGCATAGTGTTTGAAAACGAATATATGAGAATCCTACTGTTGGGTTATTATTATTGAAAGTCGGTTTTCTCTGACTACCCGTGTCTTTTTCGAATACAATAAGCGAACCCAACACAGAATAATTTTATCTATACTTTACCACAGTTAGATTTCAATCCGATTTATTTAAATGTTTTGTAATCACAATTTCACTGATTTATTTGCACCCTTTAACCAGCGTATAAATTTGATTATCTAAAGGTAGGTTTTCCAATGGATAATCACCCATTTCTGATAGTTTTATTGATTTTACCGTGGTTTTTTCGTAATACCCCAACATATCTCCTCTTTAATAAAGATTCGTCCTCGAATCTATTCATTTGATTACTATTTTTTAATACTTGTCCTGGTAGAGTAATCTCAATATCATATTACCTAATAATAACACTAATAATAATAATAATAATAATAATAACAATAGCAATAAAGTGAAATATTAGCCAACGGGCAATTCAATTTATTTAAGATAATAATAATAATAATAAAAAAAAACAATTAAAAAAGATTCTTGTCATTTTAAAGTTTTAATAAAAATGTGAAATGACCTCTATTGGATAATAGGGAAATAATTGATTTGTCAAGGAGAAATTATGGATTAATTAGTAAATCTGTAAATGGATCTCGAATCGGATGTGCATCATCAAAGTGTATCTTAGTAAAGTGCTGAAAAAGTCAGTTGAAAAAATATCGATCATTTAATTTACCTATTTTATCAATTAAATTCCTGTCTGACTGTGCCAATTTCAGGAAAATATTAGACGTCCGCACACACACAACTCCCATCCGCCAAAAACTCACCCACCGACATACACAACTCCCCCGACCGACGTTTCTCCTCTAGCTATCCAAGCAGATCTGTAGTCACGGATGGAAATAGTGTCGATAAAATTCTCTGATTTGATTGGTCGAAAGTATAAAGTGAGTTCAGAGAGTCTCAATTTGATTATGGAAGTAGAATGTGATGATTTAAATAATCCAAACAATCACAATAATAATGAGTCAGTATTTTATTTTATTTTTAAATTTAATTTATTTTTAAATGTAATTAGATGTTTTATTTCTAAGGTAACTTTTATTTAATAAAATTTTTAAAAATGTTTTTTTTAGAATTTATGATGGACTTTATTCATAATAAAGGTAACTGAATATTTTTGGTTTCTTTCAATCGTGATTAATAGTTTTTTTTTTCAATTTTGAACTAAAATAATGCATTTTTTAACTAAATTTCTAACACAGATTCTCATATTCCAATTTCTTTTCCTATGTGAAATAGTTAAAGCATAAAAATATATAGCAAAAAAATAATAATTTTATTTTAAAATTCAGCTCTTATCAAATGCCGAGAACTTTTATTATGTCGATTTTCTCAATGTCATACACACTTTTGTTATCGGTTAAATTTATTTATATTATTTCGGCTCTTATCATTCAAATTACAGTGCCGGAGGCAGCCAGAGTTTTTCTTATTTTGCTGATGATTGCAGCAAACCGAATTTCGAATCCGTTTTCAAGTACATTTTCAATTTAAAATATTATACCAGAACAGCGAAAATAAAGTTGTGCAAATTATTGGATTCTCTAACACCTTCAGATAATGATTGGAGACAATTATCCATTACAAGGTATTTTTCGATAGCTCATTTATTTATTAAAATATATTTTAAATTAAAATCTTAATTAGTTTTTTTAATTATATTTTCAACAATAATAATAATTATTATAACAAATATACAATTTTAAAAGATCGAAATTAGTCATGTATTAATAATAATAAGAATGATACTCGAAAAATGCAAATGTTCTTTTCTAATTAAAATTATATACTATTTATATATGTTAAATATTAAAATGTTTGGTATTTCGATATCATCGATCCACAGTTTCTCAATTTGAAAATATACTCTTCTTATGTACTTTATATCTTCGAGGGCTGAGTGTGTGCCCACCTACATTTGATCTCCAAACATCTCCTGGACAACAGTTTTCAGTTTGAAAAATAATCCTCTCCTGGACATTCCATAGAACTGTCTATCCAAAGTTTTAAGTATTGCATCTCCGCATGAAGGTCGTGGCCAATTAATATTTTCCCAACGACCAATTTTTGTACTTCCTTCATAATTGCATACTGATCATATTGATTCATACTTGCAACTTCCGTTATGCTGTGAATTTGTGAATTAAAATGCCACAATTTTCCTTTTGGAGTTAGATACACATCCTTTATTGTCTTGCCATAATAATTCATTATCGCAATAGACAGCGGTACAATCTGTTTGCTTTCTGATGTCCCATATTCCGCATCGATGAACAAGATCTTGCTTCTTATCTCCTCTTGATCCATTTCTTTTCTTAAAAAAGATATTCTTTTCTTTAGCATCTGTTCAGTTATTGTTAACAATTTTTAATCTACAGGTAGTGTCGATATCATTTGCGGTACTTCTTGAGCTTCGCTTTAAATTTTCGTTTTGAACACAATCAGTGCATATTCATTTGTGGCTCTCAACCTTTTGATCATCTCGCTTCTTTCTGCATTTTCCATGACAAACCTTATGTATTTCCCACCATATCTTCTGATTATCGTCGACCATTTCTATATTTCCATTGATAATGTGAAGCATGAACTCTTCTTCTGCATTTGCTTTCTCAGCTAATTTTACTCTGGATTTTCTTTTTTAATTTTAATTCATCTAATACGAACAATTCCAAACAAATAAAAATAATATGGTAAATTTTAAGTTTTATTTGAAAATTATTAAATTTAATTAGAATGTTTATTTAAATGTATTGGCAGAATATGAATGCCAATTTTTTAAGATTAAAATTTTAACTAAATGTTTAGTAATTAATTATTTAGAATATACCATATACCAACATGACTTACATGTGGTATTATCCAATTTTTCAAATTATCCAATTAATCAAATAACATTAACAGATAGAATTATTACCCGACTAAAAATTGAAATTAATAAAATGGGGAACGTTAAAATTCAATTTTCTGTAAATATCCAATTTGAGAAAGATGATATAACTAACGATAAATTTATATATATTAAAGCCGAAGTTTTCTCAAATAATTTTCTTGTTGAAGGAGTTAGGAAATTAAATGAAAAAATATAGAGATTTACTCAGTTGAGTAATGGATGGACTATTTCTAGAATTAGAGAAATTCATTTTATCTTGACTAAATATTCCCAAATAAAAGGGTTAACTGATCACGGTTTTATTGAAACTCCTCTTGTATTTAAAGGAAAAAGAGCTATTATTAATATTAAGAATAGTTACAATCTTTGTTTTATATATAACATCTTGTCTTTATTGAAGCCTGACGTTTTTGTATATAACAGTAGTAATATGTATAGATATACTAACTTCCTGAATGAAATAAATTATGATGAGATAGATGAATGTTCTATGCGATTATGTAATATTAGTAGGTTTGAGGAAAAGAATCCAGGTCATGCAATTAATGTCTTGTCTTATAACCCAACTGTTATTAATAATGATGAAAATGAAAATTACGATTTTGTTCCTCATCCTTTTCATTTGGATATTATTCATCGCAGTAAAGTGACTGACGTTGATCCTTTGTATCTTTTACTTCTCGAAAATGATGACAAATATCATTATACTGCTGTTATTGACTTGCAACGCTTAATGAATTCCCATATTAATGCTATAGTTAGTGTACGAATACAATGTCAATGGTGTCCTAGATGTCTTAATGGTTTTCGGTTACAGAATGCTTTTGACAGTCATTATGCCTTATGTACCAAAATCAGATAGGAAAAATTTTATACACTCTTCCTCAAAATAAATATTGAGAGTTTGATGATTACTCAAAAACAGTAACCCCGCCATTTTTAATTTTACCCATTGACATAAGATTTCATCAAAAACACCTACCAATATCAACAGGACTATTATAACTTTAATAATACTAAATCGTATTTTAGTTTCATTAGTTTAGAGTGTCTTGGAATTTTTGAAAAAGGTAGAGGAAATTGTACATCCTTATTTTGATCTTTTTAGTGATTCAAACATGATTCCGCTATCATTTAATTAGGAAAATGCTTTTAAGTCTTGCTTGAATTGTTATCTTTGTAAGAAACCAATTAGAAATTGTGTTAAAGTTTACGAACACTTTTCAGGTCGTTATCTTGGGCTGCTTGTAGTCGTTGTCGTAATGTTAGGAGAAATCGTAAGCATTTACTTGTTATCTTTCATAATCTTAGGGGCTATGACCTTCATCACATTTTTAAGTATGGTCTTAGTAGTTTTCCTTCTTGGGATTTGAATATTATTCCAACTACAACAGAAAAGTTTATATCTTTGATAGCGCATATCGATAAAGTATCATTTAGGTTCATTGATAGAGCATCATTAGACAATGCAGTGAAAATTTTTTCTAACTTTCTTTTGACGGATTATATGTCTTATTATGTCTTTCTTCTTGCTGACTTTTTTCAGCAATTTCGTTCAAAGAGTAATGCACATAACGGTTTAGATCCCTTAAATTCTTACGGTATACCTGGAATGAGTTGGGCTTCTGCTTTGATGCCATTGAAAGAACCCATTGAACTCCACAAACAGATGGACTTGTTGACAGGTTCAATGGAACATTAATCAATATGATATCATCGTACGTTAATAGAAAGCAAAAGGATTGGGATTTATTTATCAAACCTTGTTTATTTGCAAATCGAAATACAGTGAATGAAAGCACAGGTGAAACACCTTTCTATCTCATGTATTTCCGACGAAACAATATGCCAATCGATAAAAAGTTCCAAGCTCCTATTTCACAGTGCATGGATATTTCTGATTATAAAGTGATTATGCAGGAACAATTTCAGTCAGTGTGGGTTCAAGCTGGACTCAAAATAAAACATCATCAAGAGGCGTACAAAGAGTGATATGACAAGCGGCACATGCTCATGATATTAAGATCGGAGATTCAGTGTATATTAATAAGCCAGAGCCATTAAAGGGCTTATCATTAAAGTTACAATGATCATTTAAAAGACCATATTTAGTATGTGATGCAACTGAAACTAATCTAAAACTACTACGCAAAATAATAAGAAAGCTGAAACAATTGTTGTCCATGGTAATTGATGTTAAAAGGTACCAGCTACAGAGGAGAGTAGATATTAGTTAAAATCAAATGGGAATGATATCGAAAGCGGAAAAACAATAAAACCTAATGTGTATATTCAAAGAAACAATACAATATCAACTTCATCTTCATCTAATGACAATGAAACTATATGTGTAATATTATTAATCATCACCATCAGCGTAGTAACATTTTTTGTCATTTTTATTTTCGTACTACTACTTTGCTTTCAAAAACTAAACAAGCATTCGGCAGTCAATACAGGACATCAAAACCTTGGATTGTCTATGAGGAAACATTCATATAGTGAGATACATTTATTTTGCATGCAATTATGATGATATAGCAGAACAGTAGTAGTATTAACTTTTATTTTATTTTTATTGTGAAATTTGCACTTTTTGATCAGAAACAGATTTGATTGGTTGATAAAATAAAGAGGGAAAAGCAAAATTGATAAGGGTATCAAACTGTAGAGATAGAAAATTTAAAAGGGGTATATAGGGGGACATAAATGTAATAAAATTAAATAACATTAATCAAAATTAAAAATCTAAATAATCTAAGATACTTAAATAGCTAATTAATTAATGATTATTATTAGTATTTATATCGTTATTTACTAAGGCAGTATCCCTTTGGTACTTTGTCTTGGTAATAACGGCAATTCTAAATTTTAAATAAATCTTTAATTATGTACATGTTTTAGCGATGGAACAAATCCAATGGGCAAGATCAATTTATGACAGTTATTTGAAATTACATAGATAACTGTCTAACCTAGATAACCTATTTTCATTATGTATATATGAAAATGCGAAAATCCCAAACTACCTGAGGATTGACGATCGGAAGATTGAAACTAAAATTTTTGGAGTAACTAGAAAGTCAGAAGTTAGTGGAGGATGAAGAAATGATAAACAACGAATTTGTATTACATGTTATTAAAGGAAAAGTATAAATGATTGACAGAAATCGGAAAGTATGGTATGAATTGCACCAAGGTTCTTCTTGGAAACTGCAAAAACAAGGGCTAAATAAAAAGTTGCGAGCATTTAATGAGGATGCAAGAGTAGTACTAGAAACTAGAATTAAAAATAGAGAAAATGAAGTCAATCAGTGTATTTCAACGTTGCAATCAGAACCAGCACTGTTAACAATTTCGGACGAAATGTTGAAAAGGAGGCTCTCTTTTATCAGAAAGCAAATGAATTAAAAAGAAATACATGATAGATTGTTGTTTATCGGCGCAGAATATGGCACGTAAGAGAGCAAACAACTAGTGTCATTGTCGATAGCAATAATAGACTATTATGGGACAATAATAAAAGACGTATACCTCACACCGAGGAGAAGGCTACGACATTTCAATTCCCAAATACATGGAATCCCGGAAATTGCAAGTAGGAATCAGATTGACCAATATGAAGAAATAAAAGAAATTCAAAATTTGGTTATAGGAAAAATATTAGTTGAACACGATTTGCATGCCGAAATACAATATTTGAGGATTTGGGTAAATCAACTTTATGGGATCGATGATTTGGCCACTAGTCGAGCTCTCCAATTAAAAGGAATAACAAAACATGGAGAATTATTCAAATTGTAAACAGTTGTAGAAGAGATGTTTGATGAGCAAATACAAGTTGGAGTCTATACAGCGTTTGAAGATGCCAAAAATATCCGGAGAGTATATAGAAAAATTGAAAATCTGTGGATTGATGATGTTCAAATCCAAAAACCTGTGCCATCCAAAAAGTATTCATTAGAACAGTATCGGAGACTCCATGAGGACAATATCACACCAGTGATAAACTCGGCATCAACAAAAACTATTGATATTCCGGAAAACATGATAGAAGAAATAGATTTGACAGTACCAGAAGGTACACAATACAAATTCAATTAAAATGGGCAACCGAAGCAAGCACGGAATTAGCTCCTTTGATAATCAACAAACCAATTCAAGGAATCCAGCCAACAGGTGAAGATGAACCAATTTTACAAACTGCTAGATAAGAAAAGGAAAGCTTCACTAAAAATTGATGTCAGTGAGACCATCACCATAGATGGATGCGAATATCAAAAACAAAAAATTATTATTAAATATCGATGTGGCTCCAAAACTTTAAAGCTGGAAATGGATTAAATATTATTGTTATTTATATGTACAATAAAAAGAATAATTAACTTTGTTTTTGGTTGTTTTGATTATGACATCTGATGCCAAGGTAAAATATACAGGTAACCCTTGATTAACACGATAGTTTGGTTCCAAGAATACTCCGTGCTAATTAAAATCGTGTTAATCGAAACCGTGTTAATTAAGGGTTTTCATCAATTTTGAAGCCGTGTAAAATCAAAACCGTGCTAAAAAATATCGTACTAGACAAGGGTGTGCCGCTATATTTTAACCGTGTTAAAGCGAAATCGTGTTATTCAAGTACCGTGTTAATCGAGGGTTACCTGCATTTGTAAATAAATAAGAGATCAAAAAAATAACGATCCCAAAAAAATATTAACTTATTAACTAAGCAGAATAAAATAAAGTGGTGGGTTACAGGGTTTCGTTATTTGTTTATCTTTATTGTTGCCCAGTAACGCCATACAAAATTCTACTCTGACTACCACTCGACACCCGTTGCTAGGCAACGTTGGAAATGTGCTCGAGCGGGTGGAATGTCCGCAAAAAGTGAGTGCTATCGCTAATACTGTAATTGCTCGGACAATCCTTGGGTCCAACGAGCCGTCGTTAGAAGACACATGCTCGATTTTTTGTAACTGGTCCCCTTATGTCATGTATTAGAGTCAATTAAATTATAGGGATTCGATCATGCTGGTCTGGATCCTCTCACATGAATTAACAAAATCAAACAACGAAATGTATTCCAATTACGACCCCTGCGTTCCGCACGCTAGGTCTTCACGGGTACATATCATTGGCGATTTTCCACGCACTTACATGAGTCTGCACTATGTAGATTTTGCTATCTTGCAATATGTGTTGGCTGTGGGCCGGAAAAATTTCGACAGATTTAATTTCAGTTTATTAAATATATAAAAACAATTTATTAATATTATAAAATCTATTATTAAGAACAATATACAAAATTACTTGCAACCAATACATTCATAAAAGCATAAAAATGCATCTTTCCCCACGCCGACATCCACGCAGAGCTCTACCGAGGTTGCGAGGATGTGACGTGGAGAGAGAGAGCTCCAAATAAACTAATTCTCACCTAATGGTAAGTTCTGAATATAGATTTGCAAACAAAATTCTAGATCAAAAATGATTTTTAAACAATGTTTTCACAATGGTTTTCGTTTGAAAAAACGGTAAAAAATGGTTTAAAAATGGTTCAAAAATGGTTAACTTTAATGTGAAAATGGATCAGTATTTATACCTATTTTCTGTCCCTAACCTCGGATGTTAAATTTGATGCAGTAAAACAAAATTCGAACTTGTTATTTCCTAGTGAATTCTATTCTTTAATTTTATTATTTTTCAATTTATTTTACTAATTTTTCATTTAGAATTTTTATTGAATTATTACTAATTCAAATTTTTTGATTTAAGTTTCATTTTCATGAACTTTTATTAATTTTTCAATTTTTGTCGAATTTGTTGTGTTTTCTTGTTATGTTTGTGTTGGTATCGTGCGAATCTTGGTGCGTTTTGTTATTATTTTAATTTATTTTTATGTTTATTAATTTATATTTAATTCTCTTTTTTTCTCGTATTTTATAGGGTTTAATTGATGTTTCAATAGGTTTATTTAAACTTGCATGTTATATTTGCGTGTGTGTTACTGATCCATTTAAACATTCCTCAAGGCCGTTCGTGTTCTGGCCCAACAAAAGTAATAAATAAACACTAAACCTACAAGCCAAAGTAAATCTATTATCAATATTTATATCAATGTTTTTTTGATAATTGATAACATTATTTTGTTAGTATTATTATTATTATTATTATTCTTATTCGTATTCTTATTCTTATTCTTATTCTTTTTATTATTATTATTCATTGCTGTTATTTATGGTAAATTATTTTATAATTGATAAAAACCAAAAAAAATTGAGTTGAGCATTGACTGAACTTTAATTTTTGTTATATATGTGTACATTAATTAATAAATATTTTGTCTTGGTGATTTATGGCGTCCCATCCCAAAAACAACATATATATATATATATATGAATCAAACAACAATAAATTTAGTTGAAATACCCACGAATAGCTATCAAAATTATTTGAAAAAACTATTATATTAGCATTAACATAATTTATTATGAATTATTATTATTATAGGTAAACCATTATTGTCATAGTGAAATTAAGTATTATTTTATTAACAGTATTATAAATTTATTGTGAATCCCAAGCCTCGAATTTCGAGATATGGAACAACTAATAATAACAACTCATCCAGCCTGCAGCCTGGCGTAACCAACCAGAGGAGTGACCACAAAGTTTTAATTAACTATAAAACGTAAATATTGTATGATTATTATATTATTGTTATAATTATGTAGTTATTCGTTATTAATATGTAATTATTAGCATTATATGATCAAAATTAGTATTATAGAGTTAATATTGCTGTAGTGAGTATGATTTATTATTTTATTATAATTGCTGAGAATAACTTACCGGAATTCCAGCAAGAATAAATAAGTAAAGAAATCAGAAATAAATAATAATAAAAAAGGGAATTATTCATATTATTATTATTATTATTATTATTATTATTATTATTACTATTATATAATTGTTAAATTGTTTATTGAAATAGTTTCTTTATAAAGTAACTTCAAAAAAAATTTAGACAGAAAATCAAACCACTTACTGTATTTTACGGTAGACTAGAACTTGTCGAATTTGTGACCGATATTTTACACCCAGAACAATCATTACCAACATTATTGTGAAAAGAATAATCAAAATGATAACGAGCACAGTTTGAGAGGATCTAACAAAGGAAAGTCAAGTAGCGATATGAAAACATTTTAATTATTGGGTTATTGTTGTTGTTTAGAAATTGTTTTAACTATTACTTAGGGAAGTATTTTACATTACTTATTAAAAAATCACAATAAAGTATTAAAATGTTTTAAAAATATTCAAAATAAAATATAATATTTATTAAAACATATATATATATATTTGTCAAAATGCCCTAAAATGTATACATATATATATATATATATATATATATATATTTGTCAAAATGCCCTAAAATGTAAATTCATAAATTCAATAGACAATTGAATTATTATTTTTTTATTTATTATTTTTTTTTGTCATTATCATAAATATTATTATATTATTATTGTGATTGTAAATATTTACGTTATTATTGTATTATTATGGTGTTTATCCAACATCAAACCTGAAGTAAACAGGTGCATAAAGAAATGATTGGATTCGAGGACGTATCTTAATTAAAGGGAGAGGGGCTATGTTGAGGTTGTTATAAAATTTTTAAAATAAAATTAGTGAACAAAAAAATAAAATATCAAAAATAATTAAAGTACAAAAATCAATTAAAAATTTATAAAATTTGAAAATCAATATTGATCGGGGGAAACTGGTATGGTTGAACGCCAAATCAAAAAACAAACTCAAATATAATAATAAAAATTTAGTGAAGGGCCCTCAAAGAAAATAATAGGCAAAAAACCAAATAATTAATATTAATTAATCCCCTAATGGAAAACCAGAGCTAATGGGACACCCGAGCAATTAGGAAAACCCGAGCTGTGCAGAGTCCGAGAGTAAATAAAATAATTTAAATGATTATAAAAAGTTACTCCAAGAGCCGACCGAGCCAAACCGATGTTCGAAAACAATTATCCTAACAATCAACTTCAATTTCAGGAAGGATTTGAGAACAATTAAATTTGTTTTCAAGGAAACTATAAAAAGAGAATGTGAGATGAGATAAATTTCCAGTTGGTCGAAGAAAATTATTAGAAGATATTGATAACAGTGAAAAACAAAGGTTAGAAACCGAGTGTAAATAAGAGTCAATTTTAATTAAAATAACGTGCCAGAAATGTGATCTTCCTTTGGGACATCTGTCTCCATGTTGTGAATCTGTAATTGATCGAGGAGTGCAAATCGTTGACAGAGTGTAAATTTGTGATCGAAATTAATAAAAATTTTCTGTGTTGGGTTTGTATATTTATTTCAAAAAGAGCACGGGGAGTTAGAGATTTAAACGAATTAAAATTAATAACCCAACAGATTTTATTTTTTCGAGAATTTCTTCTTTCTTCAATTTAGAATTATGAATTAGAATCTATTAAAGATTGGTCTGAATTAATGAAATAATTAACAAGAAATCTCACCACTTCGTTAACACAAAATTCGAGGTTTCTCCCTTCGTGGCATAATTATATAATAAAATCGGGTAACTCCTTTCAACATTTTCATTGAAAAGTTGCATTAATATTGTCATGTCTAATTTTACATAACCGATTTTCTCGATCTTAAACAGGGTTTTGAAAAATCTAAATAAAAACTAAATTTAAGCTGATTCTTTTGTTTCATAGAAATAAACAATATATTAATAATAACCAAAAATAAATAATTTTTAATATATTTTTTGTATTTTTAAGTTACAAAAATAATGAAGGAAAAATTTATCATTTTAAATTTAAATGTTTAATCTATAAAATTAGTTATTTTTTATCAATCAATTAATTAATATTCCAATAAGTTATTTTTTTAGTTGATACTAAAAATGTGCAATTTATTTACAATTATAAATTTAAACAAACTTTGTCGTGGCTCATCAAGTTTTTCATGGAGGAAGAATTCAACGTGCTCAAAGTGCAAACATGTAATAGCTATGCAAGGGTATTAATATTAATTTTTTAATAGTTGATTGTAACAATCACTAAACAATGATTTTGATTTAAATGCAATAAAATGCAAAATCCAACATATATTAAAATATTAAAAATTATTATAAAATATCCGAGAATAAAGATAATTTTTGTCAAAAAATTTATTCATAAAATTAAAATAAATCTTTTAATCTTGAAAATATATGACATGACCAATCCTTGTATAATACGCATTTGTAAGAGCTTGAATACGTGCAAGGAGAGACCTGCAAAATAATACCAATTCACATTTCATTATTTCACCATCGAACCATAAGCCATTGTTTTCATTACTGCAATAAAATTCAATTAGAAGACGTTGCAAACCATCCTGAAATATCGCATCATTTATCTCTATCATATCTTTCACCATAATTCTTCTTCGATCAACGTCATATCGCTCAACCATTAAATATTCATAGTGATAACTGTAAGGGATTTCTTGTACTTCTAAAGTAAATTTTCTTTCTGTGTTAAATACCGCTTCATCATGATTCTGACATCTGTGATACTCATCTAATAGAAATCGGAAACCTCTGCATAGACGATTGTCAATGATGTCCATGTAACACATCATTGTCATTGCGCCAAACCATAAGCCATGACTTTCATACTTGGCATTATATTCATAAACGAATCGTTTTAGGTTTTGATCAAATACATCATCATTTATTTCCTTTATTTCGTTATGAATGATCTTTCTTTGGTCTATGTCAAAAGTCTCGATTCCATTATTCTTATTTCCATTACTTGTTGTTTTTATGTCTGCGCCCAGTTCTGGAATTTGATCATCATCCGGATGTTTCTGATATTTATCTAAGAGAATTTGAATATCATTCACAAAGTTATCACTAATTTCAGTCATAAGAACTTGTAATCTTTTATAATTGTACCATAAACCATGCCAATCATCCCCGTTATAATATTGCATTAGTAGATCACGTAGATTATTGATAAACGCTGTACATTTTGTCTTCTTAATTCTTTCACCGATTGCGATTCTTTGATCCTTATTGAATATCTGTTCACCACCACTTTGATAGTTACTTTTGAAATTTACTGATACAATTCGTAGAATGAATTTTAACCTTCCATTAGAATCAAATACTTCATTGATATCTTCATTGATACCGTCATTTTGATTTTCCCCATCAACGCCGTTTTCATCAAGGTTATTTCGATTGTTATCGTCACCATCATTATTCTGAACTCCGTGATACGCATTCAAGCGAGACTGAATTTCTTTGCAAAAACGATTGCTCGTAGTTCTCATGTCAAAAGAACACTTATTACCCACTAATTCGACATCTTCTAATCCTTGTGCGATACATCGTTCCAAAAATGACTGAAAACTTTCATAAAATGTCCAATCCGAAATTTTAACTATTTCTACAGCTAATTCGTATCTTCGATTCATATCAAATATTTCTTCACTTTCATCTCCATTTACTCTAATACAGTCATTTTCATTATTATTTCCGTCATTGTTTGTATCAAAGCAACCCATCTCAGATAAAGGATTTTGTATATTACTGTTGTTCATTTCACCACTTAATATTTGATTTTCAATAACCCTCTTCTTGTCATTTAAATCTTCCTCTTCTAATTCAAAATTAAATTCGGCTTTATTTCCGCCTACCTTTCTAGCTATAGTATTGGAGTCTAATAACACATTTTCATTACTGATTTCCATTTCGTGACCAGTAAGTCCTTTATGATTTCCCTCAGGTAAACGTATCTGATCTGTTGTATTTTTTGTGGTGATTATTGGGTTAATTTTATTAATGAAATCATTTTTCTGTGATAAATTTGAATTCGGTTTTGAATAATCATTTACATTGTCTTTGTATTTGCGATCATTTCCCATGGCCTCTTCCGACCTATAATTAATCTCCTTATTTACATTTCTGCTATTCGTTATTTTATTTTTTGTCCATTCTCCTGCTTCAGTAATATTTATATTTACTAAATTATCTTTTCTATATTCGAAATTGTCCACATTATTTTTACATTGTAATTCTCGAAATTGCGTATACAAATTATCAGCGTTTGCATCGCAGTCATTAGAGTCATTTCGATGTTGGGTTCGTTTGCTGAAATCTTTATCATTTTCCTTAAAATCGTAATTTCTTTCGTTTCTTCGATTTCTACTTGGACTTCTACTACAAACTCTGGTTTTATCCCGATCATTTTTATGATAAGCTTTTTCATTGTTACATTGATCAGTGATTTTTGCTATAATTTTTTGATTTATTGAATTTTCCACTTCAGTCAGTTCTGGATCTATATTTTTGTAAGGATCACTGGGCTTCATACAATCAGCCTTATCTGATACAGTTTCAGGTTTATTCACAAATTCATTAGAATGGTATACTACTTCTTCACTCGTACAACTGATATCATTTTTGTTATTAAAATTCTGATTCGCATAAGTTCTATTCTTATACGATTGGAGTGAGATTTTCTTTTTATTTACTGGGAAGTTTATATCTTTATCTGACAGATCCGTTTTATTGACATTTCCACTAGTTGGATGCATTATTGGGAAACTGTTACTGCCTTTTTGATGTGACGTTCCGCTGGAATTATTTTTGTGATTGGATAACAAATTATCTGATTTCACAATATCCACCGTATGAGATTCTTTCTTTATTTCATTATGATTTTTATAAGAATCGATATTTCTGATATTATTACAGACGTCTTCAGTCGAGTTCCTTTGTTGTTTCTTCTCGGAATGTTTATCATGCAAGCGTCTTCTTGGCGAATTTGACATTTCTTTATTCCTCGAATCGCCTCTATCGCGATTTGTTTTATTAATCAGCGGTTTATCATTGTAATTGAGTGTTAAATTTCTATTTTTTGAGGATTCTAATTTTGAATATGAATTTTGAAAATCATCTTTACGACTATCTCTATTGGAGTTGATTTTCTCGATTTTCGCTTCATCAAAGGGGATTTTTTTCGGTATCTTCATGTTACTTAAATCAATTTTATTTTCAGTTTTCTTGGTTTCAACGTTGTTCTCAAACATATTTCCATCGATCAAAGAGTTACTATTGACGACTGAGTTACTTCTATGAATAATCATTTTGATTGGTTTATTCGTAATAGAAGTCTCGGAAGAATTGTTCGACAACAAATTGATGCTTGATTGGCTACGAGGAATATCTTGCAATTTAGATTGATTTGAAATGAGATTATTAACGACTTTTTTCGCTTTAATATTTGGAATGGAATTTCTGAGATTTTCTTCTGGAAGTGAAACCGTTGATGATTTTTGCTTTTCTATTTTACTTTTACTCTCATTTTTGCAAACATCAATGTTATTTTCCCCCGAATTTTGTGTGGTTAGTTTATCATTTAATTTATTTCTTTTTAACGAGTTATTGAAATTGCAGTTACCTTCATTTGAAAGTGTTGATGTTTTCTTAATTTTTAATTGATTGAAAGACGTTTTTGTAAAATCACTTTCAACTAATGAGCTTGAATCGACTGAGACTTCTTGATTTAAATTTACTTGATTGGATGCGCGAAGCTTAGATGAATCCGAGGTTTGCTTGGTTAAATTATCATTGCTGTTTTGAGAGGACTTAATTGTTTCATCGTTCATATTCAAAGCCTCATTAAATCTTTCCTTTCTATTCATATTGGTGTGGAATTTATCTTCTAAATTCTGTTGAGAATCTCTCAAGGTTTGCGGATTGACAAATTGACTTTCGTTTTGTTTCTGAGCTTTTTTGTTTAATGAATGAAGTTTAATTTTTAAATTCGAATCATCAATTGAAACAAATTCGTTTGTATTAGATAATTTCTTTTGCGAAAGTGCAGATTCATTTAATTTTGAAAAATTTAATAATTTTTGATTGCCTTTCAAATCCGTTTTAAAATCAATTGAGTTATTATTGTCTTTCACTAACTGATCTTTTTTTGCAATTCTTTTATCCATTTGAAAATTTTGTTTTTCAAGTGGAACTGTTTTAATTTTATTCCGTTCTTTAGAATTATTAGAATTCGAACATTCTTTTCTAATATTTTCAATGCTCTTTCTATTTTTTTCAATGTCTCGATTTCTTTTTTCATCGTTCAGTTTTTTATCGGAATTTCTTTCTAAAATTCGTTTTTTACTCTGATCTTTATCAGATCGAGCATAATCACTATCGTCATCAGTGTCACCGAAGCCTTTTTTCACTAATATATCAATTTTTTCACTAGATGTTCGTAAAATTTCCCCCGGATCAAGCTCACTTGAATCGCTATCATAACGATAATTTTTTTTCGGAACAAGAATTTTTCTGTATTTATTTGAATTTTTTAAAGGTATTTGTTCAAGTTGTTGAGAATTGACAGAATTATCTTCATCACTCTCTTCATTCGAATAACTTTTAATAATTTTACGTCTCGCTATTTCTGAATTTTGACATTTTTTCAAGGACTTGTGAGATGAGCTATTGCTATTTACATCTGACATGCCATGGTGAATTTTATTTTTATTAATTGAACTAGAATTGGATTTTTTAATATATTTCTGGTCATCAGAATTCTGGGCATGATTTAACTTGGATTTGGATATTGTTACAGTTTCTTTAGGTTGTTCAGATAATTGTTTCGTTACGGCGCTTATACCAGTGGTCTATAATAGCAAAATAGGCACTAATTTGTATAATAAAATATGTGAAAGAAAATTCTAGAACAAGACTTTTTTGGTTTTATATACCTAAGAAATGATATCGTTTTGGTTAGCATAAGATTCAAACAATAAAAAGAAAATTATTTCGCAGTGGTGAAGCATCAAAAAATTTGAGTGACTAATAAAGATAAGTTACATATGCTGCGCGACAAATAATATTTATATAAATTCATTAATTAGTGTATTTAATTAACTATAATAGTAATTGAAAATTTATGAAAATATTTTTAGTATAAGTCAGTTTTTTTTCAGGATCCTAAAATATTCATGTTAAAATATGTTACATAACAAATGAAAATCTACTGAAGGTTATTTTAATTTTTCGCTTCCTTTTTTTATGCTTTCACTGGCACCTTATTTTTATTCAAACCCACCCCAAATGTATCCGAGGTTATTATCGTCGAGCTTAAATCACCCAATGGATCAATCCTGCTCCCCTAATGAGCAGTGTCACCGACTTTGAGTATCAGCGATATAGATGGACTTTTTTATACTAATGCCAGTATAAAATAATTCATTTATAAGTAATTATTTATTACAATAATCGATTTCATTATTTATATAATAGTTGTCAGTTAAATATATCATTAATGTTTGGCAAAGTTATGTCATGATATGTTGGTACTAAATATTTGATGATATAATGGATGGAACTTGGAAGAGGTTGAAAAACTTTTGAGAAACATCGAATAGTTATTAATGAATGTGTAACGATCGAAGTATTATTATTTGCCGTGGAAAACTCGACATTAAAACTGAAGAGGGGAAAAGAATCAAACTAGCACGATATGTGAGATTACTTAAATGTATAATAAAAAATGTTGAAGAAATAATGGCTAGTAAGAAAGATTAGCTAAAGAAATTGAAGTCGAAACAGTAAAATAGAACATGACATCGAAATAAATCCAAGGACGAAGAGAACAACTTAAAACGCCGTTTGAAGTATTTAAATATATTTCATCCTGAAATATTTCAAATTGAAGGTTTCTTACGTATAGCGTTGAGGAATTTCAAGCATTTGTCGTTTGGTTAATTAAATTTAAAATATAACAATTTATAAATTAATTTTTAATTATATTTAAATAATCCCTCAACACTGGAACTTAATTCATATTCCGGATGCTGTACGTGAAATTGAAGTACAGATTGCAAGTGACAGTTTACTGCTGACACCTTGATGGTGAATAACAATGGAATTATCAACACCAACAATGCTGCTCAGATACATTCTTTTCTTAAAAATACTCTTTCTACACAATTCCAAAAGAACTCAATAATAAAGGGGTTTCATACATTAAATGGTAAAACAGTGAAACGTTTTTTTTGTTTTCGATTCAAAATTGATCTAGCCTGACAAAAATGATAAGAAACGAAATGTGTATTTTGCGATAAAAAAATCAAAGTGAGTGAGTAGGATTACCTATCTGTGCGCCAGTAGGGCCCTACCTCAATTACAATTTGATCGGAACAGGTGCGGATTAACAAGATTTATGCAGAGTATTCTGATTTCAAATAAATCAACATAAACAATTCTAATACATTTGATAAAGGCTTTAAATTTGTACTTAAATTTGGATGATATTTATTATTATACTATCGAATTAAAATTTCCACTAAGATTCAAGTAGAAAGGACAAACAAATTTTATAAATTAATGCTCAACCATAATCTTACCACATATTTATACAAGTCTAGAAAAAGGTTTTGTGGTAATATATCTTGTCCTTTAGAATTAAGTTGTTTTTTGAGATCACTCATTGATTTATTATCTCTTAAATAATCCTCTGGAACTGGAATCTAATTGAAATTATTTTCGAAATATTTCTTATTTTATTAATCTTACGCCTCCATTTCCTAATGCAAATTGAAAGTTTTTCAAACTAAATTTCCGAGATAGAACAAAATAGCTTGTTAGACTTTTATAAGGCGCGTCTTGAAATAAAACTATGTCATACAACTCAGTATGCGTTTTGCCAAACATATTTATTTTTATAATCATTTCAAAGGTTCCATAACCAGATTCCTTCACTGTGTATGGAGGCCTTGTGAATTCTATTATGATAAACTTAACATCATAACTACAATTTGTTTACTTCTTTCTCTATTAGGAAACGATTCATGCAGAATAAATGTCACATAATCTAGAACCAGGTTATTTAGAGGAGCGATTGAAAGATTCCATTTATGAGTATAATTGTTGTTAAATGTTTTACCATAAAATTTGACATTATACTGAACTCCAATCAAAAATAAAAACTAAATGGAAATTAGCAATAATAAAATTAAAAATTTAGCAAAAATAACTTTAACATCTGACATGGAATATTTAAATGCTGTAAATTTGAAATTTCTTTAAACATATTATTTAAACAAGATTCAATTAAAATGTCTAAATATGAAAAAATTATGCCAAATTATAATAAGCCAGATATCTTAAAATTTTTGTTTTGTAAAAGTTAGTCATTATTTGATAGATCTAAATAGATAAAAGCTTTGTAATAAAATGTAGATAAATTAAAAATTATTAATTAATTAAAAAGAAAATATTTCGTAAATATATTGAAAATTTCGAAATTATATTTTTAAGGCAATGTGTACGGGTCTCATAGTTTTGCAGATATATATACTTCTTTTTCTCAATAAGGTTCAAGATATTTTCAAAATTTTTGTTGATTATGGTGGGTTAGTGGTATATATCCTTGTGGTGGGTTTCTGGGTGTTGATGTTTTTGCGACTATATGGTTGTTACCGAGAAAACTTCATACAAATATTTTTAGCTTACCACTCGGCATCCACAAAAAGTGAGCGCTATTACTAATGCTATAATTGACCGAACGATCCATTTGTCCAACGATCTGCCGATAGAAGGCCTATGCTCGATTTTGAAGTTAAGGTCTCATTATTCTCCTATCTTCTTCAAATATTATTCATACTGTAATAATATTTATCATTATGTCTATTTCCGTAGTCCTCCTTGTCGATGTTTGTATTGTTGATTTTACAATGGCCTATACACCCTTAGTTATGTTAAATAAGAGTATCTCTCTTACCCTTATCCCTATTATAACTACTATGTTCCCTATTATTGTTACTAGTATTATCATCATTATTATTATATGTATTGTTCTTATCAATTGGTACTGCTATTATTATTATTATTATTATTATTATTATTTTTATTTTTATTATTATTTTTATATTATTATTATTAATATTATTATTATTATTATTATTATTATTATTATTATTATTATTATTATTATTATTATTATTATTATTATTATTATTATTATTATTATTATCGTTATCGTTATCGTTATCGTTATCGTTATCGTTATCGTTATCGTTATTATTATTATTATTATTATTATTATTATTATTATTATTATCATCATTTTTATTATTATTAAATTTTTATTAGGGATCCGCCCTTATTTCTTAGTTTGATTAGAATATTTTAATTATATAAACAATTGATCCGTACTACCTACTTATTTTACTTATTTCAGAAATTTTGCTCAGCGTTACGCTCATATTTTCCATCTCAACTCAATAGAATTTATTTAGTTCTTAAATATTATTTAAATTACTCATTTTATATGATTTTTGTCGTTCGGATTAATTTTTTTCGACGGCTTTCCAATTTAACTGTTGCAACGATTTCGCGATTTTCCCGCTACCCTTTCCTTTTTTTGTCCTAAGTATCATTTTTGTGTTCACATTGTATTTAATGAGTGCCCACTTGACTACTCGGTGTTAGTGATTTTGACCCGAATGCTGTTTGAAAGTTTATGTCGATTTTATCGAAATTTAGTGGAAGAAAGTTGAGCCAAAAGACCCCCTCTCGAGCTATGATTTGAAGTTCGGGCGTGTCGTTACGCACGACCAGACCCTTACAGGCACGACTATAGGTGGAGAAACTGCACTTACACAGTTCGATTAGTGTTTTGAGTTTAATTACTTGCGAATATGTTTTGGCTGTAGGCCGGAAAATAAATAAATAAATATTACCATCTAAATTGGATAAAAGCTTCGATGCATAAAAGTATATTCTTCAATAAAATTCTTCATTTCATATTTTCATCACAAAGTTCATAAATAAAAGCGATTCTAATTGAAAATATTACTGAAAAGCAAGACTACAAATTGACATTTGCATACTAACACTGAAAAAATCAGTCTGACCATCTGCACACTAACACTGAAATTTAATCTGTCTCTCTGCACAAAGTCTGCCTGTCTTGTCTCTCTATCTGCACACAATTTGTATTGCTGTCTGTCTTTCTGCACACAGTTTTTGTCAATAATATTTGTGAAAACACATGAGTACATATATTATGTAAATTTCTTAAATTTGATGCATTTTGTATTTATTTTATTTTACTTTTGTGTTTTTTGATTTTAAATTTTTTTATATTCTTTCAAATTTTAGAGTGTTTAGTTGATGTTTGCATGTTGTATTTTAAGTTATCTCGGTGAGGGGTTTTCATGCTATATTACTGATACATTTAAACAATTTTCAAGGCCGTTTGTGTTTTGGCCCAACATAAAACACTCCGGGGCCCGTAAAATTGCAATCCACAATTTTTAAAAGACTTAAGCTATGAAGTATACAGAGTTTACATTTTACATTCAATTGGGTCTACGAGCTACAGGGTCGTGATCTCAAAACCCACATACATAAAAATTAATCATACAGTATACATCAATATATGGATTGCAAGATGAAGTGAAACAGGACCTATAGTCAGGTTATTATCACACATAAAGAATAGTTAATAGTCTAAGAATCATTAGTTCATTGTTATTCTTGAATTCGATATTCTGTCACTTAGGTATTCGTCTCGTTAATGTTTTTGGTTTCTGATTGATTACTTTCTTTAGCAGGTTCTGATTTTGACGATCAGCTTTGAGATTTTGTTTAGTCTGTGGGATTGACCTTATCTGAATGCAGTATAGTGATTTTTGGCGATTACAGGTTTAGCTTTAATTTATATAGGACTGATTAGATGCCAATTGTTTGGAAGATTGGCAGGCGCATTGACTGTTAGCTAAAAGAATAGATAGAATGTTTCGTTTAAGACTCCTTTTGGCTGGTGTATTTGAAGTTTAGGGTTGTTAATTGACATTCTTGTTTTTGGTTTTTGATTTTTTCCTATATTGAAACTGGGTGAGGTTCTTTCGAACCTTTGATTAGTTTGTTTGTGGTTGCTTTCAGCTTCACCCGTTATGTTCTGTGGATAGATGATCCGTTATAATAGTATCTCGGCTCTATTTTTTGATGATAATTGATCGGTTCGGGATTATTCATGATTCTTTGAGGTTGGTTTGGGTTTCTTCTTTTCGGTTATCGACTAGGGCTGTTTGTTCTCAATTTTTGGTTCTTTTCTGTTATTTTGTAGAATTTCTAAAGATCATCCATGATTATTTGGATATGATTTCTTTGATGGGTGTTTCCTTTTCTACTGAGTTTCGGATTTGATTTTCGAGAGTTCTGAGGGTTCACACGGTCTTTTCAAGTTTGGGCTTCGCTCACGTTGATTATTAGTATATTTACTTTTCTTGTTTTAAGCTTATATATATTGGGTATCTTATTAAAAGTTGGTCCGTCAGTAATTGGTATTCCTTGAGTTCCAGCATATTTCGTCATAATTGTCCCAGGTACGTTTTCATCGTTTGACTGACTGGGGTTTTCGACATATTTCCAAGGGAAGCTAGATAGTATATGGTCTTATTACTGCTATCATCCTTCTCATCGCCAATAACATGCTGCTTTAGCTTTCCATTTTTTATATATGACTATTATGGGTTCATGATGATTATTTACAATTTCAAATTGGTTTGATCAACTTAATTTTCCTCATTTAAATTACATTAATTTTGCATAGATATTATCATAAAATCTTCTCACCTGGGGAGTGTGACTTTTTTGTTTAGAGGACGTATCTGGGTCCGCGGTTGTCTACCGTACTTGCTACTCGGCTACGGCTTTTGTCCATCAATGGTTTCATAGAAAGCCTCGTTTCAATTGTCTCTTCTGTGGAAGTTGTTTGGTGTATAATTAATGATTGTTCGATGATTTACACCAGTATTTATAGTACCGGATAATTATGATGTCACACCATGGATTGTTGGTGTTTATAATTTCAAAATCAAATCCACAGAGCAATTAAATAATTCCCTCATTTAATTCCTGTCGTTCTGGATTTTTCCACAAAATCTAACTACTAATTGGATTTATTAGTCATGTAATTAGTAGGCTGCATTTAATCTATCGTTATGATTGGATATGGTGTAGGTTGTCTTCGTCAGTTGGAACTGAATGGGTTCGTGTTTTGCCTTGTAATTATCTCCGGCAGGTAGAATTTAATTGCAATCGTCGTATTGATAATTCCTGTACAAAACCTGACTTATTTCTCGATATTTATTTTAAATTTTCATTTGTCTCATTCGATATTATCAAATTTGGCAGTTTCGCCACGATTGGAAATTATTATCCTCTTGATTTCGACCCATTTTGTCTCTAACCAGGTCATCAATATTTCGGGGGTATTCTAGCAAATGGGTCTACAACTTGACGGTAGTAAGGGATTTTGGTGTCGGGGTTGAGTTGGGTTGGATCGTAAGTTATTGGCAATCTCTTTATCGAGTCATTTAAATGTATTTTCAGTTCAGATCATGTCTAACCATTTCAGTTATGTATTGAGTCGTTCCGCCTTCTGCAACCTTCAGCTTACCGGAACCAGGATAAGGACGATCATCGTCCTCACTTCAAGCCTCAGATGACGGATAACTGCTACGGAATCTACCGGGAGTCTCAATCTATTCGATTGGGAGGAGGACTTTATGTGAGCTATAGATTCCTCGAATTTACATTTGCTAATGTGCGGATAATCCTTGATTGTGATAAATTTTATTTTAATTGATCATCAAAATAAAATGGAGTTTCCTTATTTAAGGGTTTTTCTAGTTTTCTCAGTTTTAGTAATGAAGTAAATTGTAAAGTATGCCTTGTAATTGCTTTGAAATGATTTGGCCTATGTATTCATTTTGTATCAAGAGTATGTTGTTGAAAATTTAGTAATTAATTTCATTTTTCAAATAATTATCTCATGTGGGTGCAACTAAGTTACGGGAGATCTGAATTTTTGGGGCTGTATTTATCAGTTCACATTTCATGATCTTTGTTTATCATAATGTTTCCTGCTTTATAATAGTAGGAATTTGGTTGTTTTATTCAAAGCAAAATATTTATTCATGGAGTTCTTATAGGTGGTTAATTTTTAATCTTATGTTCGAGATGGTTTTATTGAATCAACTAATATCTGTATTTCTATGTTCACTCCTATAAAATTGGTATAATTTTTACAAGCTTATTGATGAAAATTGGAGCATTTTTCTATTTTATTATTGATAATTAAAATTTTATTAACGTTGAAGAGATTTTGCAAGATGTTTTCCCCCTCACCTTATGAGTGTCCACCGGACAACTTGATGTCAAAGATTTTAAGCCGATAAGTAAATGAGATTTTAAGTCAATTTTTCGGGAGATGGGAGGACAGAGGGTCAGCCAAAATACTGGTCCTCTATCTTCCCTCTACTCCTATAATTTTCATAATTGACGTTCTTATCCGTCATTACGCACGACTAGACCTTCACGGGCATGAGATATTGACGCATATACCTGCTATGACACGTCTCGACCAGTGTGTAGATTTTAATATATTGCGATGTGTTTGGCTGTGAACTGCAAAAATTTCGACACAGTTAAGAAGTCAATTTTCATTTAAAATCATATTATTTAAATCATCATAGAGAGTACAGGTTTACATCATCACTTCATGTTCACACATCTTTCAATAGAGCTTCGTTCTTACTTAAAATTTTCGACACTTTAGTTCGATCGATTATGTCAATATTTCCACAAAATGTAGAGTTTTGTTGACTAATACTATTCTCAATGAACAATAGTAGGTTTTGCTGGCAAAAAACGGCCTAAGCTTTTTGCGAGGAAAAAAGTGATTGCTCACAAAGTGATTGAAATTCTGAAAAAATGAATCGGTATATATACCTATTCTGTGACCCTAACCTTGCTTGTAAATTTCGATGAGTTAAAACAAAATTTGACCTTGGATTTATTTCTGTTATATAACGTTATTTTTATTATTCTTCTTAAGTAGTTTAATATGAGGAATATGCCCCGTGGATATTTGGCTTGAAAAAAACAGAGACCCCCAAAAAAAAATTTAGGCGGGAGGGGGGTTTAAATTTTTTTATTATTTGTTTTAATGAATGAAATTTTTTTTTAATTATTTGTTTTAATTAATGAATTTTTATTACTTATAATTTTTTGTTTAAATGTTCAAATTTAAAATTTTTAAAAATTTTTTAATTCATGATAAAAAAGTATTTTTTTTCGAATAAAAAACCTAAAAAAATAAATAAAAATTGGCTTAAATTGCCTATAATTGGTCGTACTATAGTTAAGAGTATTTTCGAATAGCATTGGCTCAAACTTGATTAAAGAACCTAAAAATATCGAATAAAAAGCCTAAGTATTTTTTCATACTTAAAAACCCATAAAAATAAAATTGGCTTAAATCGCCTGTCGACTAAAAATCATGAATTTTTTTTTATTTACTTTAATTATTTGTTTAAGTCAATAATATTTTTTATTTATATTTTAATTATATTATTATTAAATTCAATTGTTTGTTTTAATCAAGTCAAGTATTTTATTTATTTTTAAATTATATTATTATTATTATTAAATTAAATTGTTTGTTTTAATGAAGTGAATTAAATAATTATGTTTTATTTTCATTTAATTATTTGCTTAATATTATTAATTTTATTTAATTAATTATTAATTTTATATTATTATTATTTTATTTTATTATTATTAACATTTTTTTTAATTTATTTATTTTTAAAATTTAATTGTAAGTCTAAGAATAATTTTTCAATGTAAAAAAGATAAATCATCGATAAATTTTGAATTGTAAAAATAACAAACTTTCAATCCACACAAATATTTTTATTGACAATAAAGATTAAATAAAAAAGATTTTTTTTTTCAAATCAAAATTATCCGAGTAATATGCTTTACGCATTTCGGCCAACAATATATGGATTGTTTGGTCACGTTTGAAATCGTGGCAACATGGACATCCATTTGAACATGTTACTCTCATACTATCTTTACAAACAATGCAATTTGCAACACATCGGCCACCAGATCCTTGAACGTTGTCATAGTGAATCTCGAGAAGTTCTTCAATGTTAATCCCTGTGAAATGATAAATTTTTGTTGCGAGAAACTCTGGTGCGCAATAATCCAACGTATTTTTAATTCTTGGATAAAGTTCCTGAATTTTCTTTAAAATTACTTCAAAGAGATAAACTAAATAATAAAATAAAATACATATTTAAATATACATGATTTACCTTTTGACATTTTTTAATACTTAATAAAAAATAATACTAACTTAAAAACATACGAATTTTAAACATCAACAAAAATTTACAAAAACAAAGAATATTTTCAAATAATTTATTCATTCAAAGTTCTTCATAATCGTCATATTCTTCATTAAATTCCGAAAATTCTTCTGGACTGTTACCTATAACCACATCACCTCCCCTATAATGACCATATGCTACACTTATATTTTTCCCCACCCAAACCCTTTTATCATCCTTATTTGTTAATAAAGTTTAATGTTTTTAATTGTAAATAATTGATGTTTTTTACTAGTAATACGAGTTTATGGTACCGAAAAAATTAAGTTTTTGTTATAACAATTTAGGTATAACTTATGTTTTAATTCAGTACCCTTCAATGTTATACCCTTAGTTTCTGATACTTTCAACTTCAGACAAGAGGCTATAACATTTTGGACGAAGGAACATCCACTTCTTGTATTTAAGTCCTTTATTCTCGTCTTTGAACTTTCCAATAACAGAATCAAGGTTCCTACTATACAAGGGATGTTTTGGGTCATAATTAGAAGTATCGAGAAGATTATCACGAACCATAGCAGATAAAAAAATGTCTAATTTACAATTCTTTATTTCTAGAAAAAAGGAATCGGTGTTCCCAGCAACTATATTAATTTCACAAGTGAATTCCTTTCGATATTTTTCTAACTCTATATATTGTAATTGATACATCCTAAGTTTAGATAAATCGAGTTCAGTTTGTCCAATGTAACTCGGTCGATCTAAATACACCGATTCCTTATTAATAACACAGAGACCAAATCATTGTCGATTTTAAATGATTTCCGAAAAGTTAGTTTTGAGCAATAATTATTTAATTTGTTTGCTGAATTACATAATCTTAAATTAATTCGTTTTTTAAGATTTTCAACGGTTTGTCCGTAGAGGCTATTATTTAAAAGTTTATAATAGTTTTTATCTAAATCATTGGTTGATTGCGTTTTAAGTTGTGTGTTAGTGTCTATATACTTTTTAAATATTGATTTTTGATTATATTTAATAGCTCTATGTATATGTGTAATTTTAATTTGAAAAGAAACAAAAAGCTGCAAAAGTCTCCAACGAAGAACATAATTTTTCTTTGGATAATGCGTTAGCATTAACTTCTCAACCTTAAAACCCGGAGCGCACATCTTTTCAGCAGCTACTGGAAAATCATTAAGTTTATCATTAAGAAATGTTGAGATTTCTAAATCTACTTCAAATGTGACAGCAAATGACGGTGATTCAAGATCCATATTCAAAAAACTAATTAAATTATTTAATTGATTAGCATTAGTAACCCATTCAAAATTTCCATATGGTAATGGTTGACTTAAAACCCAACCGTAGAGATTATTGATGTCAATGTAAAGCAGTTCAGTGTTGTCATCAGATACTACCTGATGTTTATTAACAAAGGTTAATCCACCATAGATTCCCCCTTCGAAAAAATTATACATCTCCATGTCAGTGAGAAGTTCAATTGGTTCGTCAAGAGTCATAAGAGCCAATGCCCAAGACATACCGGGAATCCCATAAAAGTTAAGTGGTTCCAATCGGTTATGAGCTAAGGACTTTGAACGAAATTGCTGCAAAAAGTCAGTCAAAAGAAAAACATCAAGTTTGAGGTAAAACATCATATAATCTAGTAAAGAGTTACAATTGGTTTCTTCCCAAACAGATTGAGCCTTACAATATTCGGCTTCAGTTACATCAGTAAAGTGATCATGGTCCTTAACCGGTACTGATAAAATCTTATTACACAAATAACAACAAGTTGCCGAAGAAAACGAAAGAATGTCTGAGTCTGTTAATAATATTTTCTTTTTATAATTATTTTGATAAAAGGGTAAAACAGTATTAATTGAAATATTATTTATTTCTTGTATAAAATTAACTACACAATCATCACCCAGGAAACTCTTATATGATTTTTCACCTGTAAAATTGTTAATTAAAAGTAAACCGGCCGAAATCGGCAGATGTATTTGAAAATGTATGTCATCTGAAGGTAAGATAGCCTCAAAATCAGCGTAAAGGACGAAAGGATGAGTAACGGTTTTAGCCCAATTCTTAAATTCCAAGTTTTTATTTAAAGGTAATGTATAAAGAGTTGTGCCTAATAAATTTTTATCACACAACCCTTTATGTTTATTTAATGAAATTATATTGCGAAAACCATTTAGACATCGATGGCACCATATACTTTGAACTTTAGTATCAGTAAAAGAATGATTCCTATAATTTAAAAGCCTATCTAATTTAGTAACAGCGATATAATGATAAGAATCAATGCTTTCTAATAAAATAAAATTAATAGGTTGTCCTCCAACAACTTTAGAACGATGAATTATTTCGACATAAGGGTGTTTGAAAACTTCAGAGTTAGAAAGATTATTAATTAAATTATTTTCATCACACGTAAGGACATTAATGGAAAGATTTGGATTTTTAGCTTCAAATTTTGGAATGTCACAAAGTTTCATAGGTAAATCCGAAGGTGAAAAGTCAAGTTCAGATGTGTTGTAGCTAAATGTTTCATTTCTATGATGGTTACTAATATTTTCATGATTTAAAATAGCTAAGATACTGTAAATAAAGCATAAATTATCGGAATTAGCAACATTTACAGTACAATGTTTATTTAATAATGACAATAGTGTTGGAATAAATCCATGACCTCTCAACCGATTTATTTGTGAAAACTTGGTAAGAACAAAATGAATTTCTTTTATTTTATTTACCACCCAGTTACTACCTTTGTCATTAATTAATGTTATTTTTTCGTCAAGAAAATTAGTACTTTCATATAAAAATGAATCACTCATTATTCTGGCAGAGTTTGAAATGATGAAAGATTGAAATTCTCCATCTTTTTCAAACTCTACATCAATACAAAATTGAATCTTAACAGATCCCATTTGATTGATAACATTATTTAATTTATTAATTAACTGTGTGGGTACTGTAATTAACTTTAAATTTAAATTCGAAACATCCATTCTAAAAATGGCATGTGATTTGTTTAAATCGAAGTTAACAATAGGTGCTATCGAGCCACCATATTGATTAACAATAACAGAAGGAGTATCAACAGGAAAAACATCAGAAACAACATCTTAATCAGAAATGATTATTACATCATCAACCATCTTTGATTCGCTAGAGTCAGAAAGTATAATAGTATCCATAATTTTAGGAACTTTCGAAGAGCGTGGATTATTATTATTATTTATTTTTCTTTTCTTTTTTGTAATATTATTATTATTATTTTTATTATTATTATTATTATTATTATTATTATTATTATTATTATTATTATTATTATTATTATTATTATTATTAATATTATTATTATCACTCAATGGTAATTTAAAAATATATTTTCTCTTACAGTTAAACTGTGTTAAATGTTCCTTATGGTTTAAATAAAAGTCTGTATAATTCATTTTATGAGTGGTTTTACACGTGGGACAAATAAAATAGGTGATGTGGTTATAGATATGAGAATAATAATTCTCCATAATCGTATCACAATTTTCATCATGTTGTGGAGAATTGCAAAAATTTGGGTAAAGGTTGCCTGTTATAATAAAAGGAAAATTTAAATATATAATCATAAAATCATTAAAATAAATCATTAAAAATCATTAAAATAAGTCACTAAAATATAAACATTAAATTAATTTTACACACAATGAATAAATGAATTTGATTGGTTAATTTTATTTTGAAAATCTTATATAAGTAGATTAAATTAGTTTAAAATCATAAAATGAATAAAAGTAAATGGTTTTCATATTATGTAATTATTCATTAATTGTTTTTATAGAAACCTTGGTTAGAAAAGAAGCTGTCAAGTTAATTCTTGAGGAAAATCCCGTAAATACTATTAGTTTAAGCAGAAATTCACCAGTAATGTATTTACAATATTCAATGGAATATTTAAAATTTCAAATCATATATTCATTTAGAGTAAGTATTTTCATTAAAAGTAATATTATTAATAAATTTTAATAGAAACCAACTACATTGAAACAAAGCCTATATAATATGAAAGTTGGTGAAATTGGAGAAATTGATCGAAAAAATATAACAGAGTTATTACTAGCAATCATCGCTCAGTGGCGATCACTAGCGATCATCATTACTTTTGTCATCGGATTTTGATAACGAATTCGATTGTATTCAATTGGAATTAACATTGATTCTAGTTTATTAATTAATATAGGGGGATAATAGAAACCCATTGGATCAAAAACATTTATTTTATTTGGTTTCACATAAATTGCAAGCCAATGTTCGCCACTGAGATTAGACGATTGAGTATTGTTGGGCCAGAACACATACGACCTTGGAAAATGTTTAAATGGATCGGCAACACACATGCAAACATAACATGCAAATTTAAAATAAACCTATTAAAACATCAATTAAACCCTATCAAATATGAGAAAAAAGAGAATTACATATAAAATAAATAAACATAAAAATAAATTAAAATAATAACAAAATGCAACAAGATCCGCTCGATACAAACACAAACATAACATGAAAACCCAACAAATTCGACCGAAAATCGTTAAATCAATAAAAATTTCATGAAAATGAAATTTAAATCAAGAATTTGAATTAGAAATAATTCAATAAAAATTCTAAATAACAAATTATCAAAATAAATGAAAAAATAACAAAAATAAAGATTAGAATACACTAGAAAATAACAATGTCGAATTTTGTTTAACTAAATCAAAATTAACACGCGAAGTTAGGGACAGAAAATAAGTATAAATATCGATACATTTTCACATAAAATTTAACCGTTTTTCAAATCAAAAGTCATTTTTGAGTTTTGTTCAAAAATCTACTTTGAATTATTTTTAGGTGAGCAGTAGTTTTATTTGGAAACTCTCTCTCCACGTCACATTCTCGCAACCTCGGTAGAGCTCTGCTTGGATGTCGGCGTGGGGGGAGATGTATTTTTATATTATTTTGTCGAATGAATTGTGGTCAAGTAATTTTGTACTTTGTTTTTAATATATTAATAAATATTTATAATGTTAAAATCGAACTTAATTTTCATAAAATTAATTAATTTATTTGTCGAAACAACATACAATTCAGATTCGTGTAAGTGCGTGGAATATCGCCAATGATCTGTACCCGTGAAGACCCGGCGTGCGGAACGCAGGGGTTGGAACGTCAATATTATTCCGTATAGAAGAAAGGAGAAATAAGGAAAGGGTCTTTTGGCTACTTCCTCGTTTCTCGTTTTCTTTAAATTCGACCTAAATTATTCTACACACGGCTCAAAATCACCACACCGAGTAGTCCAGTGGGCACTCATTAAATATAATATAAACATAAAATGCGTCTAAGGCCTATTAAAGGGAAAGGTGACGGGGAATAAATTAATATGAAATCGTTGATATGAAAAGAAATAAATTTATAAATTCAACTTAACTATAAATTATAGATTTGTAATCATTATCGAATAAATTACTTTAACTCCTAGTAAAATAAAGAATTTAATCGGGTTCTAAGTCCGAGATTGGACGCGTTTTTTCGATATCACCGCTATGCAATCAATGATCATTTTCATCGTAAATTTAAAAATTGAAATGAATTTAAAAAGGGAACCATAAATTAATTAAATAGTTGTTAGTAAACTCGGTAAATACATAATTGAAATAATTGAAACCAACTCACCCTGAACTTTTAGTAAAGTAGAGACTGCAACTAACTCCAAGTCAGAGTGCATCCCCCAGTATAGTTAGTGAACGCAAATTTTTATACCCTCATCGAGAATGACATCAATAATAACTGCAAAATTGACTATAATTTTCAATTCGTCACCATAATCCTAATCATTAAGCGATTATTGCGATCATTCCACTAAAACTGTATTGCATCGAAAATTCATAGAGCATCCATCGAGATTTTTACTTGATTAACCATATCATCGGAACAAGAGAGGGGTTACCGCGCCAATTGTGCATTAATTATAGAAACATAATAAATCCCATTGAGTTAAGTTAAATAAAATAGAGAAACAAAACCCATCGAGCAGACAATTTTATTTATATCATCGATCAAGACAATCCCTCCAAAAATTGTATAAGAAGCCTGCGTTGACAAAACCCATAAAATACCCCTAAAATCTCTGAAAAATTATGCGAACTAAATTAATTAAATTACTAACCCCACTTACGAAATATTCAGCATCGATACAGCCAGAACAATTCATCCGATAAAATAATTCAAATTGATCATTATGACTCAAAATTTGGAATGTTTTTCTAAATTCATTCCCGGCATGTTAGGCAGAGACTTCCAGCACCAACTAAAGAAAGTTCGTTAAAATGAGAAAATAATCGCATAAAAGGACTTACCACACAGCGTAGTCGAATAAACTTCGAACTTTCGGTAAAACTCCGGAAAACTGATCATTAAAAATTTCGCATGTTCGGATGGCACGACAAATAGAATAAATTAACTATATGCAAATCAAACGATCAACGGATATAGATGTTTAATATAAACATTTAAGTCGACTTCTATTCAATAAACAATCTATCAAGATTCGTCAGGATTAATCGATTTTCCGGCCATCGATAACCCGTGTGTACAGACACCCACTTCTGTATTTAAATAAATTATCGATACAAAGTGATTTTAGAATTTCTTCTCTAACTATGAATACCCAACCAATTTCTGATGAAACGACGTCGATGCATGGAACGTCTACTGAAGGAGTTACGACGACGCAGGATAAAATGGAGAGTAAGATCATTTTAAATCATATTGAATCTATAATTGTAAATAATTTTCTTATATTAAATTATAATTGTAAATGGTTTTTATTATTCATATTTAGTTTAAAATTATAAATGATTTTTCTTATTCGTACATAATTTTGATAGTAAATAAATTTTTCTTAATCATATATGTCCAATCGATCTTTACACCCAACTTATCGATTATAGCTCCATCCCCACTGACACCATTGTCCATTATTACCCCACAAATACCTTCCAAATACCCGAGCAAGTACAGTTAGGCCATTAAATCGCAGACCCTCACAATTTCCCCTAAAGTATTTGTACGCCTCGCCATGATAATATCAATTATGTCACTATACTTTCCATTTTTTTATTTCATTCAATTTCAAAAGTTTCAGGAGCATCGCGCTGAAGAGTTAATTATAGAGCAATGATAATATCTCTCGAAATAGCCCTTATCAACCAATACATCTTGGGGATTTGTATTTGTTCGATACTCAAAACGGGTGATACACGGACGTATTTGCAGTAAATTCTTCATAACGGAAAACACCCCTTACAATGAAAGATTAGTCGCAGCCCATTTTTCTAATAGCTAACTCCTGCCGAGGATCGAGAGAGTAGTTCGTCCCAAAGCTTCCGACGGACTTATAATCTTGCCACCATAATCGTAGATAGGCATAATGGCAATAAATCGAACCAACACTTGAAATGAATCAATTACTTTCCTATGAGGTGGCTGAGAGATCAACAAAAATCCCTGTATATAATAATAACAGAAATTAACTTAATCGACGGCAAGAGACCCATCATAATTATTTTCCTATCACTAAGATTTGCAAAGTAGTGGGATACCGGCCCTCTAGCTCACATACCCCCCCCCGGCAAAAATTTTTTTTTACTAAGTTTAAAAGTACAATTTTTTAGAACAAAGACAATGACTCATTCAAGGTCATTGGATGACTCATCAAATTTTTCAAGGTCATTGAAACAAAGACCATGACTCATTCAAGGTCATTGGATGACTCATCAAATTTTATAATATATATTTTTAATTTAATTTATTTTTATTTAATATACTTTAATTGTTTGTTTTAATCAAGTCAATTATTTTATTATTTTATTATTAAATAATATTATTACTAAGTTTTTTGTTTTAATGAAGTGAATATTGTTTTAATCAAGTCATTAATATTATTTATTTATTTTTACTTTATTTTATTCATTTTATATACTATAATTTTTTGTTTTAATCAAGTCAATATTATTATTTATTTATTTTTATTTTATTTTATTTATGTTATATACTTTAATTTTTTTTGTTTTAATTAAGTCAATATTTTATTATTTATTTACTATTTTTAAATAATATTATTATTATTATTGTTATTGTTATTATTATTATTGTTATTATTATTATTACTATTATTATTATTATTATTGTTATTATTATTATTATTATTATTATTATTTTTATTTATTATTATTATTATTATTATTATAACTGTTGTTATTATAATTATTATGATTATTATTATTATGATTAATATTATTATTTTTATTATTATTATGATTTTTATTATTATTAATATTATTATTATTATTATTATTATTATTATTATTTTTAATATTAATATTTTTTATAATTATTTTATTATTATTATTATTTTTATTATCATTATTTTTATTTTTATTGTTATTATTATTTTTATTATTTTTTTTGTTTTTGCTATTATTATTAGAAGTTAGTATAATTTACTATTTATTTTTATAAGTAATGTTTTATTATTTTTAACTTTAATTTTATTATTTTCAAGGTCATTGGATCAGTCATAATATTTTTTTTTATCTAGGTCATTTAAAAGTAGGTCAAGGTCATAGTAATTTTAATCATTTTTAATTTTAATATACTACTTTTTTTTAAAGTAGTGATTTTTAATGTTTTTTAATTTTTATTCTATTATTATTATTTTTAATAATATTATTTTTATTATTATTATTATTATTATTATTATTATTATTATTCTTATTATTATTATTATTATTATTATTATTATTTTTATTATTATTATTATTTTTTATAATTATTTTATTATTTTTATTATTATTGTTATTGTTATTTTTATTATCAATATTTTTTATTTTTATTATTAATATTATTATTATTATTATGATTATTATAATTATTTTTATTATTATTATTTTTTATAATTATTTTATTATTATTATTTTTATTATTAATATTGTTTAATTTTTTTTTGTTATTATTATTATTATAATTGTTATTATTATTATTATTATCATTATTTTTATTTTTTTTTATTATTATTATTTTTATTATCATTATTTTTATTTTTATTATCATTATTTTTATTTTTATTGTTATTATTATTTTTATTATTTTTTTTGTTTTTGCTATTATTATTAGAAGTTAGTATAATTTACTATTTATTTTTATAAGTAATGTTTTAATATTTTTAACTTTAATTTTATTATTTTCAAGGTCATTGGATGAGTCATAATATTTTTTTTTATCTAGGTCATTTAAAAGTAGGTCAAGGTCATTGTAATTTTAATCATTTTTAATTTTAATATTCTACTTTTTTTTAAAGTAGTGATTTTTAATGTTTTTTAATTTTTATTCTATTATTATTATTTTTATTAATATTATTTTTATTAATATATTTATTATTATTATTATTATTATTATTATTATTCTTATTATTATTATTATTATTATTATTTTTATTATTATTATTTTTTATAATTATTTTATTATTTTTATTATTATTGTTATTGTTATTTTTGTTATCAATATTTTTTATTTTTATTATTAATATTATTATTATTATTATGATTATTATAATTATTTTTATTATTATTATTTTTTATAATTATTTTATTATTATTATTTTTATTATTAATATTGTTTAATTTTTTTTTTATTATTATTATTATTATAATTGTTATTATTATTATAATTGTTATTATTATTATTATTATCATTATTTTTATTTTTTTTTATTATTATTATTTTTATTATCATTATTTTTATTTTTTTTTATTATTTTAATTTTTATTATCATTATTTTTATTTTTATTATACTACTTTTTTTTTAAGGTAGTGTTTTTTAATGTTTTTTAATTTATATTCTATTATTATTTTCTTTTTATTATAATTATTATGATTATTATTATTATTAATATTATTATTAATATGCTTATTACTTATAAAAATTTTTTTATACTTTTAAAAACTTTAATTATTATTATTAATACTTTTAAAAACTTATATTAATATTATTATTAATATTATTGTTATTATTATTGTTACTATTATTATTATTATTATTATTATTATTTATTATTATTGTGAGGAATTAAAATTAAAATACTAAATTAAATTAGTTCACGATTAAAATTTGTAAAATTTTAATTGAAACTTAAATTATTTTAAGATATTAAAATTGAAATGATAATTGAAATTTTAAAATAAAATAATTTTTAATAAAATTGAAATTCAAGTATGAATGCAATGGTATGTTGATATTTGGTTGAAATTAAAATTTAGAAAATGTCCCAAGAATATTTGTTTATATAATCAGATTTTATGAAATATAATTTGGATTTAATAGTCTTAGTAATTTATTTTGATGACTGAAGAATTGAATGTTATAGCTTCTAACATGGCGACCATTCCAACGGATCTGCTTATTGGAAGATTACTTCCAGAGAAATTCCACAGAGGAGATGACCTCGAATTATTTATCAAAGAATGTCAGAGGTTCTTTGAAATAACGAAGACACCAGTGAAGACACAAATGGTACTAGTTATTACACTTCTGGACAGGACTTTGATTGAAGAATATGAAGCCGCAGAAGGTAAAACCGTTGAACAGAAATTAAAAGCAGCTTTTCATCGACCAACGTCATTGATTGATGACTTAAGAGAAGCCTTGAACTACGAGCAAGGTAACGATTCAGCGGAAATATTTATAGAGAAAATATCAAAAATGACTAAAAAATTGGCCTCACACACTTGGAATGAGGAAGAAATTCAGAAATGTTTATTGACACATTGTGTAAGAGATAAAGAAGTCAGGAAAGAAATCGAAATGAAAGATCTCAAAACGGCGGAACAAATTAAAGAAACTATAAAGAAGATAGAAAAAGTTAACAAGGTTATTGAACAAGTAAACACGGTGAGATCAATACGACCTACAACTGGGGAAGAACTTATAGAGATGTAGTACAAGTTGGAGCCACGAAGAGAGAAATCAACGAATGGAAACCAGAGACAAGAGTTAAAGTGATAGAATGCTGGACGTGTCAAAAACCGGGACACAGTAGCAGAGAATGTAATATAAAAAGAAGATTTCAATGTTATGCATGTGGTGTTGAAGGTCACATACGAAGAGAATGCCCAACAATCAAATGTCATAGATGCAATGCACGAGGACACAAAGAAAGAGAGTGCTACACAAATATGGAAAGACGAAATCAAGGAAGAGATCGAGACCAAAGGAAGATGTCAGGAGGAAGAATTCAAAGAAATATCTATCAACAAAGGGAAGATATGTATCAACCAAGGAACGTACATCAAAGACAATGGGGAAACCAACAATATAACAGAAAAGATATTGCAGCTATCGAGTCTGATGATGAGATGATGAATACAAAACAGTCAAGCCAGCCAGACGAGTATAACAGGGAGAATGACCCAAACGAGCACGCTCCGTCAAACGGGACATTGATCGGAGCAATTTACTAAGTAAGATTGATTTCAACCAAAGAATGAATGCTAACGGTATGTGTAATTTTAGTATGGATGATGATTGTATGATTGATAAAGATTGTAGTGTTTTTGAACGTGATATTAATAATAATAGTAGTGTAGAAATTAAAAAGTCGAATGATAAGGAAAGTCAGAAAAAATTTAAAGAGGAGTGTAAAGTAAATGAAGTAGTAAAACACGAGGAAAGAACGATAGAGAAAATTTACAAATTCCTAAAGAAAAATGGAGACGTGTGTATTAATGAAATTGTAGAAGATACTAGAGAGCAGAATATTTTGTCAGTAGAAGAACAAAAAAGTCCAGTAATAACATATAATATAATGCAAGGTAGACCGAGTACAACACTGGATATCCAAGGGCGGAAAGTAGATTGTTTATTGGATACAGGAGCGCGAATTAATGTGATGGCTAAATCTGTAATTGATCGATTAGAAAATATCGAAATATTAGAAACAAGGGAATCGCTAAGATGTGCAAACAACAGTAGATTAGAAACTATGGGTAAACTAAACATCAATGTTAAAATGGGCAGTATGGAAAGAAATGTAACATTCATTATAGTAAAGAATTTAATACCAGAAATTATTGGAGGAGTAGAACTACAAAGGTTATTTGGTATAGAATTGAAATGTATACTAGAAGAACATGAAAAACGTAGTGATTTCATTTGCGAAATAGAAGCTAGATTTGGGCGGATTATAACAGATGAAGAAAGATTACGTCATGCCATCGACGTTTTAAAAGTTACCGGAAATAAGAGACTGCTAGAAATATTTCAGGCAAACAAGAATGTTTTTATGGCAGATAAATGGGACATTGGGTGTACCAATCTGATAAAACATAAGATCATCACGAAAGGAGAGCCAATAATGATTAAACCGAGACGTCAGCCAATAAATTTGGAAGACAAGATTGAGGAAGCAATAAAAAATCTAGAAAACAACGGAATAATTAGGAAGTGCAATTCACCGTGGAACACACCTTTAGTTTGTGTATGGAAGAAAGAGAAAAAAGACATCAGGCTTTGTCTAGACTTCAGACAATTAAACAAGATAACAGAAAGACAAGCATTTCCAATGCCAAATGTAGATGAAATTTTAGACATCCTACACGGATCCAGATATTTTAGCTCAATCGACTTGGGAAATGCTTATTACCAAGTGAAGTTAGATAAAGAATCTCAAGAGAAAACAGCATTCTCAACAAAAGAAGGACAGTTCTGTTTTAACAGGATGCCGTTCGGTATTGCAGCGGCACCAGGAACATTTCAAGAATTAATGACGAAAGTATTGAAAGACTTGTGGAAAGATGGAGTGATGGTATATTTAGACGACATCCTAATATTCACAAAGACAGAAGAAGACCATTATAACATATTTGGAAAAGACCTAGGGAAGATCGCAACAGCAGGACTAAGATTGAACCCCGAAAAATGTCAAATATTTAGAAAAGAAGTGAAGTTTCTGGGACACATAATAAATAAAGACGGCATACAAACAGATAATACTAAAATAGAAGCAATACAATCATTTCAAAAACCAAAATGTGTGAAGAATCTGAGGAGCTTTCTGGGTATCTGTAACTATTATCGACGGTTCATAAAAGACTATGCAAAGAAGGCAAGAGCACTAGAAAGTATATGCGGAAAAAACAATGAGAAAATAAGATGGACAGAGATGTGTGAAAAGGCTTTCGGGGAAATGAAAGAAGCATTGATAACCGCACCAGTATTGGTATTTCCAGATTTCAGAAAAGAATTTATATTAGACACAGACGCGAGCTTCGATACTATTGGAGCAGTTCTTTCGCAAAAGGATGAAAAAGGACATGAACATGTCATTGCATATGGTTCACATGCGATGAGCAGCCACGAAAAAGGATACTGCATTACCAGAAAAGAATTATTGGCAATATACTATTTTTGTAAACATTTCAACCACTACTTATATGGTAAGAGATTCGTACTGAGAACGGACCATAAAGCTATTACAGTAGGTAGATGTGTCCCATCTGGCGCACTTTTTGGTACCCCCCCCCTGACAAAAACAAAAAAAACTAAAATATAATGTAAACACAAAAAAAAATTACAAAATAAAGAATAAGAACAAGAACGTATATAGGTATACATTTATTAATTCAATGAACAGTTGGATGAGCTGTTACATGACCTGTTTGATAGGCTGTTGGATGTGCTGTTGGACGTGCTGTCGGATAATCATGTGGAAAATTATTATCTTTATTCATTGTCAGTCTCAATCATATAATGACCGTATGCCAGGCTTACATTCTTTTCTACCCAAACCCTTTTATCCTCTTTGTTTGTTAGCGCAACTTTACTATTTTTAAAACTATAAAGTTGATGATTGTTTGTACCAATACGAAATTGTGGTACAGAAAAGGTGGAGTTTTGCTCATAACACTCTTTATAAGTTTTATGTGTTAGACCGGTATCCTTTAACAATATACCTTTAGCTTTTAGACAAGAAGATTTACCTAACAAACTATAACATTTGGGTCGAAGGAAAACCCATTCGTCATAACCTTCTCCCTTACTTTCGTCCTTAAATTTTCCAATGACCGAATCAAGTTTTTTAGAATAAAGCGGATGAGTAGAAGGGTAATTAGATGTATCCAAAAGATTATCCTTAACCATTTCAGACAAAAGAATATCTAGTTTACAATTTTTAATCTCCAAGAAGAAAGAGTCTGTATCTCCAGCAACTATATTAATATCACAATTAAATTGTTGTCGATATTTTTCCAAGTCCTTATACTGAAGCTCATACATTCGAAGTTTCGACAAGTCAAGCACTGATTGTCCTATATAACTTGGTCGATCTAAACATACTGAGTCAGGATTTAACAAAGCAGCAATTAGATCATCAGCAATTTTGATACTTCTTTGAAAGGTTGGTTTAGAAGCATATGTAATCATCTTCTTTTCTGTATTACATAATCTTAAATTCATTCTTTTTTTCAGGTTTTCGACAGTTTTACCATACAAACTATTATTTAGGAGCTTATAATAATTTTTATCTAGTGTGTTTGTACTTTTTGCTCTTAACTCTGTATTGGTATCAATGTAGTTTTTAAAAATAGGAGACTGTTTGAATCTTACAGCTCGATTCACACGAGTAACCTTAACACCAAGAGACAAGTATAATTTTAGTAAACGCCAATGAATCACATAATTTTTTTTGGGTAATGAGTCAATAACAATTTTTCAACCTTAGATCCCTCAGGTTTCATTTTCTCAGCAGCAATAGGAAAGTCGTCTAACTTATCGTGAAGATCAGAAGGAATTTCAAGATCAACTTCAAGAGTATACCCATATGACAAAGATTCAAGATTCAAAGTCAAACAATCAGATAATATTATATCAAAACCATCAAGTATCCAATTAAATTCACCACAAGGTAATGGTTGACTTAAAGCCTAACCGTATAAATTATTAATATCAATATAAAGCAACTCAGTGGTTTTGTCAGTTTTTACAAAGTGTTTATTAACAAAAGTAAGACCTCCACGAATACCACCCTCATAAAAATTATAAATTTCCATGTCTTGCAATAGTTCAATGGGTTTATCTAAAGTTATTAACGCAGAACTCCAAGACATTCCAGGAATACCAAAATAATTTAAAGGCTCTAAACTATTATGAGCTATAGATTTCGCCCGAAATTGTTGGAAAAATTCAGCTAAAAGAAAGCAATCGAGTTTCAAGTATATCATCATATAGTCAAGTAAATTTACACATTTAGTTTCAGTCCAAATTAATTGAGCTTTCTCATATTCAACTTCACTCACTCCTTCCCAGATTGGAGGCAGTTCATAAGTATTTTCAAGGACCTCTAAACTAGTGGCAAAGTTGTACGGAAAAATACCTTTTTCATTAACAATGGTACCAGTAAAAACAGATTTTGTTAATGGTAAACTAGTCAAAGTTTTCACAGCCCTAGCTAATGAGTCATTAACAAACTGGTAAGAGTCGATAAAACGTATTCTAAGCTTATCAACATATACCATAAGGGATAAGAATTTTTCACTGCTAATTGGAATACATGATAAGTTCCAATTGGGAAATTGATTTATTCCATACTTAAGGATATGATGTAAGTCATACCCACGTAAATTATGAAACACTACAGGTAATAATTCTTTGATGCTCCTATTAACATTACAACTTTTACATGCTGGGCCAATATACTTTCCTGTAAAATGGTCATGGTCTCTAACCTTATCTACTATGTTCTTATTACACAAATAACAATATTCACAATTATCAAATGAATATTCTTCGTCAAAAGTAAGTGGTAACATTAGCTTTTTCCCATTTTCTTTATAATATGGTAGCACAATGTTTGTTCCTATATCTGAAACCTTCTTCAAAAATTCATAAACACAGTTTTGACCAATGAAATGATGGTAACTTGTCATACCAGTGAAGTTGTTGATTAATAAGAGTCCAGCAGAAATTGGCAAATGTTTTTGAAAATAAATGTCATCTTTTGGTAAAATAGATTCAAAATCTGCATAGATAACGAAAGGAGGTGTTATCGTTTTTGACCAGTTTTTGAACTCCAAATATTTATCTTTATCTTTTGGTAATGTATATAGCGTAGTACCCAACTGATTTTTCTTACATAACTCTTGGTGTTTTTCAAAGGATTTTGGCTTACGAAATCCATTTAAACAATTTTCACACCATTTGCAACAAATTCGAACATTACAATCATTGTTTTTATGACAATTCATCAAGGATTGTAAATTAGTTACTGCTGTATAATGATATTTTTCACCTTCCTTTATCAATAATAAATAAATTGGATCCACTCCAGTTACTTTTGTTCGGTGAATTATATTTAAATATGGATGCTTCATTATAAGTTCTTCTCTATCCTCAAAATTTTCGTTATTATAAATCATTACATTAATTGCTAAACCAGGATTTTTCTTCTCAAAAGTTGGAATATCACACAGTTTCATTGGCATATCGTTAGGATCGTATACCAAGTCATTCATATACGGTAAATATTTTCTTGGTCTATTTCTATCTTTCTTGATTTTATCAGATTTCAATACAGCCAAAACACTATATATGAAACATAAATTATCGGTATTTTGTACGTTAACTATTGCCTTTTTTCCTATTAGAGCTTTAGGTGTTTGAATATAACTATGTCCAGATAACCTAGATATATTCGAAACTTTGGTTACTTTGAAATTTACTTCTATTATTCGGTTTATTTTCCAACTACTTCCTAATTCTGTTCGTTCAACAATCTTTTCATTTATTTTCTTCATACCCTCATCAAGAAAAGTTGTAGTCACTGAAGCAGCGCGATTTGATATACTAACTACTTTGAGTTCCCCATCTTTTTCAAATTCTACTTGGACTCCAAATTGAACTTTTGAATGTTTCATTTCATTTAATGTAATTTTTAATTTTTCCAAAAGAGAAAATGGAAGAACTATTTCCTTAACATTATATCTTCCGATGTTCACTTTTATAATTCGATGTGAGCGTAGTAAATCATATTCAATTTCTGGTTCAACAATAATGTCACTTAACCCTAGTCCAATTTGTAATTCATCTTTAATAAATATTTTTTCAAGTATTTCAGATTTTATGGTGCTTTTTCGTTTCAAACTGTGTTTAAACAATGATTTTTTATCTGAATTTATTTCTTAAAATTTTTCTTTCATTTTTATCTTTTCATAATTTAGTTTAAAAAAAAATTACATTTAAATTTCAAAGAAAATAAATGTATAGATATAAAATAAACTGATGAGTAGGTAGTTAGGAGCACACTGGAATATAAAAAAAATTAATTAAAATACACACAAAAATTAATTATCTTGATTACATCATTATGTAATCAAGATAATCCGAAATTTAATCCGCTATTACATACCCCCCCCCCCCCCTATATTTTTTTTATATGTGTTATTAAATTTGGTTTTCAAACCTATTAGTTATATTTTATTTCTCTGTGAGGAATCAACTAATAATTTATTGCATATATATATATATATATATATATTTTGAAAAATTAATCGATGTGATATAAATCAATAAGTATTTTTCATTTTGTAATTTTCTTGACATTAATGATTTTCATGAAACTATAGCAACCTATGTTATTAAATTTCATTTTCAAACATATTTATAATTTATTCAATTTAAATTTATTAAAAATTTCAATTTGGATGTAATTTTTTAGTATAAACAATCGATTTTAATTAGTATAAACGAATGATTTTGAGGTATAAACAATCAATTATTAATTAAATTATTATTAAAATATTATCATAAGTAAGTTTACTTTTTATATATATTTAATTAACTATTTGTTTTTTAGTGAATTATTGCTATACATATAAATTTTGCGTAGCTATCAGTCACGAAGATGTTCACTACTGTGAACTTGTTACATCATCATATTTCAAGATAAATGATGCTGGTTTCCTTGGTTATGTGTGTCCAGAATGTCTCACAATAACATCTGGTAGATGGTCAATGTTTTTACAAAAACACGGGCATCACCTCAGACAATTCGGAGAATCGAAAAGTAGTATTGTTGCCAAAAGTACGTGTATGTATAATATAACTAACTATTAATTTTCTTTTTTTTTAGTATTGTCAAAGAGGACAACCCTTCAAGACACTTTGCATATTGATAAATATGATACAAGTAATCTTTTGATAATTTTTAATGATTTTTAAATTATTAACTGTTAGATACTTTTAATATTCAAGATTCAAGATCGAGTAATGAAAGAAATGAATATAAAAATGGTAATTTTTTACTTTTATTTAAATTATTAATTATTTTTAATTTAGATGATTTAAATGTTCACATTGAAAACATAGATGATAGAATATTTTACGAAACAAATTTTGCCAAACTTGAAAATATCTCTACTGTAAATGTTAAATGTGAGTTTTTGTTATTACAATCAGAATTATTTAACTTTTTCATGTTTCAGGTAATCTTTATCCGAAGTATTGTCAATCTACAAGCCATGATAACAACTGCCACAATAAAATGAATCGATATTATCAAGTGAATAATTATTATATATGTCCTGTATGCCAGACCCAAACCTCTGACCCGTACCTTAAATTTTATAATGACCATAAAAATCACTTGACTCAATTTTATACAGATAAAAAATCATTGTTTAAACACAGTTTGAAACGAAAAAGCACCATAAAATCTGAAATACTTGAAAAAATATTTATTAAAGATGAATTACAAATTGGACTAGGGTTAAGTGACATTATTGTTGAACCAGAAATTGAATATGATTTACTACGCTCACATCGAATTATAAAAGTGAACATCGGAAGATATAATGTTAAGGAAATAGTTCTTCCATTTTCTCTTTTGGAAAAATTAAAAATTACATTAAATGAAATGAAACATTCAAAAGTTCAATTTGGAGTCCAAGTAGAATTTGAAAAAGATGGGGAACTCAAAGTAGTTAGTATATCAAATCGCGCTGCTTCAGTGACTACAACTTTTCTTGATGAGGGTATGAAGAAAATAAATGAAAAGATTGTTGAACGAACAGAATTAGGAAGTAGTTGGAAAATAAACCGAATAATAGAAGTAAATTTCAAAGTAACCAAAGTTTCGAATATATCTAGGTTATCTGGACATAGTTATATTCAAACACCTAAAGCTCTAATAGGAAAAAAGGCAATAGTTAACGTACAAAATACCGATAATTTATGTTTCATATATAGTGTTTTGGCTGTATTGAAATCTGATAAAATCAAGAAAGATAGAAATAGACCAAGAAAATATTTACCGTATATGAATGACTTGGTATACGATCCTAACGATATGCCAATGAAACTGTGTGATATTCCAACTTTTGAGAAGAAAAATCCTGGTTTAGCAATTAATGTAATGATTTATAATAACGAAAATTTTGAGGATAGAGAAGAACTTATAATGAAGCATCCATATTTAAATATAATTCACCGAACAAAAGTAACTGGAGTGGATCCAATTTATTTATTATTGATAAAGGAAGGTGAAAAATATCATTATACAGCAGTAACTAATTTACAATCCTTGATGAATTGTCATAAAAACAATGATTGTAATGTTCGAATTTGTTGCAAATGGTGTGAAAATTGTTTAAATGGATTTCGTAAGCCAAAATCCTTTGAAAAACACCAAGAGTTATGTAAGAAAAATCAGTTGGGTACTACGCTATATACATTACCAAAAGATAAAGATAAATATTTGGAGTTCAAAAACTGGTCAAAAACGATAACACCTCCTTTCGTTATCTATGCAGATTTTGAATCTATTTTACCAAAAGATGACATTTATTTTCAAAAACATTTGCCAATTTCTGCTGGACTCTTATTAATCAACAACTTCACTGGTATGACAAGTTACCATCATTTCATTGGTCAAAACTGTGTTTATGAATTTTTGAAGAAGGTTTCAGATATAGGAACAAACATTGTGCTACCATATTATAAAGAAAATGGGAAAAAGCTAATGTTACCACTTACTTTTGACGAAGAATATTCATTTGATAATTGTGAATATTGTTATTTGTGTAATAAGAACATAGTAGATAAGGTTAGAGACCATGACCATTTTACAGGAAAGTATATTGGCCCAGCATGTAAAAGTTGTAATGTTAATAGGAGCATCAAAGAATTATTACCTGTAGTGTTTCATAATTTACGTGGGTATGACTTACATCATATCCTTAAGTATGGAATAAATCAATTTCCCAATTGGAACTTATCATGTATTCCAATTAGCAGTGAAAAATTCTTATCCCTTATGGTATATGTTGGTAAGCTTAGAATACGTTTTATCGACTCTTACCAGTTTGTTAATGACTCATTAGCTAGGGCTGTGAAAACTTTGACTAGTTTACCATTAACAAAATCTGTTTTTACTGGTACCATTGTTAATGAAAAAGGTATTTTTCCGTACAACTTTGCCACTAGTTTAGAGGTCCTTGAAAATACTTATGAACTGCCTCCAATCTGGGAAGGAGTGAGTGAAGTTGAATATGAGAAAGCTCAATTAATTTGGACTGAAACTAAATGTGTAAATTTACTTGACTATATGATGATATACTTGAAACTCGATTGCTTTCTTTTAGCTGAATTTTTCCAACAATTTCGGGCGAAATCTATAGCTCATAATAGTTTAGAGCCTTTAAATTATTTTGGTATTCCTGGAATGTCTTGGAGTTCTGCGTTAATAACTTTAGATAAACCCATTGAACTATTGCAAGACATGGAAATTTATAATTTTTATGAGGGTGGTATTCGTGGAGGTCTTACTTTTGTTAATAAACACTTTGTAAAAACTGACAAAACCACTGAGTTGCTTTATATTGATATTAATAATTTATACGGTTGGGCTTTAAGTCAACCATTACCTTGTGGTGAATTTAATTGGATATTTGATGGATTTGATACAATATTATCTGATTGTTTGACTTTGAATCTTGAATCTTTGTCGTATGGGTATACTCTTGAAGTAAATCTTGAAATTCCTTCTGATCTTCACGATAAGTTAGACGACTTTCCTATTGCTGCTGAGAAAATGAAACCTGAGGGTTCAAAGGTTGAAAAATTGTTATTGACTCATTACCCAAAAAAGAATTATGTGATTCATTGGCCTTTACTAAAATTATACTTGTCTCTTGGTGTTGAGGTTACTCATGTGAATCGAGCTGTAAGATTCAAACAGTCTCCTATTTTTAAAAACTACATTGATACCAATACAGAGTTAAGAGCAAAAAGTACAAACACACTAGATAAAAATTATTATAAGCTCCTAAATAATAGTTTGTATGGTAAAACTGTCGAAAACCTGAAAAAAAGAATGAATTTAAGATTATGTAATACAGAAAAGAAGATGATTACATATGCTTCTAAACCAACCTTTCAAAGAAGTATCAAAATTGCTGATGATCTAATTGCTGCTTTGTTAAATCCTGACTCAGTATGTTTAGATCGACCAAGTTATATAGGACAATCAGTGCTTGACTTGTCGAAACTTCGAATGTATGAGCTTCAGTATAAGGACTTGGAAAAATATCGACAACAATTTAATTGTGATATTAATATAGTTGCTGGAGATACAGACTCTTTCTTCTTGGAGATTAAAAATTGTAAACTAGATATTCTTTTGTCTGAAATGGTTAAGGATAATCTTTTGGATACATCTAATTACCCTTCTACTCATCCGCTTTATTCTAAAAAACTTGATTCGGTCATTGGAAAATTTAAGGACGAAAGTAAGGGAGAAGGTTATGACGAATGGGTTTTCCTTCGACCCAAATGTTATAGTTTGTTAGGTAAATCTTCTTGTTTAAAAGCTAAAGGTATATCGTTAAAGGATACCGGTCTAACACATAAAACTTATAAAGAGTGTTATGAGCAAAACTCCACCTTTTCTGTACCACAATTTCGTATTGGTACAAACAATCATCAACTTTATAGTTTTAAAAATAGTAAAGTTGCGCTAACAAACAAAGAGGATAAAAGGGTTTGGGTAGAAAAGAATGTAAGCCTGGCATACGGTCATTATATGATTGAGACTGACAATGAATAAAGATAATAATTTTCCACATGATTATCCGACAGCACGTCCAACAGCACATCCAACAGCCTATCAAACAGGTCATGTAACAGCTCATCCAACTGTTCATTGAATTAATAAATGTATACCTATATACGTTCTTGTTCTTATTCTTTATTTTGTAATTTTTTTTTGTGTTTACATTATATTTTAGTTTTTTTTTGTTTTTGTCAGGGGGGGGGGGTACCAAAAAGTGCGCCAGATGGGACACATCTACCTACTTATTACGTTTATGGTAACAACGAAGAAACCAATAACGGCTCAATTCCAGACATGGATCAACTATTTAAGCAGTCTGGATATTAAAATGGAATACAGGAAAGGAACAAGCCATACAAACGCGGATATGCTATCCAGGAAAACATGCGGAACATGTGTACAGTGTATGATGGAACACGAAGACGCAAAAACCGGCAAAATTAAAACCAGAATATTAACAGTAACAGCAGAAGGCGGATATAACAAGTGGCAAAATGACAATATGGAGGTCCAAGAAATAAAGAATAAGTTAGAAAATAAAGATTGTAAGTTCATTATGGAAAACAACACCGTACTAACTAAACAAGGTAAAATATGGATACCGTCAGATAATAGACAGAGGATGATAAAAGAAGTACACGTATTGCTGTGCCATGCAGGTGCACAGAAAGTAACAAAATATATCCAGAACAACTGCGACATGGAAAATCTAGCAACGGAAGTAAAAAAGGTAATTGAGAACTGCGAAAGATGTCAGAAAATGAAAACGATAACAACCAAGACAAAGGAGGAAACTCAAACAATAAAGAGTACAGAACCATTCGAGAAGATATATATGGATATATGTGGGCCATTGAAAGAAACGTTCAACAAAAAGAAATATATTTGCGGAATCATTGACCACTATAGTAAATACATCTCATTAACGGCCATAAACAAGCAAGACGAAAGAACAATTAGTGAGACGTTATTAAATAAATGGATATTAAAGTTTGGAGCGCCAAAAGAACTTCATGTAGATTGTGGGAAGAACTTTGAAGCAAGAAGCATAAAAGAACTAGCAAAGACAGCTGGCATTGAATTAATTTTCTCAAGCCCATATCACCATAACACGAATGGTATTATTGAAAGACAATTCAGAACAATCAGAGAGTATATTAACGCGTCATTGAATGAAGGAGGAAGGAAAAACTGGGCTGATATAGTGCCAGAAATAGAATATACGTTAAATGCAACAGTTCAAAAAACAACGGGAGTAAGCCCAGCAGAGATTATATTTGGGAGGAAGATCGACAGAATGAAATGGTACTCGAATAAAGAAATAAATAGAGAAGATATGGAAAAGAGAATAGAGGATAAAACACTAAAACCAAAAATAAGCAAAACAGTGAGAAATTTTGAAATGGAAGATGTGGTCTTGATCAAACAAGAAATTCGAAATAAAGACGATGCAAGGTGGGAAGGGCCGTACAAAGTGATAAAGAAAATACATGAACGGAGCTACTTACTTAAGGATCAAAATGGGAAGATGGTAGTCAGAAATGTTGAGAAGATCAAACATTTTAAAAAAGGGGGATGTGAGGAATTAAAATTAAAATACTAAATTAAATTAGTTCACGATTAAAATTTGTAAAATTTTAATTGAAACTTAAATTATTTTAAGATATTAAAATTGAAATGATAATTGAAATTTTAAAATAAAATAATTTTTAATAAAATTGAAATTCAAGTATGAATGCAATGGTATGTTGATATTTGGTTGAAATTAAAATTTAGAAAATGTCCCAAGAATATTTGTTTATATAATCAGATTTTATGAAATATAATTTGGATTTAATAGTCTTAGTAATTTATTTTGATGACTGAAGAATTGAATGTTATAGCTTCTAACAATTATTATTATTATTATTATTATAACTGTTGTTATTATAATTATTATGATTATTATTATTATTTTTAATATTATTATTATTATTATTATTATTTTTATTATTATTAATATTATTATTATTATTATGATTATTATTATTATTTTTATTATTAATATTTTTTATAATTATTTTATTATTATTATTATTTTTATTATTAACATTTTTTATAATTATTTTATTATTTTTATTATTATTATTGTTATTATTAATTTTATTATCATTAATTTTATTTTTATTGTTATTATTATTTTTATTATTATTATTTTTATTTTTACTATTATTATTAGAAATAGTATAATTTACTACTTATTTTTATAAGTAATGTTTTAATATTTTTAACTTTAATTTTATTATTTTCAAGGTCATTGGATGAGTCATAATATTTTTTTTATCAAGGTCATTTAAAAGTAGGTCAAGGTCATAGTATTTTTAAACATTTCTAATTTTAATATACTACTTTTTTTTATGTTGTGTTTTTTAATGTTTTTTAATTTTTATTCTATTATTAATATTTTTATTAATATTATTATTATTATTATTATTATTATTATTTTTATTATTAATATTTTTTATAATTATTTTATTATCTTTATTATTATTGTTATTGTTATTTTTATTATCAATATTTTTTATTTTTATTATTAATATTATTATTATTGTTATGATTATTATTATTATTTTTATTATTAATATTTTTTATAATTATTTTATTATTATTATTATTTTTATTATTATAATTGTTACTATTATTATTATTATCATTATTTTTATTTATTTTTATTATTATTATTTTTATTATCATTATTTTTATTTTTATTATACTACTTTTTTTTAAAGTAGTGTTTTTTAATGTTTTTAATTTATATTCTATTATTATTTTCTTTTTATTATAATTATTATGATTATTATTATTATTAATATTATTATTAATAATGCTTATTACTTATAAAAATTTTTTTTATACTTAAAAACTTTAATTATTATTATTAATACTTTTAAAAACTTTTATTAATATTATTATTATTTTTATTATTATTATTATTAATATTATTATTACTTTTTATTATTATTATTACTTATAAATTTGTAAATTTTATTCTATTTTATTATTATTTTTTATAAATATTATTATTATTATAATTATTATTATTATTATTATTATTATAATTAATAATTTTATTATTATTATTAATATTATTATTAATATTATTATTATTATTATTATTATTATTATTATTATTATTATTATTATTATTATTATTATTATTATTATTATTATTTTTATTATTATTGTCAAGGTTTTTGGATGACTCCTCAAAATTTCTCAAGGTCATATTATTTTTAAACCTTTTAAAATTTTAATTTACTACTTCTTTTTATAAGTAGTATATATTTTGTAAATTTATTTTATTATTATTTTTATTATAATTAATATTTTTATTAATATTATTAATATTATTATTACTTATTATTATTCTATTATTACTTATAAAAAATTTTATTAATACTTATAAAAACTTTAATTATTATTAATATTAATATTTTATAATTTTTATTATTATTATTATTATTATTATTATTATTATTATTATTATTAATATACTTATTACTTATAAAAATTTTATTTTTATTTTTAATAATACTTTTAAAAACTTTTAATGATTTTATTATTATTATTATTTTTAATATACATATTACTTATACGCGCACGGTTATGGTTTTTAATAACTATTCTTCCTCGCATAAGTATCCATCAAAAATATATATCCCTATTTAAATATAATTAACCGATGAAATCTACTCAATTGTTAATAATTTTTAATTTAATATAATAGTAATTAATACACTCTTAAAGTACAATTGATTTTCAGTAAATATTTTCATCTTTTATGTATATTTGTTGATCATTGAATAATTCAGACCATTTATTTCAAGTATTTCACAATATTTAATTGATATTTCATCTCATCATTGAGAAATTTTACCGTCTAATTTATTATAAGCAATTCTCGATTCACTGAATATTTGTTAGCTTCAATTCATATTTTCTCACTTTAATGATTGCTTTCCTCTTTAATGAATATTTTCTCTCTTCAATTAATGTTTTCCTTATTCAATGAATGTTTTTTCCTCTTCAACGAATATTTTTCTCTTCGATGTATATTTTCTCCATTCAAAGTATATTACCCTTGTAAGTTATTAAGATATCAATTGATATTTCATCTATTTAGTAGATATCTTTAGCTATCCCACTGTTTTCAGTAATTTCAACGATTTTAGTCACTTAATGTACTATCTCACCAATATTACTTCTTCACTGAATTTTCTTTATAGAATATAATCTTTACTAATTAAAATTCCATTTGTTGACTTGTTATTTTCAATGAAAATTTAACTAAATAAATTAAATCTTTCAATAGATTAGGTTGTACTCGACAAAAATAAAATAATTTTAGGCTATGTAAATGAATTAGAGCTTTTAGGGAAATTTTATTATAATTTAAGTAATATCTAGTTTTACGAGGTATTTATTTTAGTAAATTTTAATCATCTTTGTGAATTTTATGGTTTTCTTTTGAATTTTAATGGATTTAAGGTTTGATTATGTTTTTAATGAAATTATTGAAGAAATTAGGGTAAATCTATAATTTTAGAAACAATTAATTTCTTCCTAATTTATTAGATTAGACTTGATTTTAGGATTATTTTAAATAAAAAAAAATAAATAAATAAATTTAGGATCAAAATGTTTATGAAACATCTATTTAAGATAATTATTTACCAATTAGAATCCAATTTGACTGATAGATTTTGAATAGTAAATGATATTTTAATTATAATTTTATGTTCTATTTAAATAGTTGATTAAATCAGTTAATTTTTAAAAATATTTTAGTGAAACCTAAAATTTTAATTGATTTTACAGTGTAAATAAAGGGTCAATAATTACTTTCATTTTCAAATCTAATATTGATTTCATGGATATCAATCACAAAATAGTATAATTTAGAGATTTTTAAGGGGATGCTCAGTGTGGTTATCAGTATAGTTATGAAAATCATTGAATTATCTCTAATGGTTGACTGGTAATTTTTATTGAATTTATACTTGATTTACTGATTAATTTTAATGAGCAATATGATATATATTTTGTGATTTTACAATAATTTAATTTATGTGGAAAACATAGATTTTATTCGATTTAAGTCATTTTTGATGAATTTTTTAATTGCTTGAAATTGTTGCCAGAACAAAATTGTGGTGATTTTCGATGGAAAATGATGATAAGAATTTTGTAATACTTTAAAGAAAATTTATTTTTATTGGTAAAATTCAAATTTTTATGATAATTTTAAGGGAATTTGATTGGTTGAATACATATAGTAAATATGATTCGAATGATGAATTTTTAAGGAGTAGAGTCGGTTAAACATAGATTTCTAAAGAAATTTTACCTTGTAGGTTTTTAAAAAATATGTATATTATTGGTGCAGTTGGGGGGAAATGTTATTTCAATGGAAATGATTGGTTAAGAGTAAATTTTATGATATTTTAAGGAAATAATCGATTAAGAACAAGTTTGTTGTCATTTTTAAGGGGTTGAGTTGGTTGAATATCTGTGTTCAAAGGGTAAATATTTTCTAAATGGAAAATATAGATGAGGAATTTATAATATTTTTAGGGGATTTGTTCAGATAGATATTAATATGTGTGTAAATCTTTTGAGAGAGTGGAAATATTGTCAATTAAAGAGAAATGATTTGTTAAGAAGAGAATTTATGATCTTTTAAGGAGAAATGATTGGTCATGAGATGAATTCTATTGTAAGGCGATTTCAAGAAATTTATTCGGTTGAATATCGATATAAGTCGGTGATTTTTATGAAAATAATGAATATAGGTGGGGTTATTGTCATTTAAAGAGAAATGATTGGTTAAGAGGAGAATTTATGATAATCTTAAGGTAATTTGATTGGTCAAGAGAGGAATTTTATTTTAAGGGGATTTCAAGAAATTTATTCAGTTGAATATCGATATGTCGGTGATTTTTATGAAAAATATTGAATATAGTTTGGAATATTGTCGTTTAAAGAGAAATGATTGGTTGAGAGTAAATTTTATTTTAGGGGGAAACAATTGGCTAAGAAGAGAATTTATGATCTTTTAAGGGGAAATAATCGATTAAGAACAGGTTTGTTGATATTTTTAAGGGGTTAAGTTGGTTAAGTATCGTTATTTAATAGGTGATTTTTATAAAAAAAAATAATGAATATGGTAAAGTAGGAGAAAGTGTTATTTGATGGTAAAAGATTGGTCAAGAGATGAATTTATTTTAAGGGGATTTCAAGAAATTTATTCGGTTGAATATCGATATAAGTCGTTGATTTTTATGAAAATAATGAATATAGCTGGGATTATTGTCATTTAAAGAGAAATGATTGGTTGAGAGTAAATTTTATATTATTTTAGGGGAAAACGATAGGTCAAGAGGGGGAATCTTACTTTTAAGGTGATTTATTCGGTTGGATATCAATGTCAAAAGATGGATTCTTAGTGAAATCGATACATTTTCATTGACTTGAGGGTTATCAAAATATAACAATAAGATTTTGGTTAATTTTAATGATATTATTGGAATCTGAATAAAATATACGATACGTGTTCAGTTCTAAGAAATTTTTCGATTCATGCATTCAAGTATTTATTTGATTTTATTATTATATTTGTAATTTAATTAAAAACTAAAATTGATTAGTATTTAAAAAATTTATGTTATCCATTACTTATGTTGTTATTGACAATTTTCTGAATAATTTAAATATTTACGATTATTTCCAGGAATGAAGAGAAATTGTACGATTAAAAACTATGAGCTGTTGATAAAATACATTAATTTTTATTCAACAAGTACCTAGAACAATTACCTAACAATCTTAAAATTTTTGAAAATCTAACAAATTTTTTCAATTATTTTACAACTTAGTAAATTTAATTAACTGATAAGTACTAGTTTCTTTACGATTTGCTACTGTGTTGAAACTTTTTTTTTTTAAAAATTCTTATTCAAAGTACTAACAAATTTTATTAAAGATCTATCAAGACTTGTCAAAAATTATAAAACTTTAGTAATTTTAATAAGTATTACTCAATAACTATTATTTTCTGAAGGTCTTATTTTAAGGTCTCAAATTTAACAACTTTCTCACAACTTTAATCAAATTCTAATCCCATGATAATCATAAATTACGTGTATTTTCTTAAAAAATGTCCATAGTTTTTCTTATATATGTAAAACAAACACCTATATTTCAATCAAAAAACACGTGTGTATCATAAATTATTTACATTTTTCTTAAAAATCTCAAACTTTACATAAATATTGAACTATTTTTATTATTTAACATATACACATTATTAGCCATAAAATAAATATTTCATAAATTGTTGAAAAATAACACATATTTTCATTAAAGTTTTTCCATAAACACTGTAACATATCGATGGTTTAACACACACATTTGAGCCATAATTAGTTTTGATATTTATTTGCACATATTTTCTTAAAAATATAGAATTTTTCTTTATTTTTTACAAACATTTACAATTGTTCTATCCTTGTATACTATGAACAACAATTGAACAAACTTTTTCTATTCAATATTAATTTTATATACTTTGTTGAAAATTTATATAAAATAATAATGAAAATAATAATAATAAAAACTTATATATTAATAATAATAATAAAAATAACAATAATAATAATAATAAAAATAATAATAATAATAAAAATAATAATAATAATAAAAATAATAATAATAATAAAAAATAATAATAATAATAATAATAAAATAAAAATTAAAAAACATTAAAACACTACTTATAAGATAATAATAATAATAATAATAATAATAATAATAATAATAATAAAAATTATAAAAATATTAATATTATTAATAATTAAAGTTTTTATAAGTATTAATAAAAATTTTTATAAGTAATAATAGAATAATAAAAAGTAATAATAATATTAATAATATTAATAAAAATATTAATTATAATAAAAATAATAATAAAATAAATTTACAAAATATATACTACTTAAAAAAGAAGTAGTAAATTAAAATTTTAAAATGTTTAAAAATAATATGACCTTGAGAAATTTTGATGAGTCATCCAAAAACCTTGACAATAATAATAAAAATAATAATAATAATAATAATAATAATAATAATAATAATAATAATAATAATAATAATAATAATAATAATAATAATAATAATAATAATATTAATAATAATATTAATAATAATAATAAAATTATTAATTATAATAATAATAATAATAATAATTATAATAATAATAATATTTATAAAAAATAATAATAAAATAGAATAAAATTTACAAATTTATAAGTAATAATAATAATAAAAAGTAATAATAATAATATAATTAATAATAATATTATAAAAAGTTTTAAAAGTAATAATAATAATAATAATAATATTAATAAATTTTATAAGTAATAAGTATATTAATAATAATAATAATAAAAATAATAATAATATTAATAAAAGTTTTTAAAAGTATTAATAATAATAATTAAAGTTTTTATAAGTATAAAAAAATTTTTTATAAGTAATAAGCATATTAATAATAATATTAATAATAATAACAATCATAATAATTATAATAAAAAGAAAATAATAATAGAATATAAATTAAAAAACATTAAAAAACACTACCTTAAAAAAAAATAGTATAATAAAAATAAAAATAATGATAATAAAAATAATAATAATAAAAAAAAAAAAAATAATGATAATAATAATAATAATAATAATATTAATAAAAATAATAATAATAGAATAAAAATAAAAAAACATTAAAAAACACTACTTAAAAAAAAAGGTAGTATATTAAAATTAAAAATGTTTAAAAATACTATGACCTTGACCTACTTTTAAATGACCTTGAAATAAAATATTATGACTCATCCAATGACCTTGAAAATAATAAAATTAAAGTTAAAAATATTAAAACATTACTTATAAAAATAAGTAGTAAATTATACTAACTTCTAATAATAATAGTAAAAATAAAAATAATAATAATAAAAATAATAATAACAATAAAAATAAAAATAATGATAATAAAAATAATAATAACAATAATAATAATAAAAACAATAAAATTATTATAAAAAATGTTAATAATAAAAATAATAATAATAATAAAATAATTATAAAAAATATTAATAATAAAAATAATAATAATAATCATAATAATAATAATAATATTAATAATAATAAAAATCATAATAATAAAAAAAATAATAATATTAAATATAATAATAATAATAATCATAATAATTATAATAACAACAGTTATAATAATAATAATAATAATAAATAAATATAATAATAATAATAATAGTATTAATAATAATAACAATAACAATAATAATAATAATAAAATTTAAAAATAGTAAATAAATAATAAAATATTGACTTAATTAAAACAAAAAAAAGTTCAAGTATATAACATAAATAAAATAAAATAAAAATAAATAAATAATATTATTGACTTGATTAAAACAATATTCACTTCAATTAAACAAACAATTTAATAATAATATTATTTAATAATAAAATAATAATTGACTTGATTAAAACAAACAATTTAAATATAATAATAAACATAAAAATAATGATAATAAAAATAATAATAATAATCATAATAATAATAATATTATTAATAATAATAAAAATCATAATAATAATAAAAATAATAATATTAATCATAATAATAATAATCATAATAATTATAATAACAACAGTAATAATAATAATAATAATAATAATAATAAATAAAAATAATAATAATAATAATAATAATAATAATAATAATAATAATAATAATAATAACAAAAATAATAACAATAACAATAATAATAATAATAATATAATTTAAAAATAGTAAATAAATAATGACTTAATTAAAACAAAAAAAATTAAAGTATATAACATAAATAAAATAAAATAAAAATAAATAAATAATAATATTGACTTGATTAAAACAAAAAATTATAGTATATAAAATGAATAAAATAAAGTAAAAATAAATAAATAATATTATTGACTTGATTAAAACAATGTTCACTTCATTAAAACAAAAAATTTAATAATAATATTATTTAATAATAAAATAATAATTGACTTGATTAAAACAAACAATTTAAATATAATAATAAACATAAAAATAATGATAATAAAAATAATAATAATAATCATAATAATAAAATAATAATAAATAATAATCATAATAATAATATAATAATAATAATAAAAATATAATAATAAAAATAATAATATTAATCATAATAATAATAATCATAATAATTATAATAACAACAGTAATAATAATAATAATAATAATAATAATAAATAAAAATAATAATAATAATAATAATAATAATAATAATAATAATAATAATAACAAAAATAATAACAATAACAATAATAATAATAATAATATAATTTAAAAATAGTAAATAAATAATGACTTAATTAAAACAAAAAAAATTAAAGTATATAACATAAGTAAAATAAAATAAAAATAAATAAATAATAATATTGACTTGATTAAAACAAAAAATTATAGTATATAAAATGAATAAAATAAAGTAAAAATAAATAAATAATATTATTGACTTGATTAAAACAATGTTCACTTCATTAAAACAAAAAATTTAATAATAATATTATTTAATAATAAAATAATAATTGACTTGATTAAAACAAACAATTTAAATATAATAATAAACATAAAAATAATGATAATAAAAATAATAATAATAATCATAATAATAATAATATTATTAATAATAATAAAAATCATAATAATAATAAAAATAATAATATTAATCATAATAATAATAATCATAATAATTATAATAACAACAGTAATAATAATAATAATAATAATAATAATAAATAAAAATAATAATAATAATAATAATAATAATAATAATAATAATAATAATAACAAAAATAATAACAATAACAATAATAATAATAATAATATAATTTAAAAATAGTAAATAAATAATGACTTAATTAAAACAAAAAAAATTAAAGTATATAACATAAGTAAAATAAAATAAAAATAAATAAATAATAATATTGACTTGATTAAAACAAAAAATTATAGTATATAAAATGAATAAAATAAAGTAAAAATAAATAAATAATATTATTGACTTGATTAAAACAATGTTCACTTCATTAAAACAAAAAATTTAATAATAATATTATTTAATAATAAAATAATAAAATAATTGACTTGATTAAAACAAACAATTAAAGTATATTAAATAAAAATAAATTATTTTAAAAATATATATTATAAAATTTGATGAGTCATCCAATGACCTTGACCTACTTTTGAATGACCTTGAAAAAATTTGATGAGTCATCCAATGACCTTGAGTGAGTCATGGTCTTTGTTTAAATGACCTTGAATGAGTCATTGTCTTTGTTCTAAAAAATTGTACTTTTAAACTTAGTAAAAAAAAATTTTTGCCGGGGGGGGGTATGTGAGCTAGAGGGCCGGTATCCCACTACTTTGCAATATTAATAATATTCATTCCAGCAACTAATCCAATGGATCAGACGGAAATCTCTCTCGCAGACCGATGGAGATGAGCCTGGGCCCAATACCGACAGGAGAGGTGCCCAGAGTTTCCCCGGTCGAAGTTTCTCGATAGAAACCACCTGGAGCAGGGAACAATCGACTAATGGAGCCCGGCCGAGGAGATCCACCAACAGGCTCAGCGGCTGCTCACCAATCTGGAGATCCATCAGCGCGAAGTAAACCTACAGGTGATCCGAGCTCGCCAGTATCTGGCGAACGTTGAGGAAGATTTGCTGGCGGATCGGATCGCCGATAACTATTGGCATCTCCAACCAATCTCCCGACCCAGGACGCACCAACCGTTACGACTCGAGCCCGCCGTACGAAGAGGCCGACTATGTCGATCTCGGGCTACACACCTGAAGAATGGGTGGCAAAAAGATTCCCATGAGGGATTTTAAGCCAAATTTCGCGTAGGGATTGACTCAAAGCAATTTTAATTTTTTTTGATTTAGTTTGAATTGTAGATAATACAAATTAAATTTGCGAATGTTTTATTTTCATTATTCTATTTTCACTTAATTAAGAGTTTTAAATGATTTTGCCTTAATTTGTTTGAAGTAAACTGAATGCTATACGGTTGTGACCTATCAGTAAACCATCTTTTAATTAATTTTAACGTTATTAGCCATGGACCCCACCAAATTGCTACAAAGTGAGCTATCTCGCGCCCAGAAATCCAACAAATCCTCTTACGAACAAATAATTCAGCTCACCAAGGAGGTGCAGCAGATGAAGTCCACCTGGGTGGATCCGGCAAAGCTCAAATCCATCCACCAACGCCTCACAGCCGCTCAAAAGGGTTGGGCGGAGAAGCGTCAATTACATCAGAATCTCCGGACGCAAATCAGGGGATTGGAAGTCGCCCTGGCAGCCAGTCGTGAAAGGGAGGCGGTAACTTACCCTCTCATCTTCGCCCCATCTCAGATGGCATACCGGAATTCAATCAACAGTTCCACATTAGCAGTGACCCCATCAACAGCCCAGTCAAGCAATCACCGGCTGGGACGCAAGGAACGTGCCAGACGCAAAGCTGCACGTCGGCCCAGCCAATCGAACTAACTATCCAGTATCGTTCTAACCCTACGCTACCTTACAGACGTTGTATATTTTCAATCATTTTTCGTGTTGTAGTAAATAAAAAATTGCAATTATTGTTAAATAAATCTAAAGTAATGGGTCACGAGATATGAATAATATGGAATATCTTCGAAAAATCGTGCGTACTCACCTGTGTCACCAGAACACCGTTCTATTTCTACCAGTCAATATATGAGTCTGCTCTTGAACTTTCTCACACAAGGGACATTGTAAAGCGAGCATAGGTCTTCCATCGACAGCTCGTTGAACCCGAGGGTTGTCCGAGCAATTACAGTATTAGCAATAGTGCTCACTTTTTGCGGACAATCCACCCACTCGAACACATTTCCAACGTTGCCTAGCAACGGGTGCCAAGTGGTAGTCAAAGTAATATTTATATAGCGTTACCGGGCAACAATAGAATGGTTACACGAATAGCGAAACCCAGTAACCCACCAGTATTCATAATCAAAGCTTTGTTAACATCAATATATGGAATTTTATCTAGATGGAAAACTCCAAGAAATTCTTTTCCCAATAATTTTCTACCAATAGAATCAATCTGAATAGAACTAATAATTATTAAAAAATATATAATTAATAAAATTTCTTACTTCATACTTGACAATTAAAAAATCTCAATTTGGTTTATAGTTCAAACTAATACTGTTCGATTGGAAGTAATTTGAATTTCCTTTTCAAAAACTCCATATACAATTACAGTAACAGATTCAGTTAGTGGTGATCCAAACTTGATATCTAATCTTAAATTTCCACTTTGTGGTAACTGACTTTGATTAAGGTCGAAATTTGGAGCCAATACAAATGTAAAGAATGGATACCTATTTCTAAAGTCTGACATACTGATACCACAATTCAAATTTTTATTAAGATACCCATATTCCTAACAATACGTTGTATATAACTTGTACTATAATTATCATTTTCAAAATCTTGACTATATTTTTCACGATAATCACTTTCTTTACTTCAAGTTATTGACTTAACGTTAAAGTGATCAAACATAGTAAATGTATCTAAAAACGAACCACTAAATCTTTTATTTCCCTGGAAAGTTACAAGGATAAAATTAGGAAATCGTCTATCACTATATATTTGTTCTTTATAAAAAGAAGAAGATCCAATAGGTAAAGAAAATTCAACAACTTCTTTGCTTCGCATTGGATAAATTGCATTTCTTGTAGCAAGACCTATTTGATAACCCTCTAAAACTGAAGGTTCAACACGAACTCTTCTAACCATTAATTTTGTATCTAGCAATACTATTTTAGGTATAAATTTAGTACATGTCAGACTTTTCTGGATTTGTTTTTGTTAATTTAATTATGACACTAACACCTGGTAATAAATATTTGGGTTGATCAGAAAAATCAAATTGTAGTGGTGAACAAAATGAAAATTCTTTTGATTTTGCAATCCATGTTTTTCGCATAAGATTATGTTCAGTGTAACCCATTTCCCCTAAAGATGTATGTTTAGTATCTTGATTATAATTTATAATAGTTTCAATTAGGGCTTTGTGTGCAAAACTATCATTTGCTCCTTCAATATTAGTAGAATTAAAAAATAATTCAGCGTCTTTAAAAAGAGTTTGAAAAAAGAAATTGTTTGCTGTTACGTCAGCTTCTTGTGTAATATTTTCACCTAAGCTATTTACAACTTTCAACTGAATATATAACAAAGTATCGTTCAATCTAAATATTCGGTTTGTGATCCGTTAATGTAAAAGACTTAATTCAGATTTTGCACTAATCATTTTTCAAATATAGTTCCGAATCCTCTCATTCTTTTGTTTATATGTTTCTTCATAATCTTTCTAAGCTTAAGTGTCCCTCCTTTTTGTTCATTTTCATGATTAAATACATCACTTACTTTATTAATAACACTAGGTAAAGTTTGCATAACACTAGGTAAAGATTCTTTAATTTTAGATATTGCATTTGATTTTAAAGCAGGTAAATAATCAGAATTATTATTTATTACGTCATTTACCGTTTTCATACCAAAATTGCCTATACGTCTAAGAATAGGTAATGCAAACCTACCTATTGTTTTCAACCAACCGGTTCCATATTGTTTACCTATAAAATATGGTAATTCTCCACCAGATTGACTACTAATATAAAAATTTACAATGTCAGGATTACTCATTTATTTTACGAAAATGTAATGTAAGAAAAGTTTTATCTTCTTTACCAAATATATATTTTCCACTATCGTCACGAATATTTATTTTTATATTGTTTATATATGCTGACGATACAGACAAATACATTGGATTTTTCTCTATAATTTGAACTAGATCATCCTTTTTATGTTTTTCAACCCATACACATTTCAATAGAGGTATCAAGACATCACCAACAAGAATAGGTTCAATGATATTTGTATAGATCATCATTTGTTGATTACTTTGCAAAATTTCTGGTAAATGTAATCCAACAATAACTTTTTCTGAATATGATTCTTCACTTAATCATAAACTTTGAGCCAAGAATTTACTGAATTTAACTTTACTGACATCATCTTCCAATTCAATTTTGACTAATCTTCCGTGTTCAATTTCGCAAGATTTAAATGGATGCGGATAAAAAGTCATTAATTGATCATTTATTTGTGATAAATTAGTAATGATTAAATTTTCTTCAAATTTATCTGTATACTCGACATCATAAAAATAATTTATAGTTAATCGAATTGTATCAAACTTTATTTTACGATTATTTGAAGGAATTTTAATTTGATTCAAGTTTTCAACAAAATTTATTTCTTTTTTATTAAATCCTAATTTTTGAGCTTCTGCAATACTGTCAAATGAAATTTTAAATGGAAAATATTTACAATTAATATTTAAAGTCTTTCCATCAATATATACTAGATAAAATATAGAGTCGTGACTAATTGTATATTCATTCTTTGCATCGTTATAGTAAAAATATTCATAACTTGTATGTAATGTGCTCTTACTATATTTAATATTTGAGTTGTTATAAAATAGAAAAATATACAAAAGTGAAATCGGTCAGAGCAACTTGCCATTCCCTTCCAAGTAAATTGGATTTTGAAATTCAACATTAAATTTATCAGCTTTATTATTTGGATGAGTAAGAAGACAACTATTACTTGGTAGATTTATGTAGATTTATTCATTGTATTGATAAATGTATTGATAAATTTGTTTTGGTATCTTTACTAAATTTAATTAATTTTCCACTATCATCGCGAATATTAATTTCAATGTTGTTTATAGTTGAAGTTGAAATTGGTAAATACATTGGATTCTTCATTTCTAATTGTATAATTTCCCCTTGTTCATAGTTTTAACCCAAATAGATTTTAATAGATGAACTCTAAGAACTTTATTACCAACGATGTCTTTATCACTAAATGTTTGTTTATTTAATCCTAAGGTTTTGATTAAATTGTTATCAAAATATATTATTTTAACCAATTCATTGTTTTCAATTTTTAGTTCTTTAAACGGAGACGGAATAAATGACATTAAATGTCCTTGTAATTCAGATAATGTGTTTATGAGTAAATTATCTTCAAAATATTTTTCAAATATTGTTTTTTCTTCATAACTTATAATTATCCCAAATTGTTCCATAACACCATCATCTGTAAATTTTGGTAATTTTAATCGACAATGATCATCTTCATTAATGACGGATATAGATTTTAATCCAAAACTAAACGCATGTTGAATGTCAGGGAATGTTACTTTAAAGGGAACATGTGGACAGACAATAACCAAGTTCTCATATTTTTCAATAAAAACATCAATATCAGGGGTATGTTTAGGATTTATTAATTCATAAGTTTCATTTTGATTATTTATTTTCAAATATTTTATTTCAGTAACACTCTTCATCGTTTCATAACTTAGGTAAGAATTACTAAAAAACGGAAACGTTTTATACACAAAAGTAAAATCAATCAAAGCAACTTCCCACTTACCATCCAAGTAAATAAGATTTTGAAATTCGACATTAAAATTACTAGCTTCATTATTAGGGAAAAAAAGAGGACAACTATTACTAGGTAAAATCATATAAAACTGGTTTTTTTCCATAATATTTATTTTATTGATTGATTTTCAGATATCCAAGTTGGAGTTTCATATCCATGCCATTTAACATAGTATTGTTTATATTTACCAACATTCTTGGATTTTAATATCTTTTGAATTCTGAATACAGTAGGGGCTTCTATAACTTGGAGTTCTTGTTCGTAGAATTTTCCACTAACTTGATTGTTTTCCTCATCTTTGATAAAGTACATTACAGGATTCTGATTCGTATCAATTTCTGAGATTTGAAATACTTCATCGCTCCAATTGTTGTCGAAATTCTTGATGAATGGAGAAACACTGATTTTACTTATTCTAACGTGATTACCCACTTTACATATAGGCTTTTTAATGATAGAATCAGATTGTTGTGATATCCAATTATCAATATTATTCGTTGAATAATCATCAATTGGTCGCATTCCATTTAAACCCCTATGTGGCGAATAATTGTAACTATAAATTGCTTTCTGTAAAACATTTATCCAGGTTTTATTTCCTTTATATACGAAATAATTTTTCAAGCGATCTCTTAGAGCTCGATTAAATCTTTCCACGTGGGCAGCTTTAAATTGAGAAAATACAGAGTAATGATCTATTCCTTTGATAATTTCTTTAACTTTACTATTATAAAATTCTTTACCTAAAGAATAAATTTAATTTAATTTATTTATTTAATTACATACTCAAATCAGTTTGTAAATTACGAGGCTTGCCATCAATAAATAATTCCTTGATTGCTTCAGCCATTTCATTGGCCGATTTGGTTTTTGTTGGAATAGCACGAACGAATCAACTAAATATATCAACACATGCCAAAATATATTTGTATCTCTTATTAATTTTAGAGAATGGTATCATTTCCATCAAATCCATTTGCCATAAATCATCAACTCCCATTGTTTTATAACTACGATTTTTGAATTTCTTCAACATTGGTTTATTTAAAATGTACGCTATTTGCCCAGATAACCAATTCTGAGTTTCTTTCTTTGAATTAACTACTTCCTTCGCCAGTTTTCTTACACCACCAAAACCAGCGGGATGTTTTGTGTCTGTCCATAATGTTTCGATCCTTTTCACTGTGTTTCGATTTTTGGTTAATGTTTCCTTCATTATTACAACAAGTTGTGAAATATTTAAATCTAAATTATGTTTATCCGGTAATAAATTCTTGGTACCCATTAAGAAGTTAATGATGAAATTGCGCTTATTGCAGATAATACTATTGGTATTAATGCCCCCAAAAATCCACCATTTTGTTTATATATTATTTTTCGCATCAAACGACGATTCTTAGTGTTTACTAAAGATAAAAGTGATCTTTTATGCTTTTGTAATACAAGTTTTTTAACTTTAGTAATGTTTACATTACCACGAACTACATTAACAATAACTTCAACTAGATCATCTATAACAAATGAAGGGAACTTCTGTAAAATATTCATTCTTTTATTATTAGGAGCCTTCATCAAGGCATTAAAGTATGGTAGACTACGTTCAATTTTCATATTAAATACATTTTTCATCTAGTTGTTTTGTTTATATTTTAATCCACTTTTTATCTTTAAGAATCTTCTTACTCGTTTTTATTATTTTACGTTTAGTAACCCTTTTCTTTGTAACTTTTTTCTTTGTTGATTTTTCACGTTGAACAATAACATTTTTAAACGTCATTTCAAGTAATTATTTTCAAATTTCAATTTTGTTTATAAATCGTAACACCTATCTCATTGAAAATATCAGTTCTAATACGTAATTCATCAGGACATGTTGTGTAAAGTCAAAGAACAAATATCCGTGGGGAACATTTGTTGCATCTTGAAACAAATCAATTAAAGGTTTCTATCATTGGGATAAGCTTGTCAAGCAAGAAAATCTATAATGGTTGCATCTCGAGGGTTTTTAAAAATAACCAAGTATTGTACATTTAAATTACGAGTTCTATGACCGCCCCTTGATGAAACAAGTTTTGAGTAATGAAAATAACAGTAACTCCAATACGACGAGCAATTTTTGTAAATAACTCATTAAAATCCTTTTCTTTATTAGCTTCCTGGTATAGATCATCGATAATAATAACATCGCCTTGATGTAATCTAGATGAACAATTTTTATCAAATCCTTTAATTATTGTCATTTTCAATTTACAGAATTGATTTTGAGTAAACACATGTTCTTCGTCAGCTCCTCTATGCCAATATATTTTATTGAATTTTGATTTGAACAAGTTTGATTGTAATAAATTGCATACAAATAAAGTCTTTCCACAATCACTTGGTCCAAATACTTGATATAAAGCATCATTTCTTAATTCCATTTTATTATTAATTATTTATTTAATTGTTTATATTTGTTTTAATTTTTAGAATTACTTGAATTGAAATTATTTGAAAATGTTGAGTAACATAAATTATAAAGGAAGATATTCTATACCTAAATCTATATGAATTACAGAGAAAGGTGAATTATATCTTTGAACCAGAAATATTTCCAGCATTAAGTTTTCAAAAATATAATCCATCATGTGTCAATATATTTTCAAGTGAGAAAGTAGTAATACTCGGAATAAAATCCTTGGATTATAATGATTATAATGTTTCTCGCAACAAAAATTTACCATTTCACAGGGTTTTACATTGAAGTACTTCTCGAGATTCACTATGACAACGTTCAGAGATCTGGTGACCGATGTGTTGCAAATTGCATTGTTTGTAAAGATAGTATGAGAGTAAAATGTTCAAATAGATGTCCATGTTGCCACGATTTCAAACGTGACCAAACAATCCATATATTGTTGGCCGAAATGAGTAAAACGATATTACTCGGATATTTTTGATTTGAAAAAAAAATCTTTTTTATTTAATCTTTATTGTCAATAAACATATTTGTGTGGATTGAAAGTTTGTTATTTTTACAATTCAAAATTTATCGATGATTTATCTTTTTACATTGAAAAATTATTCTTTTAAAATTTTAAAAATAAATAAATTTTAAAAAAATGTTAATAATAATAAAATAAAATAATAATAATATAAAATTAATAATTAATTAAATAAAATTAATAATATTAAGCAAATAATTAAATGAAAATAAAACATAATTATTTAATTCACTTCATTAAAACAAACAATTTAGTTTAATAATAATAATATAAATTAAAAATAAATAAAATAATTGACTTGATTAAAACAAAAAATTAAATTTAATAACAATATAATTAAAATATAAATAAATAATATTATTGACTTAAACAAATAATTAAAGTAAATAAAAAAAATTCATGATTTTTAGTCGACAGGCAATTTAAGCCAATTTTATTTTTATGGGTTTTTAAGTATGAAAAAATACTTAGGCTTTTTATTCGATATTTTTAGGTTCTTTAATAAAGTTGTAACCAATGTTATTCAAAAATACTCCTCACTATAGTACGACCAATTATAGGCGATTTAAGCCAATTTTTTTTTAATTTTTTTTAGGTTTTTTAATCGAAAAAAAATGCTTTTTTATCATGAATTAAAAAATTTTTAAAAATTTTAAATTTGAACATTTAAACAAAAAATTATATTAAATAAAAATTCAATAACTAAAACAAATAATTTTTTTAAAAAAATTTTTAGGGGGGGTCTCTGTTTTTTATTTCAAGCTAAATATCTACGGGGCATAGTCCTCATATTACACTACTTTCTTACATTAAATGGACAGTATATTTTTATAATTTCTTTAAATAAATATTTTCTACTAAAATATTCCATTCCCCCCTATTTTATTCAATAATTCTTTATTTTCTATATAAATTGTCCATTTTTGGTCAAATTTTATGTTATAATGTTATATTTATGTAAGTTTTTTGCGGATCTTTGTGTAGATATGTTTATATTTTAATTTACTTTTATGTTCTTTGATTTTATATTCAAATATATTTTTTCATATATTTTAGGGTGTTTAGTTGATGAGTATAGATTTGATTTTGAAAATGCCTTGCTGTGTTTGCATGTTGTTTCCGATTCACTTACACAAAATCTTGTATTGGCCCAACACTTAAATTAATATTTATAATATTTTTTATATTTTTATAATTGATTTAGTTTTTGTGTTTATATTTTTCAATATTTAAATTGGAGAATATTCATTTGTTGTAGGTTACTGTTTTCACATATTTTTTTTACTCAGTCCTTACTTAACTAATTTGGAATTGTGGCAATAGATCTACTTTCGTCACAATGACGACTAATATGTTTCAATGTCATGATCATTCTAACGTCTTAAAAAATGTTGTTTATCTGGCACGACATCCGAGAAAATTTTGGGCAAAAAATTCAAATGGACGAAAATTTATCAAATATCGTACATTTAGAGTTAAATAAGACGAAAAATAATTTTAAAAAATAATAGAAAAGATTCAAAAAGATATAAAAAATAAATAAGATCATTAAGTAAGAATTGAAAAACAATAAAAACTAACAAAATCATCCAATTTATGAAATTAGTTCCAAATTCATCAAAAACGCTTATATTTTAGAAAATAACTATGAGAATTAAGCTTAAGATGTAATAAAAAACTTTGATAAAAAAGAATCATGAAAATCTGACAACTAGAGAAAATGTGATGAAATATGGTAAAAACGTGTATGTGTTTTGTTTTATTGCATCAAAAACATGTGTGTAAAACTCCTCTATATAAATCAATACCAGATCGACATAATTTAATATTATTTTTCAAAAAAATTACCAGACTCATCAATCATTTAGTTTAAGTAATAGGAAGTTATTTTTTGATTTTAAATTTTATAGTTAATTCCATATTATGCATAATGTCCATGAGTTAAAAAGTTTTAGGAAAAAATATTTTATTAGCGTTTGTAACATTCAATTCTATGTTTTGGTTGACATTTGTTTCAGGACAATATATTATAAAAAGAACTAAATGTTAATGTTGGAAAATTTCTTTATTTCTACACCAATTTTTTTAATTGAATTTTATTTTCAAAAAAGATTAACCAAATAGATTCTATGTCGGAATACCTTTCCCTTGTATCAATAAAGTTCTGTGGAAGCCGCGTTCTCATGGTACTTGATTTATGTATAGATGCCTCATAATCAAAGCTCCATTGTTTCACTAAGTTGAAATGGACCATTTTAATTACATCAAATATTGATTTATTATCGACATAATTTTTTGAATTAATTATTCACTATTATTAGTTATGATTAATTTTAGTTGCCAAAAAGCACATGTACACAAGCCAGAAAAATGATCTTCACAAAACTAGTTTCGAGCTAGTACTTCTAAGGAAAGGCACCAATAACGAATGGCAGTTTGATGGGTCAGATCTCTATCCAAGAACCTCAACGCCAGAACCTTAGTTGAGAGTGGCTGGTCATGAGAAAGGAATAAAATGATATAAATTCAAAGAAGAATATATATTATGAGAAGCCAGAAAGAAGAAATAATAAATCAAAATACTTAGATCCAAAGAGAAACCATTGTATTGGAAAAACCTGGCCTTAAATAATTCAGAAATTTATCCAACAAGCCAACAAAAGAAAAGAACAGATATATGAAAGATTCACCTCAGGTAGACATGTTGAATATGAGTACATAAGTTAATAATAACCAAGTTTAAATTCAAAAATCACTTTTATATTTAAAAGAATTTATTTTATTTATATTATGACTAATTTCACGACGCAATAATTTTAGGTACAATCTTGGAAATACAAAAACTCTTTTTTTCATGAGAGTTTTTTATAATTATTAATAACATTTTGATATTTTATTTTTATTCATAAATTTTCATCTCGGGAACAAATCAGTATCAGTGAAACTAGGATCTGCATAAGTAATCTCCCTTCTAAAAACGAGACCAATGATGCGAAGGTTGTGCATATTATTCTTTTTACTATTTATATCAACATTAAATTCATTAAAATTGAAATTTGATCGTTGATTTTTATTGCTTTAGAAAGAATAAACTTACTAAATTGCATTTGAAAAATAAAAGAAATCTTAATGATTTTCACTCCTATTATTATTTAAGTGTTAAATATTACGAACTCCAAAAAAATGTTTTATTGAATCCAAATCTAATAATAATTGAAAAGAATCCGTGAAGAGAGAAAATTGATTGTGGGGAAATTTTAAATAAGATTTGGACATTGAGACCAAAGCTAAGGAAGATTGAAAATTAATGATCCACTGAGATTTCAACAATTTCCAAATAGTTTGTTTTTGAATTTTTGATTGAGAGGAATTGGAATTGGCAAAACATAGAATTTGTTCTTGTCAAATCATGAAGTTCATACCATTGAGAACGACGAAGGATAAAGTCACTTCAAGAAGATTAATAAATAATATGATATTTATAGATAAAGTAACTGACCTGTTGCATATAAACTTTTTTATTTAACCAAACATTTTAAAAATTTCGCGTATTGCCATTGAAAGGCTTTGGATCAAAGTCAACGCACCGAATCCATGATCCGAAGATGCCATAGGATGGAGGAAACGCGGACGCGGTAGGAACAAGCCAAGAGGTTCTCACAGCATAATGAATTGCTCAAGTCACAGCATGCGTAGATGAAAGTAGAAATAGAGAAATTAAAAAGTGAAAATCAGCATTTAAGATTAAAAGAAGCAATCAGAAACGAGATCGGGAACCATTCAAGTACAAGGGCAATCGTCGATACAAACATCAGCTGGATTGTGCCAAGCTCCAGACAAAACAACCCATCATGCAATATAGATTTGACTCAAAACTATAACATAATAAATCTCATCCCAGCAATGTCGAGAAAGAAAAGCGAAGAAGGCTCAAAGCGGCCGATTTATCGGTCAAATGAAGAAGTTGGCACCAAATATCTTGGATTGAAATTAAATTGACCTTGTTTTGATTAAAACCTTTAATAAATGATTTGCTTTTTGTTCAAATTGCTAGTCGTTTTTGGAGTAAACATAAATTATTTCATAAATCGTATCATAAATTTATGAAAATCATAAATATATAAATCGTATCATAAAAATACCTAATTTGAATCAAAAATTAATAATTATTGAAATATTAAATAGGTATTACATAAGACTTGATGTATTTTTAATGGTTATTTAATCAATGTTTGGTTACATAAAGCTTTAATGTCCGAAATAATCGGTTGATTAGTAAGTTGTTAATGAATGTAAATCTAATTTTACACGTTTTGGTATCAATACTAAAAATTATGAGTTTTTATTAGTATTTAGATATTTTCAAAGCTCTTATTAAAAACAAAAGTTTATTTAGATATCATTAGTATCAACTTTACTGATATTGACGATGTTTACCAAATACGTGTTTGTAATAAATTTAGGTTTAACAATTGTTTGTCTTTTTTATTGTTGTGAAAGTTAAATTAAATTATTATTATCAATAGCATTATTATTACCATAACTGTGTGAATTTTGTTAGCATTAATTAATCCAGTATGAGTGAATTTTTAAAAAATATTGATATAAAACTCATGGATCTATTATTCTTTATCAATTTATATAGTGAGTCCATTGACTTTCATCAATATTTGTAAACCCAGTGACTTATTTTCAAAAAAACACTAAACCTAAATTAGTTGTTACAACGAATTTAGTTGATGGTATCGCTAATAATTTATAGAGTCGGATGAACTTGAATAAATTTGTAAATTAGTATTTTCAAATCCGAACTTGGTGAATCATTATCAAAATATTGGCTTTTTAATAGAATATAAACCAGTATATTTTAGTTGCTGTAAATTTCAAATTGTATAGAAATCGGTAGATATACATCTTGTATAATTTAGTTTTTTACATTTAGTTAAGTTGAAATTTTAAATTTAGTGAATTATTTTCTTAAATATTGAATTTTGTAAATTCTGTGTTCAAATAAAAGTTTTGAGTTACTTATTTATAATTTAATAAAATATCAATATACTTTAATTGTTGTAAACTTAAATTTTCATACAAATTGTTAAAGTTTTATGATAATTTTAATAAAATTATTCCATAACATACTACTGACAAAATTACCAATAAGCTAAATAATTTAAGATTGAATATTTATTTTAATACGAGTTTGATGTTAATTTATTATGTTTAGTGATTATTTTATAATTTTTTATGTAATAATATAATTAACAATTGAAAATTTCATTTAATAATAATTTTTTTATTATATCACATGCAAGTAATATAAATCAATGAGATCAAAGAAACTCTTACGTCTATATGAAGTAGGCAGTATAATAACATGAATAGTCGTAGATTTAGTCTTAGACGTAGTTGTAGCCGTTTTAGGTGATGATGGGTGTGGATCTGTGCGTATTGGTGATGCAATCGGTCATGCAAAACAGTGGAAACAAATCATCAATATTCACATTTCCATTATTTATTTTTACATATTTTCTTAAATAAATTTATTATGGATGTTAATTATTTTGAAATAATAATTAGCTATAAACAATAATATTAATTTACAGAGATTTGAAAGGATTAAATAGATTTTATTAATAATATTAATTGCTAGTTATTTTAAAGTGACAAATGCAAACAAGTCAATTATTATAACTGTGGAAAGTCGAAATAAAACAAGATGTATGTATCCAAATATCGCAGTGTTGAATGATATATTACAAATGATAGATAGGCTGATAAATTCTAGAATTCCCGTAAAACGATTAGCTGAAAGAATTGAAAATTTAGGTTAGAGGTTTCAAGTGAAATATGAGACTTTTAAAAATGCTCGAAAGAAAATGTATTACGATATTCTATATCTGAATTCGAACATTGGTATTATCAAAAATGAATTAAATAAATCATTATTCAAATTGGATCAAAATGGAAAGCTTTATGAAGAGTTGATTAATGAACTTCAATATAATATAAAAGCTTATTCATACAAAACAAATGATCAGTTCAATTGTATAATGAAAGAAGTTCGCTAAAGAAATCCTCAATATTTCCATTTAAAACTATTTTTCTTAAACAAAGATATTGCAACATAAATGCAATATCCATGCATAATTCTGATTGGTCGAATATAGTATAAATGAGCCTACACGTCCAAACATTTTTATAAAATCCCAGAAACTAAATTTTTTATACCTTTGTTGAATGAGCTGGTTGTTAATAATGGAGATGATGATGATATCATTAAAAATATAAAATTTATGGTCAACCGTACCAAGAAAATCGTAGAAGATATACCATTTGATCCCATTCTTAATTTGCAACATTAGTAAAGTAAATCGTATACAAACGATTTAATGCCAACACGTAAATCATTAAAAATGATTAAAACCTCCAAACTATTTTCATAGCCTGGTTAGAGTTTAAATATATGGCTAAGCCACATCAATTAACTTCAATTAATAAATAATAATATTGCCTCATTTCGAGGATGTCACAAAATATCATGATTTTTGGGCAAGATTCAGACTTAAAGGCGTTCAGTCATAATCTCTTGGATGGTAGCTACGTGCCATTGACCTTTCGATCAAGCACATTTACCAGTGATCCGAATAGTCCCATGATAGTCCCTGCTTCAGTCAAGCGCAAAGATAACATGAATGAGAATGAATGTAATTCTGGTAAATTTTTGAATTACCTATCATACAAAAATGCTCTACTAAAGCCAAAAGTAAACAGAGTCTTATCTCTGGTCATAAACATGGGTAATTATAATAATATGGGCAATAAAATGTGCCAATTAATAATTATCTGTTAAAAGGCTTTAATAGCCACAATGATTCAAATTCATCAAATATTAATAATTTTTCCTCTACCCCCATAAAAGATGCTGAGAATCTTGGACCGCATACTGTTTTTAAAGAACAAAAATCTCAACATTATATGAATTTTAAAGAGACCATGCATTCAGGTGCCACAATGTGCATGCTTCCTCCAATTATGGCAATAATCATTTAAGAGGCTTTAATAGTCATATTAGACTAAAATTATCAGATCAGATCTCTGTATTGAGCATGCAATCAAATGCCAACAATGTGCATGCCCAAACAATGGTTAAAATATTTATGGCAAAATGATTTAATAGCAATACTGAATTGACTGCTCCATATGCTGCTACTATGGTTTTGATAGAATACGTAGCTCATCAGCCTTTGGCCGATTTGCTTACTCGACAGTAGGCTCAGATACAAACATAAGTACAGTTTCAAAAGATACACTAACAAATTATACAAATAGAAATAGCAATACAAACACAATGCACATACCAAATAAGCACACACAAACAAATCCACACAAAACCGACAATGAGCTTAGTCAAATATTTAAGAACCAATTTTGGTATCAACTTAAAATACTATCGAGAAACTTATGGAACAGATTTAATACAGGTAGCAAATATATAGAGACACTAAAATTAATTAATACCGAAAATCAAATTACTAAATCCTGACACCAAACAATTACAATACCACACCTCTTCTTCTGCACCAACTTGAACCTTCCCAATCTATCTACCCGCTTGCCAACCTTTCGTATTATTTTCTCTGAAACTGACTCTGACCCAGAAGACTCTGACTCCGAATTTGATAACTCTGGCTACATTACCGAAATCGAAGCCAAAAATTATACCTTTACTACTTCTGCTACTACAAATATAACTAATCTCAACAATACACCACACCTTTCTTCCCAATCACTCTTCTCTCATTACAACACCCAACAAAACATTATCGATGAAACCTCCCTTACATCCACTGCGGATCCACTTACTCTGTCTGTGAACACCAACACTGAAAAACAAACAACATCAGAACTAACTACTGAACAATTCCATGCATCATCACAATCACTCTTTTCTCCTGATGACAAAAACGACTTATTAATCAAAGAAAGAGGCACAATTACTAATCCCGAACAATATCTTCACTCAGAGTCACTGGACCTCACTCAAAAGAGCTATCACCCAAATGACCTTAGAGATCACTTTAATCTAATTCATGCCATTGAAGTCACAAACATCTATGATGTTGCTAACACCAACAACGCTATGACCTCACAGCCACCAACACCAACCACAGAGACATCCCTCATCAAAACATCTGCTAACCCAATAAATAATATGCTCATATCCAACGAAACTATAATGGACATATCACCGATCACCCTCAGAACGCCTTCCCTCATCTTTCGTCTTGGCGCTGAGGGCTATGTTAAATGCACGGTGCCAAAATGTAAACACGACAAGATAGGTCCATTGATGCCATCAAAACAACTTGACCACTTCAAAAAGAGAGAAAAAGACCATAAGGAAAAATGACACATTCCTATGCCTGTTATGCGAGAGGAACAAAATAAAGCCTTTTGTCATTGCACTCACACATTGAAACACACCTAACCGAAAAAACCCAGATAAACCCATCCACAAACACATTATAACAAAACATAAAAACAAAACCTTTGATGACCCAAATAATGTCAAATGCCACTGTGGCATAACCACTAATCTCACTGATGTCTTAGTACATCACAACATCCACTCACCAACCTCTACAGAAATTATTATAGTGAATGAACCTCCCACACACATTCCTGTGACCACTTCCAACATAGGCTCAGATTGACTATCTCAGCACCAAATTTCTGTCTTTATGCTGAATTATGCTATCACATAAAAATTATCTTTATAGATTTTCTAATTTTAAAGTACAAATTTTTTAGAACAAAGACAATGAATCATCAAAATTTTCTCAATGTCATTTAAACAAATACCATGACTCACTCAAGGTCATTGGATGAGTCATCATATTTTTCAAGGTCATTTAAACAAATACCATGACTCACTCAAGGTCATTGGATGACTCATCATATTTTTCAAGGTCACTTAAACAAAGACCATGGCTCATCAAAACTTTCTCAATGTCATTGGATGACTCATCAAAAAAATTTCATATTATTTTTAAACATTTTTTAATTTTAATTTACTACTTATTTTTTATAAGTAGTATATATTTTGTATATTTATTTTATTTTTATTATTATTTTTATTATTAATTTTATTAATATTATTATTATTAATATTATTATTATTATAATTATTATTATTATTTTTAATCTTATTATTATTACTTTTTATTATTCTATTATTACTTATAAAAACTTTAATTATTATTATTATTATTAATATGCTTATTACTTATAAAAATTTTATTAATACTTATAAAAACTTTAATTATTATTATTATTATTAATATACTTATTACTTATAAAAATTTTATTAATATTATTATTAATACTTTTAAAAACTACTATTAATATTATTATTATTAATACTTATAAAAACTTTTATTAATAATATTAATATTACTTTTTAAAATTTTATTAATATTATTATTATTATTATTACTTTTAAAAACATTTATTAATATTATTACTATTACTTATAAAAACTTTTATTAATATTAATATTACTTTTTATTATTCTATTATTACTTATAAAAACTTTTATTATTAATATTATTATTACTTTTTATTAATAATAATAATAATAATATTAATATATATAATAAACAACTATATAAAAAACAACTACATAAAAAACAAAAACAACTTCATAAAAAAAACAATGAATTATTAATAATACATTAAAATATATATATTGTTTTTTACATGTAAAACATCTATAAAAATATAAAGTTATATTTCGCGTTTCGTCACGCTGCGGCTTTTGCATGAAATAATAATAATATTATAAAAATGTAAATTATAAAAAATTAAAATTTTAAAAATTTCATCTAAATTTCATAATAAAAAATGAAAACTATTACAAGTTTTCCAAAAAAATAAATTTGCAAATTAACAAAAACTGTTTTTTAAAAACATTTATTAATCAGATAACAACACGTCATCAATATCAATGTTATCTTCGTTAAAACCATCGAAAAGCTGTCCATAATCTTCATTATTGCTGATTTCTTCTGTAGAGTCATCAAAACTGGGGCTCGAACCACCGAAAAGCGGCTCATCCAAGAAATTAACTTGGTCACTATCTATTGCATCAACCCCAAAATAATGCCCAAATGCGATACTGGTATTTTTGCCCACCCATATCGCTATTCATCGTTATTACTCAAAACGATTTTACTGTTTCTAAATGTGTACAGCTGATGGTTCCGCGTCCCTATCCTACTTTGAGGTACTGTGAAAACTACGTTTTTATTGTAGCAATCCAAATAAGACTGATGTTTGATGTCAGTCCCCAACAACTTCACCGGCTTAGCCCTCATTGTATAAGATTTGCCTAATAAACTATAGCACTTGGGTCTTAAGAAAACACACTCCTTATACCCAAGCCCTTTACTTTCATCTTTAAATTTTCCTATCACAGAATCTAATTTCCTCGAGTATAAGGGATGTGCCGGGTCGTAATTTGAGGTATCTAAAAGGTTGTCTCTTATCATTGCCGACAAAGGAATGTCAAGCTTACAGTGCTTAACCTCAAGAAAAAACGAATCAGTGTCGCCGGCAACGATATTAATATCACAGTTAAATTCTGATCTATATTTTGCCAATTCATTATATTGTAATTGGTACATCCGCAGCTTAGACAGGTCTAGTACTGATTGGTCAATGTAGCTAGGCCTGTCTAAACATATAAAATCTTTGTTCAGATGAGCAGCAATCAAATCATCCACTATTTTAATGGACTTTTTGAAAGTCGGTTTTGAAGCATATACAATCATCTTTTCAGCTGAATTGCATAGCCTCAAATTCATCCGTTTTTTCAAATTCTCAACGGACTTCCCATATAGACTATTATTAAATAATTTATACAAATCTCTATGAAGCTCGCACTTTGAGTTTGAGCGTAAATCTGTATTTCTTTGTATATATTCTTTAAAAATAGGTGCTTGTTTAAATTTAATTGCCCTATGAATACACTCAACTTCCGCACCCAATTCTATATACATTTTGAGAAGTCTCCAGTGAAGAACATGGTTCCTCTTACTGTAATGAGTGAGCATTAACTTCTCAATTTTCGAATTGGGCGGGCACATTTTTTCCGGAGCAAGCGGAAAGTCATTCAAATACTGATGCACATGCTCAGGGATATCGATGTCAACTTCCATTGTATAACTATACGGAAGGAATTCAATATTTGCATTCACACATTCACTCAGCACATCATTCAGATTATCATGCACCCAAACAAAATCACCATACGGAAGGTTTTGGCTAAGTGCCCAACCATATAAATTATTAATGTCTATATACAAGAGTTCTGTATCTTCAGAACTTGCAACATGATGTTTGTTAACAAATGTTAACCCACCCCGTATTCAACCCTCATAGAAATTAAACATTTCCATGTCCTGCAAAAGTTCTATGGGTTCCTTTAATGTCATGAGAGCGGACGCCCATGACATTCCAGGAATTCCATAAAAATTCAGAGGTTCTAAACCATTGTAAGCAATAGCCTTTGCGCGAAATTGCTGAAAATAGTCTGCAAAGAGGAATACGTCTAATTTTAGGTAAGTTAACATGTAGTCTAACATTGTAGTGCAATTTTGCTGTGTCTAAATTAGTTGAGCAGTAGCATATTCATCATCAGATACAGAATCCTATTTTGGAGGTAGTTCATAAGTCGATTCAAGGACCTCTAGTGATACTGCAAAATCATAAGGAAAGATACCCTTTGCCTTAACTATAAGACCATCAAAAGCAGAACAAGTTAGAGGTAGATCAGTAAGAGTTTTCACTGCCTTGGCTAAAGAGCAATTTACAAATTGCATACTATCTATAAATCTAACAGCCAATTTCTTAATGTTTACAATCAAAGATATGAATTTCTCAGTTGTTGTAGGAATGATATTTAATTTCCAAGATGGAAATTTATTCAAACCATACTTTAAAATATGATGAAGGTCATACCCTCTCAAATTAAGAAAGACGATAGGTAACTGTTTACTTATTTTCCTATTAATATTACAGTTACGACAGACAACACCAAGATACTGACCTGTAAAATGATCATGGTCCTTAACCTTATTTCTAATAAGTTTTTTACAAAGATAGCAAGTTCTACATGCGATGAACTGCTGTTGCTCATTAGATGTAAGATTATTTATAGGTTTTTACCATGATTTTCATAATACGGTAGGACAATTGTGACAGCAATTTCCTCTACTTTCTTTAAAAATTCCAATACACATTCCAAGCCTATAAAACTGAAATAATGTGTAGTATTCGTGTAATTATTTATTAATAATAAGCCTGCTGATATCGGCATGTGTATTTGGTGATGTTTTACATCTTTAGGCAAAACAGCCTCAAAATCCGCATAAATTACGAATGGTGGGGTAATCATTTTAGAATAATTTTTATATATCAAATTTTTATTTTCAGGGAGCGTGTATAGGGTTGTTCCTATTTGATTTTTAGCGCACAAATGAACATGTGCCTTAAAGGTTTTATCATAATAAAAACCGTTTAAACAATGGGAACACCATTTTACACGAATTCTGGTGTTACATTCACTACTAGAATGACAATTCAGCAGTCTATTTAAATTAAAAATGGCGGTATAATGATAACTATCACCGTCTTGTAATAATAAAAGATTAATCGGGTTACCGCCGATAACCTTTGTTCGATGAATTAAGACAAGGTGAGGATGGTCAGGCACGTAATCAATATCATTCAATTGTTTAGAAGGGGTGTTGTTATATTCAAAGACATTGATTGCCAAATTTAAATCGCTATTGTTTCTCTCAAATTTGGGTATGCTACAGAGTCTCATTGGACAATCTGTAATTGGATCGTAATTCAATTCATCCATAAAAGTAGTGTAAGAAGAAACACGCTCCCTATTCTTTAAAACTATATCACGCTTTAAAATCGATAAAACACTATATATATAAAACACGAATGATCAGTGTTTTTAATATTTACAATAGCCTTTTTACCTACTAAAGATTCTTTGTAGGGATAAAACGATGTCCAGCTAATCGACTTACAGGATAATACGCGGTTAAAATAAAATCGATTTCGCGAATCTTAACTACGCGCCACCCACTTCCTAAATATGTGAATTTTTCGATTTTCTCATTTAACCGACTCACTCCATCAGCAAGAAAACTATCGGAAAAGACACACGCGATATTTGAAAAGAAATTATTTTTTATTTCCCCATCTTTTTCAAATTAAATGAGAGCTGTAAACTGGACTTTTACAAATCCCATTTTCTTTATTTCATTTTGTAATTAATTTACAAGTTTATCCGTTAGGGCGATTTGAACAAGGTTTTGATTTTCTAAATCAAATCGAATATTTTTACGGGAACCCCTTAAGTCAATCTCTATTTCAGGTTCATCGTTTACATTTATTTCATTATTTACCGAACCCCCTATTTGATTATATTCAGTTTCGTCATCACTAATCATGATTTCTATTTTTTTAATTTTAGCAGGGATACATGACACGATTTTATCAGCAGGTCTTTTTGATTTTTTATTATTTTTAGTAACAGTTGTATTATTGTTTATGTTTTTAGTAATTTTTGTATTATTTGTGTTATTATTTTTATTATTATTATTAATAACATTTTTCGCATTAATCATTTGAAATAATGCCTTTTTATTAATTTTAAATTGATTTAAATGTCTAGAGTGTTTCTTATAAAACTCTAGATATTCAATGTCTTGGGCGGTATTGCATTTAGGGCAAATAAAAAAGTCGATGCCATAGAATCTATGACCATAGTAACTTTCCATAGTCGTATGGCATTTCGAGTTATGACCAATTCCAGATTGGCAATAGTTTTTATATAATCGACCTGATAAATATGTAATTATTATCAAATGTTTATTATTATTTAAATCATATATGAATCAAATAATAATATATAAATGATGATAATTATTAACTATGTAAATATTTTAATAAAATTAATATTTCAATTCGTATTATAAATCCGATATTTCTATTATAAATCACATATTTCTATTATAAAATAAATCATATATTTCTATTATAAAAATAAATCACATATTTCTATTATAAAAATAAATCACATATTCCTATTATAAAAATAAATCAGATATTCCTATTATAAAAATAAATCACATATTCCTATTCTTATTATAAATAAGATATTTCTATTCATTTTATAAATTAAATATTTCTATTCATATTATAAATCAAATATTTCAAATCATATTTCTATTATAAAATAAATCACATGTTTGAATAACATTTCGTAAATAATTTATAAAAATTAATATTTCTATTCGTATTATAAATCATATATTTCTATTATAAAAATAAATCACATATTTCTATTATCAAAATAAATCACATATTTCTATTATAAAAATAAATCACATATTCTTATTATAAAATAAATCATATATTTCTATTATAAAAATAAATCAAATATTTCAAATCATATTTCTATTATAAAATAAATCACATGTTTGAATAACATCTCGTAAAATAATTTATAAAAATTAATATTTTTATTATAAATCAGATATTTCTATTCTTATTACAAATCAAATATTTCAAATCATATTTCTATTTCAAATCAGATATTTCTATTCTTATTATAAATTAATAATATTTAAAGTATTATATTATAATACTTTACATAATATTAACTTATACTCATTAAAACTATTTATATTCTTATAAATTAAGGATAAATTATACTCATTAAAAATATTAAAAAATAATAAAAATCTTACATTTTTTATATGGAATCACATCATCTTCACCAGAAACGGGCATCCATAGAAATGTGGGCATCTTCCCCAGAAATGGGGTCATCATCAATAAATGTTTCATCTTCCCCAGAAACGGGGGCATCATCAATAAATGTTTCATCTTCCCCAGAAACGGGGGCATCATCAATAAATGTTTCATCTTCCCCAGAAACGGGGGCATCATCAATAAATGTTTCATCTTCCCCAGAAACGGGGGCATCATCAATAAATGTTTCGTCCAAATCTACTAAAATGGTTTTTAAAAAATAAAATATACATTAAAATTTACCATCTTCGATAATCATAATATCATCTTCGCTATCACTAATAATAATTGTTTCGTCGATTACAATAACTTCTTGAACATTCTCTAAAATTATATTAAAATAAATAATAATAAAATTTAAAATTACCATTTTAAAATTCGTTAACACCGTCAATTTCATTTCGGATTTCGGTTATATTAAACCAATCTAGAAAATATAATAATAAAATTAAAAATCCTTACCAGTTTCATTCATAAAAAGTGCTCTTAAAATATTATTGTTTGGCATTTTGGCTCGAAAGTTTTGAAATTAGAAAATTTTGAAATAATTGTGACAAATTTAGAATTTGTCAATGTTTATAAAGAGAATAATATTTTCAGGATTTAGCCAATCACATTTTAGCAATACACACATATAGGTGAGAGATTTTTACGCATGCAGTCTATAACGTGTAGGCATGCTTTCTTTGTAAAACACATACAAACAAAAGTATGTATGTGTTTTCTTTATTCAGTCTTGAGTGTGTATGCATGCAGTCATGCACTTATCATGTGATGATCACACACTTATCATGCACTGTCTTTGTGATCACGCACTTATCATGCATTGTCTTTGTGATCATGCATTAGCTTATTAACATTAATTAAACACATAATAATAATAATAATAATAATAATAATAATAATAAAAGATTTTATAAGTAATAATAGAATAATAAAAAGTAATAATAATAATAATAATAATAATTATAATGATAATATTTATAATAATAATAATAATAATTAAAAAATATTAATAGTTTAAAAATATTAATAGTTAAAACATGACAATAATAATAAAACATAACAATAACAATAAAACATTTATTAAACATTTATTAAACATCAAACCGCTTGGATAATAACCAAGCTAAACAATGTTGACCACATGTTAAGGTCCATGGTTTTTGATACATAGTTTTATTATACACAATAGGTTTACTCATTGCTTGCAGTTTCGAAACCATTAAAGCCGGATAATAGAAACTCATAGGATCAAATACAAATATCTTGCTAGGTTTCATATATATTGCTAACCAATATTCTCCACCGAGATGAGATGATTGAGTATTGATGATTATGGCTTGATTATTACGTAAATATGGAATTTTATCTAGACGAAAAACCCCTAAAAATTCATGTCCTAGTATTTGTTTTCCAATTCGATAGACCTGAACAGAACTACATCAATAATAATAATACATTTAAAAACTTACTCCATGACAAATTATCATAAATTATCTATACATTTATACCAACATTTTCAAACCAATAATGTTCGTTCAAACTAGTAAAGTTTGAACTTTGTTCAAACCAAAACGGTTCTGTTTGCAGTTATTTGAACCTCATTTTCAAATACTCCATATATTACAACATGTACCGGTTCAGTTGTAGCTTTAGCAAACTTTATATTTAATCGTAAATTTCTATTTTGAGGTAATTGACTCTGATTTAAATCAAAATCGAGTGCCAAAACAAATGTAAAGAATGGATATTTGCTTTTAAAATCTTCAAGAGTTATACTACAATTAAGGTTTTTATCCAAATAACCCATATTTCTCACTATACTCTGCATATATGTAGCACAATAATTATCATTATCGAAATCTTGAGTATATGTTTCTCTATAATCACTATTTTTTGATAAAGTTAACGATGTTACTCCAAAATCTTTGAAAATTGAGCTCGATGGTAAGTATGATCCATTATATTGAGATTCACTTTGAAATGTTACCAATATAAAGTTGGGCATTCTTCTATCTCCAAATATTTGTTCCTTATAGAAAGAAGCTGAACATTTAGCAATAGCAAATTGAACGATTCACTTTGTTTTCAATGGATATATTGCATGCTTAGAATTAAGCCCCAATTGATGACCGGCTAATACAGAGGGCTCAACCCGAACTCTTCTCACCAATAATTTTGCATCAACTAATTGAAGAATTGGTGCTGTGCTAGTACTTGTTAATGATAATGCCGACTCAGATCTTTTCAATCTAATGTGTACATTAACACCTGGGAGTAAATATTTCGGTTGATCCATAAAATCGAGTTGTAATGATGAGCACATGGTAAATAATTTCGAGCCTTTAATTCACTTTTTCCTATCGTCATCACTACCATAGCCCACAGGAGTTAAACATGTATTTTTAGTATCGCTATTGTAATTTATAATAGTTTCCATTAGAGCTTTGTGAATATTTGTACTGTTACCACCCTCAATCTTGATATTATTAAATCCGAGAACTGCATCTTTAAAAAGTGTATGAAACAAGAAATTATTTGGTATTACATCACTAGGTTCACCTAACGGTTTTCTATCTTTATCTACAACTTTGATCTGAACAGTTAACAATGTATCATTCAAATCTAGATATTCAGTTTGGGAACCAAATATATAAAATTCAATATCAGTTCTACTATCCAAAATAGAATTCATCGGGAATACATCTACAAAGGCCCCAATTTCAATTACTGCTTGGGGAGATGGTCTATCAAATAAGCACAATTCAGATTTACCGCAAATCATTTTTGAAATATAGCTCCATGTCCTTTCATTCGTTTGTTTATATGTTTATAATGTCTTTTACGTTTTTGAGCCGGTGCAGGTTCTTGTCTTTGAAACATACCTGCAACACTAGGTAGAACTTTCACTAACTCGGATAATGCATTTGATTTCAGCGATGGTAATATTTTCTGCTCATTCATTATCACATCTTTAGCAGTTTTCATACCAAAACTACCAAGGCGTTTAAGAATGGGAAGTGCAAATCTACCAATTATTCTCAACCATCCTGATCCATACTGTTTACCAATAAAATATGGTAATTCGCCACCACTTTGGCTACCACTATACATACTAATAATATCGTTATTGGCCATCTAATTTACGAAAATGTAATGTCAAATGAGTTTTTGTATCTTTACTAAATTCAATAAATTTACCGCTATCATCACGAATATTTATTTCTATATTTTTATACATGATGTTGATACCGGTAAGTACATGGGATTATCGATATTTATATTGACAACTTCATCCTGGTCATGTTTATCAACCCAAACAGATTTCAATAGAAGAACCAAAGAATCACCAACAATTATAGGATCGATGATGTTAGTATATATGAACATTTGCCTATGAAGTTTTATTATTTTTGGTTTGCGTACACCAAAAGCACTTGTCCTATATGTTTGCTTATCTAATCCCAATGTATTAGCCAAATTTTTATCAAATGTAACTTCACAAATGTTATTATTCAGACTGAATTTACATATTCCATCTTTAACAAATTCAATAGTTTTAAATATATGTAAACAATTGAATGAAATATATTTATGCAACTCTTCAAGTTTTTCAATATATAAATCATTAGTAAATGTAAATGTATCTTCCACCTCATTAATATATGATACAGATATTTTGATGTTTTCGATTGTTACACTTTTCTCATCAAATGTTTTGAAAAGTATTAGGTATTCAGTACCAGGAACACCAACTACAATCCAATTTTCGCTAAATAGCACTCCATCAATGCCAATCCACTCAGCCAAACAGCCAGCTATCCCACCTAGATGTACAACAGCAATGAAACAGACAAATCCAATCAACTACCCACAAACCAAAATACCCAAATTTACTGACTTAGCTATACCAACATCCAATCCACCTACTATACCTCAAACTACCACCAACCAAACCACTAAATACCCGCCACCAATCCCCAAAAGAACCCATAAAACACCCTCATCAATTGAACCCCCTCAAATACCTACTAAAACCAAAAATAATGATAATAATAGTAATATAAAAAATAATTATAGTAATATTAATAATAGTATTAATGATAATGGTAACAATAATAATTATAATAGTAATAATAATAATAATAATAATAATAATAATAATAATGATAATAATAATAATCATAATAATAATAATAATAATAATAATAATAATAATATTAATAACAATATTAATAGTAATGATAATATTAATAATAACAAAAATAATAATGGTCAACAGAATGACCATCACACAAATAATGGTCAACAGAATGACTACAAAATTAATAATAATGGTCAAATGAATGACTATAATAAAAATTATATAAATGACTATCCGCCATTACCAAAAAAAATAAATAGTACGATAGATAACGCCCACCAAAAAGTTAGACTACCCTGTAAACACTATAACAATATTACCCAAACGAAAACCATAAATAGGAAAATTGAGGTTACAAATCATTTTAACATAACGCTTAGCTCCACTGACTTAATACTTCATACTTCAAAAAGCACAGACAAGCGTAATCCTTCAGCAATTCCACCAAAACAACCAGATATACTCTCGCTTCCATCCAATGAAAACCCAAACAACATAGAAATAACATATAATAAAAGAGATAAACACCTCTTGAATGAGATCAATAGAATTATCGACCACAAGCAGCAGCTTTCGTCTGACAACATTACCTCAAATCTCGTGAAGCAAATAAGTGACCAAAACCTAATAATCATAGAAACTCAACAAATGATACTAGACATTAATAAGAAAATTAACCATAAAAATACCGAATTGAATCCTAGCTTTGACATCGACGACCCTAACCCTGGCTTTGACATTAATGACCTTAAGTTCACTGAAACGCCTACTCAAGACACGAACCCTCTACCTATATTCCACCAACCTGACCCAAATAACTCAATCATAGAAAATGACTTTGATACCGACTCTTTAGGAGAAGTAGAATCCCCAAAACCATCTACATCAAGACTGCGCACTAGATCAGTTGACTTGGATGCCCATGACAGCACACCCTCTGACTTCTACGAACCGCTTCCAAACACCCTTGAATCTTCACAGTCACTCTTCTCTCCACCTCAAACCAAGTCAGTAGTTATGCAATACCCAGACATGTTTTCCTCCAAAGAAGCCCCAAACCTGAGCTGACACTTTGAATTGTACTTTGCCAGAGAACCAAACCCTGATAGATACGACATAGCTAACCATAATATCGCAATGACCACACAACCCCCTATTATACCTTCTGCAATTGATAACCCAACATCATCTGACCCTATCAAACACATCCTTCTCTCTAATGAAGAAATAATAACGCAAAACGCAAGATCTCCTTTCCTCCTTAGAAATAGAGACCCCATATTCAGACTTGGCAGTGAAGGTTACCTAAAATGCGTTATAAGTAAATGCAAACCCGGCAAAAAGATAGGACCACTGATGTTAGACAAGCAGCATAGCCACATGCACACTTATCACAATAGGACCATAAAGCCAACAGATACCTTCGACTGTCTGATATGTCAAAAAAATAAAAATAAGCTCACCATATACAACCTTAAAAATATCGAGGCACATTTTATAGACTTACATCCTGACAAACAAATCCCTGGCACTCGTGAGCAATACAACGACAAACGGAAAATATTAACCTTCGACCTTAACGAAGAAGGCACGCTTGTCTGTGCTTACTTAGATAGAAAGACCCCATGCACTACACACTTAGCTTATAACACTGACTTACTAGAGATTAAACGTCATATCACCACCAAACATAAGAAAAAGACATTCGACCCCGAGAAAAGTGTAAGATGCTACTGTGGCACGACTATAGATATTGATGACATCAAGACCCACTTCTCCACCCATAACTCCACTCCAACTATTGAAGAAATAGAAAACGACCCTCCAAATCATATCCCAGCGACTAAATCCGATATAGGCTCAGATTGACTCACAAAGCACCACATCTCCATCTTTATGCTTACTTATGCGACACTCCCCTCCACCATCTTTGTTGACAGTTTTATAGGTAAGGCATTTGTAAGCAAAAACTTTAAAACCTTCTTCTCTTCCTTTCCGTTTCACAAATATCCAAACTGGAATGACCTTCTTTGGCCCTTGAATCTCGAGAAAAACTTATGGGTACTCTTTTATATGAATAAGACCAAACGCATAGCCACCTTTCTTGACCCCACCTGCGAAACTAGCACTGAAAAGCACCATAGAATGACTGAGTCCATAGCAAATGTACTGACCAACTTACAAAACATAATAGATAAGATCCCAATTAAGATAACTGAACTCTCCTACCCGCAATGCCCGCTAATTAAAGATTCCGGCTTTTATATCTGTCACTTCGCCACCTGCCTAATTAAAAACTCAAACATTACGCTACCCAATATAGGAGAAATTAAAGAAAAATTAAATAAAACTATAATTAAAATAATTAATAATAAAAAAGATGTCTCTGACATTACTAAATACAAACCATTTATTAAGGATTTAATAACACAAATAAGAGATAATTGTATAATGCCAGATGACAGCCTAAAAAAACTTTATAGGATCCATGAAGCGACTAATCCTAAGAAATATAAGACCAAGCACGCAGCTCCGAATTTCTTAACTAACAAGAACAAAAATAAATTAATATTCGAGCTACGGCAAGGCTTTGATCTTAGGCAAAAAGTCACTATAAGTAGGATATTTAACCCCTTGAGCAGTATAAGCACCACACCTACCCAAGCTGACCTAATTAATAACTTTTTAAAAGAACCCAAACACATGACCAACATATTACACAAAGAAACACCAATCCTATCCCCGGAATACAGATCGCATATGAAGATTGAAGATGAAGAAATGGAGAAAGCCTACAGTCAACTGGACACCAGTTCCTCTCCAGGCAATGACAAAATTACTTATTCTGACGGGAGGAAAATGGACCCAGATTTCGAATACCTGACGAAGCTATTCAACCAGATCATCAAGAATGGACGAAGCCCGACGACATGGAAGACCTTCAGAACCAAACTGATCATAAAACCGGGGAAGGAACATGCACCGCATGAAGTATCCTCTTGGAGACCTCTTGCCATCCTTGACACAGCTTATAGATTCTTTGCCTCTATCATAAACAACAGGCTATTGTCCTGGATAGCGACGAACAATCTATTAAGTAGGAACCAGAAGGCAGTAGGTACTCCAGATGGGTGCGCTGAACATAACACAGTTATCTCTCTGGCAAAGGAATGGGCAGTCAGGAATGGGTCGGATATAAACATCGTGTGGCTAGACCTCGCCGATGCTTTTGGAAGCATCCCCCATAATCTGATATGGCATACTTTGTCGAGATTGAAACTGAACAAATCGACAATAAACCTCATTAAAGAAATGTACACAGATTGCTACTCAATATATGAATGTGAAGACAAAAAAACTAAGGAAATAAAAGTAAACAATGGCGTTAAGCAGGGGTTCCCAATGTCCATGACCCTATTTAGCTTATCCATTGACTTTATACTTAGGAATATTCTTCTTGACCACCCACTTATAATTAATAACTATAATATAAGTATAATGGCATATGCCGATGACATTGTTTCAATTTCAAAAAATAGAACAGAAATGAGAGCAATGCTTAAAGACATAACCAAATATACTGAAATGATCACCCTAAAATTCAGACCCAATAAGTGCGGATATTTTCAGCTTAAGCGCAACCATACTGACCCCTCTCTTAAGTTATATGATGAAAATATTCCAATAATAGGAGAAAACAACCTTTACAAATACTTAGGGATAGACTTTGGCCAAAAAGGCAAGCATAGCATAGATGATACTCTTGACCTAGCACTTAATGATACCGAGAAACTTTTTAACTCTGACTTACATCCTGCACAAAAAATACAGGCGTATAAGACTCATATTCACTCTCGCCTAGTATTCATCTTTAGGAACTGTCACGTGAATCACATGATATTAGATAGCAACCGCAATAAGATAGTACAGCATAGGGAGACACAGTTGGGTTTTGATCAAAAAATAAAACGTAAATTGAAAGACACCTTACAAGATATCCATCAAAATCTTAATAATAACTTTCTATACGCCAACATTAAAATGGGAGGTTTAGGAATAGTGCCCAGCATTGATGAATACTTCATTCAGAGTGTTGCCCACCTCATTAAGATTTTAAACTCCAGAGATACTAAAATGAAAGAATTTATAATTAGGGAACTCATAGCAATTACCCAAAGTAGATTCCCAAACCAAACAGCAGATATAGATTTATCCCTAAGATGGTTGAACGCGGAAATTAAGGGGGGAAAATATGTTCCTAAGACAATTTTTTCAAAATTTTGTAACTCCATACGTAGGATAAACGAAAAATTTAATATTATTATAAAAATCACTACAGTTAAGGAGCGTTTTGAACTAGAGATAACAGGGAAAAACTTTAAAACCACCATTGACAAAGACTCCCTTAAAGAAACATCAAATATAATTCATGACTTAACTAGCGAATGGTATGCTGATCAATGGTTCATAATGACTTGCCAAGGACACGTAGCTAGGACTATAGGGGGCAATAGGCAATCAGCATACCTTACCAAGCATAGTGCACTGAATGACCAACAGTTTTACTTTTTGATCAAAGCCCGAAATAATAGGCTAAGCTTGAACTATAACACCCATAGAGTTAAGGAAAGCGCGAATACTTCATGTAGGCTTTGCAATAAGGAACCTGAGACCCAAGCGCATATCTTTAATCACTGTACTCAGACCTGTAATGCTAGGAGAAACAAACACAATAACGTGATGGAAAAAGCTAGTGAGTATCTTATTTCTAAGGGGTTCCATGTAGATGTCGAAAAACCACCCCCGGCATCGAAACGCGACTACGACCTGACCTCATTATAAAATCAAAAAGAAACAACCTAATCCACATTTTAGACATCAAAGTCCCGTATGACCAACTTATTAACTTTGATAACGCCAAAGAGGACAACTATAAAAAATATAAAGACCTTGCCCTTGAAATAGGTAAAGTTAATAACTGCCATACAACAGTAACAGCGTTAGTAGTAGGAACACTAGGGTCATGGGACGATGAGAATGATAGAACACTAACCAAAATAGGACTCAATAAAACAGAGATTAAAAAATTAGCAAAAATATGTATGACCACTGCAGTCATTTCCAGCTACAGAATATACATGGATCATGTAACCAATAGGATAAACAATATAGGTACACAAAATTGATGCCTCAAGCACTAAGTGCTTAGACGCACAAATACCTGTTTAGCGAAATATCATCCATAACTTTCAACCTTGTAACCAGTAATAATAATAATAATAATAATAATAATAATAATAATAATAATAATAATAATAATAATAAAAATAATAATAATAATAATAAATAATAATAATAATAATAATAATAATAATAATAATAATAATAATAATAATAATAATAATAATAATAATAATAATAATAATATAGAAAGGATGATACTTCGTTAATAGGTAAATAAAACTTTAATAATGTACCTACATGTACCTAGTGGCATATTATGCTTATTAGTGCATCCCTACAGATGAAAGAAGATAAAAAATGTTACTTGGGGTATTACATACTTCCAAGTACATTAGTAAAATAATAACAGTAACACAAGATAAGGTTGGGTTATTGATGACACTAATAACCTTGTGATACGAATGATGTTATTAAATAAAAGTGAGGTTAGAAGCATTGGATGCTTGCTAGCCTGCACCCTCTTACCCATTAACAGCACAATAATGGGTACGAGTCCACATAGTTCCCAATAGAGCACTAGCACTTAGATGCCACTGCCTATTTAATTGGAGGACAATGGGTTGATATTTAGCCAATATCATCACATCAGCAGACATAACCATTCAGAGGTATGTCTGTGAAGCATCGCTTAATGATGCTCAAAACTAGGCTCTGAACTGGCACGGTCTTGAGGAGGGGATTGGTGGGAGTGCTGTCTACTTGGGCAGAGTATTGTGATGGCTACTGATGATCCCTATGGGGAACTCGGTATAATTCTCTAAAAGTAGAAATATAAAACCAGTTGAAACTTTCACGTTTCAACTTATCCTTATGGATTATACCTACTCTTTGGTGAGGTTGGTAAAACCAAGCTTGGTGACAATGCTAAGCTTATCACAACCCATTCGCTTGGCATCCTCAATACTTTCAAACTTTATTGTAAATGGAATATAATCACAACTAACATTCAATCTATCTTTGAAAAACATGCCACAATTTTCATCTAAAATCTGATTCGGAATATGACAATATCGTTCAAAATTATTGATTGAGAAAATACCACTACAGGTTTTGGGAACACGTTTCTTGTAACCGATTTTACAATGACTATAAAATGGGAATGTATTGTACACAAATGTAAAGTCTTGCAAAGCAAACTCCCAATTTCCATGTAAATAAATAGGATTTTGAAGATCAACCATAAATTTACTTGCTTGATTTTCCGGATGGATTAGTGGGCAACTATTACTCGGTAAAATTGTATAGAAACTCATTTTACTAGATTTTTTGATGATATTCATGAGGGTTTTTGATATCCATGCCATTTGACATAGTATTGTTTATCCTTACCCACAATTTTAGTTTTCAATATTTTCTGAATTCTGAACACTGTAGGTTTGGAAATAACTTGTAATTCCTGTTCATAGAATTTCCTTTGTATTACATTGTTATCACTATCTTTAATAACATACATTACAGAACTCTGTTTAGTATTAATTTTAATAATTTGAAATACTTCATCACTCCAATTACTATCGAAATTTTTGATGAAAGGTGAAGCAGATATTTTACTAATTCTAACGTGATCACCGACTTTATATTTAGGTTTTGTAATAGCAACTGTTTTAGACCGTACTCGTGTTTTCGAGCTGATATCTACGGGTCTCAAACCATTCAGACCTATGTGATGAATTATTATAACTAACAAGTATTTTCGGTAATACATTTATCCATATTTTATTACCTTGATGCACGAAATATTTCTTCAATCTATCCCTCAATGTCCGGTAAAATGTTTCAACATGTGCGGCTTTGTACTGAGAATGTACAGAATAATGATTTATTTTGAGACGATCCAGGATTTGCTTAACTTTACTATTGTGGTGGGTTTCTGGGTGTTGATATTTTGAAACTATGTGGTTGTTACCCAGGTGCCCCATACAAATATTCTTTCGCTTACCACTCGGCACCCGTTGCTAAGCAACGTTGGAACTGTGTTCGAGTGGGTAGATCGTCCGCAAAAAGTGAGCGCTATTGCTAATGCTATAATTGACCGAACGATCCTTGGGTCCAATGACCTACCGATAGAAGGTATGTGCTCGATTTCAATTTTTAGGTCCCATTATTCTCCTATCTCTGTCAAATGTTAACCTATACTCTCATATCATTCATTGTTATGTCCATTCCCATAGTCCTTCTTATCGTTGTCGTGTTGATGATTATTCTTTGGCCTGTGCACCCTTTGTTATGTTAAATATTCACACAGTATCTCTCTTACTCTTATCCCTATTTTAACCACAATGTTCCCTATCACGTATTATTGCTTGCCTTATCATTGATACTATTATATGTATTACCTTTATTAATTGTTACTACTATTACCTTTATTATTATTTTTATACTATATATAATTACCATTACAGTTATTATATTACTACTATTAACATCATAATTTTTATCATTACTATTATAGGTACCATGATCATTATTATTATTATTATTATTATTATCCTCATTATTATTATCATTATTATTATTATTATTATTATTAATAAATAATTAAATAAATTTGGCAACGATTTAATTAAAAGATAACGCCAATAAAAAACCTTTCGTACGATATATTTCGATAGTACAGCTATCATCTTCAGGTACTCAAAACCAACTAAAAATATTATGAATTAACATTTAATTTAAACAAATTATTTTTTATTAATTTAATTTTTTAATAAATAAATATTTTTAAAAATATATTTTAAATTAATTTTAAATTTTAAATTTTTTTACTTATATTCTAATTTTTAAAAATTAATGTAATTTAAAATTTTCAATTATTTTAATAATATTAAAAAAAACAAACATGATTTAACATACGTAAACTATTTAAAAACATTCAAAACATTCGTAGTCACAGCACTCTGCACATTAATATTTGGATCCAATGACCTTATCAGCAATGCTTCACATATCACTCGTTCCCAATAACTATTAAAACTTCTCAACAAAATTCTAAAATCAGACATTCCTATATCACTTTTACAGCCTCTATTGTGTTCACTAATATTGGTCAAACCCTTCAATCGACAATGCTCTAGAACTCGAGTACAGAGATGACGGGAAGTCTCTCCAATGTATGTGGCATTACACCCATTACATGTAAATTGATAAACGAGATCAGAACACAATCCAACCGGAGTTTTTGATTTATTAATAAACATATTGCGTACCTTACACGAATTAGAGACGATCTTATACTCTAAATTTCCTATCAGTTTACCCAACTTCCTCTTATAATTTGTAAAGCCTTCATAGTACGGCAATACTAACACAAATTTAGGCTCAATTTTTTTATATCCATTTTTACCATCATCCAGATCAACACTCAATTCAAACCCATCCGACAAATTACATTCAGACTTTCCACAACATGGATCCTTAGGATTTTTAATCAATTTATCAACAGTTTCTTTTGTCATCAACAATAAAAATGATTTAGAATATCCATTCTTTATCAACAACTCAACCAATTTATCAACACTTTTTACCGAATTAGCAAACGTAGAAGATAAAGACCATGAACGATAAATCAATCCTTTCACCATATTTCTCTTATACTTAAATTCACAAAAGCTTTCTGGAGAAGTATAAAGACCAGTATCAGTTGGTTTTCTATAAATCTCTGTCTCATACTGTTTATCTTTGCGTTGAATTAACAAATCCAAAAACGCAATTGATGACTTTCTCTCCGTTTCACATGTGAATACAATGTTTTTATGTAAACTGTTCATAAAATGCAAAAACGGTTCTACATGTTTCTGGTTTTCAAATATAAGAAAAATATCATCCACATACCTTTTATAAACAAAAGATTTTTCAAATTGGAAAGAAGCAATTTTCTTTTCCAAACTAGCCAAAAATATTGATGCCATCGATGGTGCTAAAGGAGAACCAATAGCGACTCCATCTATTTGTTGATACCATTCATCATTGAAAAGAAAATTGACATTTGAAGTAGCAAATTCAAGAAGTTTTTGAAATGCCCTTCTATCCAAAATGTGATGTTCCGAATCATTTTCATTCCACAACGTACAGCATAAGTCAATCGTCTCAACCAGTGGCACATTCGTAAACAAACTACAAACATCAAACGAAACCATAACATCATTCATACTTCGTTTTTGTAGCTTTGCAATACAAGAAACAAACTCAAAGCTATCCTTACATTCAAACTCTGATCGCATTAACGGTTTTAATAATCCATCTAAAAACTTTGCTATTGTATACTGGGCAGTACCAACCATCGACAAAACTGGTCTCATAGGTACACCATATTTATGGATTTTTGGTAGCCCATATAGTTTAGCTGGCTGCGATCCTATTGGACGAATAGACTTACCTACCTCTTCATCAATAAGCTTCTTCTCAATAAAACCATTTAACATTTTTTGAACAAACTCTTCATCCTTAAGAGGAGGCAATTTTCCATTCTTCCGACCCTTTGGCAATTTCACAAACTTTTATATATATAATAAATATATAATTTTTTTTTATATATAATAAATAAAATATATAAAAGTTTAGAAGAAGAATTAGAAATTAATCAAATTATATTTCAGGTAGTGATATGATTTTAGTTGCATTTGAAAAAATAGACTTTCATTTTTGGAAAACAATTTCATTTGCACCAAAATCATATATTCCAACTCTTAGAAGTATAAGTAGTAAATATATTATGTTCAAAATAATGATGATAAATGTTTTCAATGGGCAATTCTTTCAGCTTTACATCCACAAAAAGATCATTCATATTTAGTATCAAAATATGAACCAATTACAAATGAATTTATATGACCAAATGATTGTAATTTATGGAAACAAGATAAATTTTCAATTAATTAAATAGAAAAATTTGAGAAATTAAATAATCTAAGAATAAATGTTTGGGTACAAGAAAATTCATTTGAAAGAAAGATTTGTCCATTATATATATCTCCAATGGATAATATTGAAAAAACTATTCATCTATTAATAATTAATAATTTAAATATATATCATTATGTTTGGATAAAAGATTTCAAATGGATTTTCAAATCAACAATTTTCTAAATATGCAAAAAATATTCATACATGTGAAAGATGTTTTAGGCATACTACAACATTAGATATGAAATTAAAACATGAACGACTTTGTAAAGAAAATAAACCTGCATTAATAAAAATGCCATTAAGATTGAATAATAAAACCCAACAGAAGTAAAATATTTTGATGCAACAGCATTATATTCAGGTATAATGACTCAACATCTATTTACTGAAGAATTTAAATGTAGAAGAATAACTGAATCATTAATTAAAAAAATCTTAAAAACTCCAAAAGATTCAGATATAGCATATTTTGTTGAAGTAGATTTAGAATATCCTAAACTGGTCTCATAGGTACACCATCTTTATGGATTTTTGGTAGCCCATATAGTTTAGCTGGCTGCGATCCTATTGGACGAATAGACTTACTTACCTCTTCATCAATAAGCTTCTTCTCAATAAAACCATTTAACATTTTTTGCATAAAACTCTTCATCCTTAAGAGGATGATATTTCGTATATCGTACGAAAGGTTTTTTATTGGCGTTATCTTTTAATTATTATTATTATTATTATTATTATTATTATTATTATTATTATTATTATTATTATTATTATTATTATTGTTATGATTATTATTATTATAATTACTATTATCCTTACTATTATCATTATTTTTATCAAGTTTTCCTTCATTATTTCTCAGCTTTATAAAATATTTTCTTGTATAAAAATTTAGTTGTAATCCATCTGTATCTTTCCGGTTTTCGAAAAAGTATTTTTGTTGATTCGAAAAATTTTAGCAGCGTTCCGCCCTTATTTTACGGTTTTATCCTTATTCTGCAGTTTTCGATAAAGTATTTTCATCGATTCGGAAAATTTGAGCACGTTCCGCCCTTATTTTACGCGTTCCACTTTTACTTTACTATTTTCAATAAGTATTTTCATCAATTCGGAAAATTTGAGCAGCGATCCGCCCTTATTTTTCAGTTTCATAATAATCTTATACCAACCGTTGATTCGCATTTCACTTTTATTTTTCTATTTTCTATAAGTATTTTAGTTGATTCGGAAAATTTGAGCAGCGTTCCGCCCTTATTTTACAGTTTTTTATGATAAGTGTTTTAACTATTTCCAAAAATTTGCGCTGCGTTCTGCCCATATTTTCCATTTCAATTTAACATTTTTATTTAATTCTTATTTAAAAACATTATTTTCATGATTTTGGTCGTTTGGATTAATCTTTTTCCGATGGCTATTCATTTTAACTGTTGCAACGATTTCGCAATTTTCCCTGCTACCCATTCCTTCTCTTTATCCTTACGATCTATATATGTTCATGTTATATTTAATGAGTGCCCACTGGACTACTCGGTGTTAGATATTTTGAGCCGATTGTTGTTAAAAATTTATGTTAATTTTACAGGAAACGGATGATGAAGGAGCAGCCAAAGGACTACTCATTTACCCTCCAATTTCCCCTATGTACGGATAATATTGACGTTCCAGCTCCTGCGTTCCACACGCCGGAGCCTTCACGGACACGAAATCATTGGCGATAATACACGCACTTACACGACTTGCGGTTGTATGTTTGATTTTAATCACTTGCAGTTTTTTGTGGCTGTGGGCCGTAAAAGGAGTAAATGAAAATTACCAGATCCATTGGGTAAAAGTCTCGAATGCATGAAACAATTTTCGGAAATTTGTAAACATATAATAGAAATTAATAATCCATAATTCATCCTATATTGTAAATTCGTAATAGCATAATTCAACATCAAAAATCATATATTGAAAATTAACAATCTGTATCATAATTTACCATTAACAATTCACAGCATAATGCATAAAAATTTGCAACATAATCCCTTAAAAATTCTAATCCATTGATAATCCATTAATATTTCGTAACATAATTCCATTAATAATTCGTAATTTAATAAAAATTCATCAAAAATTCGTAACCTAATCTATCGATAATCCATCCATTAATAATTCGTAATGTAATCTAATAAAAATTAAAAATTCGTAACCTAATCCATTGATAATCCATTAAAATTTCCATTGATAATCCATCCATTAATAATTCTAATAAAAATCCCAATCAATAAGTGCACACTAATACAACCGGTCTCCCAGTGAGACGGAAAATTGAAATTCTAACCAAGTTAGAAATAATACTGTCGAATAATATTTAGTTTAATTTTAGTTCTAGTACTTGTGCTTGCTAATTTGTGAAAACACGTCAGTATATATACCTCCAATTTGGCCTTAACCTTGCGTGTTAATTTTATTGCAATTAAACAAAATTCGACCTTGAAATTATTTGTGTTATCTAAATTAAATTTTTATTAATTTCTTAATTTAAATTGGTAATTTATTTTTAACATTTTTTAAATAAATTTATTCAACCAAAAAATATTTTATTTTTATTCATTTAATTCATTAATTTTTACTTTTATATAAATGGTCATTTTACGGTCGAATTTTCTTGTTATTATGTTTTTTTTATGTAATTTTAGTGCGGTTCTTGATGCATTTTGTATTTATTTTAGTTTACTTTTATGTTTTTGATTTTATATTTATTTATATTCTCTCAGATTTTAAAATGTTTAGTTGGTGTTGTATATTGTATTTTAAGTTATCTTGGTGCTGGGTTTTCGTGTTGTTTTACTGATGCATTTAAACAATTCTCAAGGCTATCTGTGTGCTGGCCCAACAATTGTATAACTCCTTGCCTATAATAATAATAATAATAATAATAAATTATTTTAACTTTTTTCTTACTCTTTTTAATAATTTTTTTCGAAATTAGATTCATTGCGGGGTAATTCTCAGCTATTAGTTTTTTAGATGGTGTATAACTGGTTTTTGGTGGAACACGTGTCTTTATTGTCTTTTTAATACTTTGTCTAAGTTTTCGGATATTTTTAAGCCTAGATTTCATAAACATTTTTACATGTTAAAGTTTTCAACTTTGTTTATATACCATGGCACCTTCTTTATTGAAAATATCTGTTTTTACCCGTAAATCATCATTGCATTGTTGTGTGAAATCAAGTAATATATATCCATGTGGTGATTTTGTAGCATCTTGAAATGCACTGATGAGAAAATTACGATTATTAAGGTATGCTTGTCGAGCAAGAAAATCAATAACTGTCGCATCTCTAGTATTCTTGAAAATAACTGAATATTGAATATTTAAATTCCTTGTTCGATGTGCGTGACCCTGATGAAATAGATTTTGAGTAATAAAGATCACAGTAACACCAACATGTCTACTGATTTTTGTGAATAAATTATTAAAATCCTTTTCTTTATTAGCTTCCTGATACAAATCATCAATAATGATGACATCACCTTTCCTTAAACGACTTGACCAGTTTTTATCGAAACCCTTTACTATTTTCATGTTTTTCAATTTACAGAAATTATCTTGAGTTAATTCCATGTTCTTCATCTGCACCCCTATGCCAATAAATCTTGTTGAATTTTGTTTGAAATAAATTAGATTTCAGTAATTTACACACAAACATAGTTTTACCACTACCACTTGGGCCGACGATTTGATATACAGCATCATTTCTTAATTTTATTATTAATTTGTATTATTATAGGTTTTGTTTATATTATATGATTTAATGAACTCGTCCTAAAAATCATATATATAGCTTAATATTTCTTTATTGTTTAATTATGTTATCAAATATAAATTATAAAGGAACTTTCGATGTATCAAAAATGACATTTCCAATTGGTAAACCCCAGCAAATTGTTGATAGGAGTGGAAAATACCCTATAATATTTTTCAAATCAGGTAAATGCAGAATCATGAGATGCAAGAAACCTTTAGATGTCAATAAATTACAATATAGAATAAAGGAAATTAAAATACAGTCAATTACGGTTATTATGGATATGGGACAATCTATAAATCTATACAACATGTCAACAAAATGTCTTTGTATGTTCGAGCCAGAATTATTTCCTGCGCTGAGGCATTTAAAATACAACCCAATGTGTGTTAACGTGTTTACCAGTGGCAAAATAGTCATATTAGGGTTGCGAAATCTAGAGTATAAAAATATTGTTTGTGACATACAAAATGAAATCACGGGATTGGTCGATATCTGATTGGCTAATGATTGATTAAAACAACTTGGTTATTCATTTCATTTCATTTTTAAAATGGAAAATATTATGATGACTACAAGCACTAAATTAACAAAGAAAGAAATAGAAAACTACGGTAAATTTATTATTTATTATTATTAATATTATTATCATTGTTTCCAGATAAATATCAGGCCGTGATGTTAGAACGGTTGTTCTTTTTCTACCCACAACTTAGATCAATAGTGAAAGACCAGCCAGAATCAAGCATTCCAGATCTGGTATATGAAACAACTAATATTTGGATCTTCAATATCATAGATCAAGCTCTATAGGATATAAAGCTTGATCGACGAGCTAAGGAGATGGAACCCGAATACCCCTGTATTCTGGGTTGCAGCTGCTATGATTTTCGATACCAGCGATATGTCGAATGGTGCCTGGCGAAATCCGTTAGGAATTCATCTAAATATCAACTTTTTAGAAAATAAATGTTTGTTATTTTATTTTTGTTTTGTTTTGTTTTGGTAGTACTAGTTTTATTTTTGTGGTGGTAACAATAATAAATGTTTTGTATTTTATTTTGGTAGTATTAGTTTTATTTTGGTGGTGGTAACAATAATAATAATAATAATAATAATAGTGACAATAATAATAATAATAGTAATAATAGTAATAATAGTAATAATAGTAATAATAATAATAATAATAATAATAATAAATGTTTTGTATTTTATTTTGGTAGTAATAGTTTTATTTTATGGTGTTAACAATAATAATAATAATAATAATAAACACGTGATAATAATAATGCATTTTATATAGATGACAGATGTATGTAAAATCATATACAAACTCCATGGGTTAATTCACATACAGTTTTATGTATTTTGCATTCACGCACTTATCTTGCACTTATCATGCACTTAACATGCATTGTCTTTGTTATAATCATATACATGATTCTGATTGGTTAATCATTATCTGTCAATGGTATAAAAGCGCGTCACCACCTTATAAAGATCATAAATCAAACATGACCAAGAAAATAAGTGTCCAACCAGTTCAGATGTTCCACAATTATAAAATGTATTTTTTAAAGGAGCCTATCAATATGCAATTGGCAAATCCAGTCAAACTCAATAAAACTCAATTTCAATCTCTTGCTGGGACTCTCTCAATGTTAGATATCAAGGATATTGATAATACATTCAAAAAGATCAATTCCAATTTAAAATGCAATGAAAATGCTTTCTTCACGAGTCAATATACCAGATATTATGATGCATTTACAGAAATAGGATTCAAAGAACAGGAAAACTGGTATATAACAATAGCAATCCAAGGATATAAAGCTGATCAAAATGATGTGCTTTCTCCAATCTGAAAAAATTGTTACTGCTAAACTTTCACAATTATTTTAATGTGTAGTGTTTAGTGTTTAATAAATGTATTAATGTTTTCTTTGTTATTCTATAAACAAAATTATAAGTAGTTTTAAAATAGTTTTAAAATGATGTCTGAAAAAGGTAAAATATAAAATATAAAATAATTAATTAATTTCGTTTAGAATATTTAATAAACTTTTTGTTTGATAAACTCGAAGAAATAACCAGTGTAAAAATTAGAGATATGTTGACTCTAGTTGAAGCATTGAGTAAAGAAGATTCATGTTGTTATTCTGGATGTCAGAGTGATGATACTGAAATTGTTAATGATGGAGAAATTAATACTGAAATTATTAATGATTCTGAAGAAATTATTGATGATACACTTATTAATGATGAAGAAAATAATAATGATACTGAAGATACTACCGAAATTATTAAAGATGAGCCGACCGAATTTAAGAATTGTATTGACCATGTTATAGAAAATATTATGATAGAATATTGTGGTGATGAAGAATGTTCATGTAATAATCAATAAATCTTTAAAAATGTAGTTTTTATTAATAATAATAACAAAGAAATATTTATTAAAATCTATGATAAACTTTATTACATAAATATAAAACAGATGCTCCAGTTAATAGTTTTAATAAAAATTTGCAATTTTCGATATAAATATCAGAGCGTTTGGCTTCTGCGGCAACGAATAATCGCTGTCTATCCACCGTTTGTTTCTACCCACGGATCAATTTTTGTTTCTATCACCTAAAAAATGATAAATTAAGAACAATATAAAGTAATATACCTCTATAGACCATTGGAAATAATTTTCATAGTCAGATCCAGATTTTAATATCATGTGTTTCATATACATCAATCCTACTATTATTCGCATCCATTTATTATTTTCATCAAACATGTAACTAAATATCGACTGGAATGACTTCTTTCTCTCCAATGTTGGCAAATTGAGAATTTTTTCATAATCAAATGGAATGTCTTCTACGATTTTCTCGGTACGGTTTACCATGAATTTTATGTTTTTAATGATATCCTCTTCTTCTCTATTATTAGAAACCAGCTCATTCAACAAAGTTATAAAAAATTTAGTTTCTGGCATTTTATAAAAATATTTGAAATTGTAAGCTTATTTATACTATATTCGACCAATCAGAATCATGCAATACTAAGAAAATATGTAAAAATATATAATGGAAATGGTAATGATGATTTGTTGGCACTGTTTACTTCTTTCAATTTGTTGTCACCACTGTTAACTGGTTGTTGTAATTTCATTATACGATTGAACTGATCAGTTGTTTTATTAGAATAAAATATTATACTATATTGAACTTGATTCAACATTTTTTCATTAGGTTTACGATTTTCTTTCAATTCGAATATTGATTTTCTTAATTCATTTTTGATAATACCAATGGTCTTATTTAGATATATAATATCATCATATAATTCGTTTTTAGCTCTTTTTAAAGTCTCATATGTATGTTCAAATCGGAATTCTAAATTACTCATTCTTTCAGATAATCTTTTGACTGGAGTTTTTAAATATCTAGGCCTATCTATCATATACAAAATATCCATCAATACTGCTGTATCAAGACATACACATCTTGTTGAATTTTTACCTTGAACGGTTACAACAATTGAGTTGGCCATATTAAAAACTAATAATAATAATAAAATTTCTTTAATCATTTTTAAATCTATATAAATTAATATTTATTGTTTATAGCTAAAAGGTTGTGTGTTTAGCTTTTCATTGGTCTAAATTAGTATAAAAGTAATTGTTATTTCAATTTTTATCATTATAATGGATGTACCGAGCGCAGTTCAAGTCATGGTCTTTATTTAAATTACCTTGAAAAATTTGATGACTCATCCAATGACCTTGAGAAAATTTTTATAAATCCTGGTCTTTGTTTAAATTACCTTAAAAAATATGGTGACTCATACAATGACCTTGAGAAAGTTTTGATGACTCATCCGATTACCTTGAAAATTTTTGATGATTCATGGTCTTTGTTTAAATGACCTTGGAAAATATGATGAGTCATCCAATGACCTTGAGAAAATATTGATGAGTTATGGTCTTTGTTTAAATGACCTTAGAAAATATGGTGACTCATCCAACGACCTTGAGAAAGTTTTGATAACTCATCCGATGACCTTGAAAATTTTTGATGAGTCGTGGTCTTTGTTTAAATGACCTTGAGAAAATTTTGATTAGTCATGGTCTTTGTTTAAATAACCTTGAGGAATTTTGATTACTCATCCAATGACCTTGAGAAAATTTTGATGAGTTATGGTCTTTATTTAAATGACCTTGAGGAATTTTGATTACTCATCCAATGACCTTCAGAAAATTTTGATGAGATATGGTATTTGTTTAAATGACCTTGGAAAATATGATGACTCATCCAACGACCTTGAGAAAAAATGGATGGGATATGGTATTTGTTTAAATGACCTTGGAAAATATGATGACTCATCCAACGACCTTGAGAAAATGTTGATGATCCTTCCAACGACCAAGAGTGAGTCATGGACTTTGTTTAAATTACCTTGAGAAATTTTTGATGAGTCATGATCTTTGTTTAAATGACCTTGAGGAATTTTGATTACTCATCCAATGATTTTGAGAAAATTTTGATGAGTTATGGTCTTTATTTAAATGACCTTGAGGAATTTTGATTACTCATCCAATGACCTTCAGAAAATTTTGATGAGATATGGTATTTGTTTAAATGACCTTGGAAAATATGATGACTCATCCAACGACCTTGAGAAAATGTTGATGATCCTTCCAATGACCTTGAAATTTTTTGATGAGTCATAGTCTTTGTTTAAATAACCTTGAAAAATATGAGGAGTCATCCAATGACCTTGCGTAAGTCATGGTCTTTGTTTAAATTACCTTGAGAAATTTTTGATGAGTCATGATCTTTGTTTAAATGACCTTGAGAAAATTTGATTACTCATCCAATGATTTTGAGAAAATTTTGATGAGTTATGGTCTTTGTTTAAATGACCTTGAGGAATTTTGATTACTCATCCAATGACCTTGAGAAAATTTTGATGAGTTATGGTCTTTATTTAAATGACCTTGAGGAATTTTGATTACTCATCCAATGACCTTCAGAAAATTTTGATGAGATATGGTATTTGTTTAAATGACCTTGGAAAATATGATGACTCATCCAACGACCTTGAGAAAATGTTGATGATCCTTCCAATGACCTTGAAATTTTTTGATGAGTCATAGTCTTTGTTTAAATAACCTTGAAAAATATGAGGAGTCATCCAATGACCTTGCGTAAGTCATGGTCTTTGTTTAAATTACCTTGAGAAAATTTTGATGAGTTATGGTCTTTATTTAAATGACCTTGAGGAATTTTGATTACTCATCCAATGACCTTCAGAAAATTTTGATGAGATATGGTATTTGTTTAAATGACCTTGGAAAATATGATGACTCATCCAACGACCTTGAGAAAATGTTGATGATCCTTCCAATGACCTTGAAATTTTTTGATGAGTCATAGTCTTTGTTTAAATTACCTTGAAAAATATGAGGAGTCATCCAATGACCTTGCGTAAGTCATGGTCTTTGTTTAAATTACCTTGAGAAATTTTTGATGAGTCATGATCTTTGTTTAAATGACCTTGAGAAAATTTGATTACTCATCCAATGATTTTGAGAAAATTTTGATGAGTTATGGTCTTTGTTTAAATGACCTTGAGGAATTTTGATTACTCATCCAATGATTTTGAGAAATTTTTGATGAGTCATGATCTTTGTTTAAATGACCTTGAGGAATTTTGATTACTCATCCAATGACCTTCAGAAAATTTTGATGAGTTATGGTCTTTGTTTAAATGACCTTGAGGAATTTTGATTACTCATCCAATGATTTTGAGAAAATTTTGATGAGTTATGGTCTTTGTTTAAATGACCTTGAGGAATTTTGATTACTCATCCAATGACCTTCAGAAAATTTTGATGAGTTATGGTCTTTATTTAAATGACCTTGAGGAATTTTGATTACTCATCCAATGACCTTGAGAAAATTTGATTACTCATCCAATGATTTTGAGAAATTTTTGATGAGTCATGATCTTTGTTTAAATGACCTTGAGGAATTTTGATTACTCATCCAATGACCTTCAGAAAATTTTGATGAGATATGGTATTTGTTTAAATGACCTTGGAAAATATGATGACTCATCCAACGACCTTGAGAAAATGTTGATGATCCTTCCAATGACCTTGAAATTTTTTGATGAGTCATAGTCTTTGTTTAAATAACCTTGAAAAATATGAGGAGTCATCCAATGACCTTGCGTAAGTCATGGTCTTTGTTTAAATTACCTTGAGAAAATTTTGATGAGTTATGGTCTTTATTTAAATGACCTTGAGGAATTTTGATTACTCATCCAATGACCTTCAGAAAATTTTGATGAGATATGGTATTTGTTTAAATGACCTTGGAAAATATGATGACTCATCCAACGACCTTGAGAAAATGTTGATGATCCTTCCAATGACCTTGAAATTTTTTGATGAGTCATAGTCTTTGTTTAAATTACCTTGAAAAATATGAGGAGTCATCCAATGACCTTGCGTAAGTCATGGTCTTTGTTTAAATTACCTTGAGAAATTTTTGATGAGTCATGATCTTTGTTTAAATGACCTTGAGAAAATTTGATTACTCATCCAATGATTTTGAGAAAATTTTGATGAGTTATGGTCTTTATTTAAATGACCTTGAGGAATTTTGATTACTCATCCAATGACCTTCAGAAAATTTTGATGAGTTATGGTCTTTATTTAAATGACCTTGAGGAATTTTGATTACTCATCCAATGACCTTCAGAAAATTTTGATGAGTTATGGTCTTTATTTAAATGACCTTGAGGAATTTTGATTACTCATCCAATGATTTTGAGAAATTTTTGATGAGTCATGATCTTTGTTTAAATGACCTTGAGGAATTTTGATTACTCATCCAATGACCTTCAGAAATTTTGATGAGTCATGATCTTTGTTTAAATGACCTTGAGAAAATTTGATTACTCATCCAATGATTTTGAGAAAATTTTGATGAATTATGGTCTTTATTTAAATGACCTTGAGGAATTTTGATTACTCATCCAATGATGAGAAAATTTGATATTACTCATCCAATGACCTTGAGAAATTTGATGATTATCTTTTTAAATGACCTTGAGAAATTTTGATTACTCATCCAATGATTTTGAGAAATTTTTGATGAGTCATGATCTTTGTTTAAATGACCTTGAGAATTTTGATTACTCATCCAATGATTTTGAGAAAATTTTGATGAGTTATGGTCTTTGTTTAAATGACCTTGAGGAATTTTGATTACTCATCCAATGACCTTGAGAAAATTTTGATGAGTTATGGTCTTTATTTAAATGACCTTGAGGAATTTTGATTACTCATCCAATGACCTTCAGAAAATTTTGATGAGTTATGGTCTTTATTTAAATGACCTTGAGGAATTTTGATTACTCATCCAATGACCTTGAGAAAATTTGATTACTCATAATGATTTTGAGAAATTTTTGATGAGTCATGATCTTTGTTTAAATGACCTTGAGAAAATTTGATTACTCATCCAATGATTTTGAGAAAATTTTGATGAGTTATGGTCTTTGTTTAAATGACCTTGAGGAATTTTGATTACTCATCCAATGACCTTGAGAAAATTTTGATGAGTTATGGTCTTTATTTAAATGACCTTGAGGAATTTTGATTACTCATCCAATGACCTTCAGAAAATTTTGATGAGTTATGGTCTTTATTTAAATGACCTTGAGGAATTTTGATGACTCATCCAACGACCTTGAGAAAATGTTGATGATCATTCCAATGACCTTGAAATTTTTTGATGAGTCATAGCCTTTGTTTAAATTACCTTGAAAAATATGAGGAGTCATCCAATGACCTTGCGTAAGTCATGGTCTTTGTTTAAATTACCTTGAGAAATTTTTGATGAGTCATGATCTTTGTTTAAATGACCTTGAGAAAATTTGATTACTCATCCAATGATTTTGAGAAAATTTTGATGAATTATGGTCTTTATTTAAATGACCTTGAGGAATTTTGATTACTCATCCAATGACCTTCAGAAAATTTTGATGAGATATGGTATTTGTTTAAATGACCTTGGAAAATATGATGACTCATCCAACGACCTTGAGAAAATGTTGATGATCCTTCCAATGACCTTGAAATTTTTTGATAAGTCATAGTCTTTGTTTAAATAACCTTGAAAAATATGAGGAGTCATCCAATGACCTTGCGTAAGTCATGGTCTTTGTTTAAATTACCTTGAGAAATTTTTGATGAGTCATGATCTTTGTTTAAATGACCTTGAGAAAATTTGATTACTCATCCAATGATTTTGAGAAAATTTTGATGAATTATGGTCTTATTTAAATGACCTTGAGGAATTTTGATTACTCATCCAATGACCTTGAGAAAATTTTGATGAGTTATGGTCTTTATTTAAATGACCTTGAGGAATTTTGATTACTCATCCAATGACCTTCAGAAAATTTTGATGAGTTATGGTCTTTATATAAATTACCTTGAGGAATTTTGATTACTCATCCAATGATTTTGAGAAATTTTTGATGAGTCATGATCTTTGTTTAAATGACCTTGAGGAATTTTGATTACTCATCCAATGACATTCAGAAATTTTTGATGAGTTATGGTCTTTATATAAATTACCTTGAGGAATTTTGATTACTCATCCAATGATTTTGAGAAATTTTTGATGAGTCATGATCTTTGTTTAAATGACCTTGAGGAATTTTGATTACTCATCCAATGACCTTCAGAGAAATTTTTGATGAGTCATGATCTTTGTTTAAATGACCTTGAGAAAATTTGATTACTCATCCAATGATTTTGAGAAAATTTTGATGAATTATGGTCTTTATTTAAATGACCTTGAGGAATTTTGATTACTCATCCAATGACCTTGAGAAAATTTGATTACTCATCCAATGATTTTGAGAAATTTTTGATGAGTCATGATCTTTGTTTAAATGACCTTGAGAAATTTTGATTACTCATCCAATGATTTTGAGAAAATTTTGATGAGTTATGGTCTTTGTTTAAATGACCTTGAGGAATTTTGATTACTCATCCAATGACCTTGAGAAAATTTTGATGAGTTATGGTCTTTATTTAAATGACCTTGAGGAATTTTGATTACTCATCCAATGACCTTCAGAAAATTTTGATGAGTTATGGTCTTTATTTAAATGACCTTGAGGAATTTTGATTACTCATCCAATGACCTTGAGAAAATTTGATTACTCATAATGATTTTGAGAAATTTTTGATGAGTCATGATCTTTGTTTAAATGACCTTGAGAAAATTTGATTACTCATCCAATGATTTTGAGAAAATTTTGATGAGTTATGGTCTTTGTTTAAATGACCTTGAGGAATTTTGATTACTCATCCAATGACCTTGAGAAAATTTTGATGAGTTATGGTCTTTATTTAAATGACCTTGAGGAATTTTGATTACTCATCCAATGACCTTCAGAAAATTTTGATGAGTTATGGTCTTTATTTAAATGACCTTGAGGAATTTTGATGACTCATCCAACGACCTTGAGAAAATGTTGATGATCATTCCAATGACCTTGAAATTTTTTGATGAGTCATAGCCTTTGTTTAAATTACCTTGAAAAATATGAGGAGTCATCCAATGACCTTGCGTAAGTCATGGTCTTTGTTTAAATTACCTTGAGAAAATTTTGATGAGTTATGGTCTTTATTTAAATGACCTTGAGGAATTTTGATTACTCATCCAATGACCTTGAGAAAATTTGATTACTCATCCAATGATTTTGAGAAATTTTTGATGAGTCATGATCTTTGTTTAAATGACCTTGAGGAATTTTGATTACTCATCCAATGACCTTGAGAAAATTTTGATGAGTTATGGTCTTTATTTAAATGACCTTGAGGAATTTTGATTACTCATCCAATGACCTTCAGAAAATTTTGATGAGATATGGTATTTGTTTAAATGACCTTGGAAAATATGATGACTCATCCAACGACCTTGAGAAAATGTTGATGATCCTTCCAATGACCTTGAAATTTTTTGATAAGTCATAGTCTTTGTTTAAATAACCTTGAAAAATATGAGGAGTCATCCAATGACCTTGCGTAAGTCATGGTCTTTGTTTAAATTACCTTGAGAAATTTTTGATGAGTCATGATCTTTGTTTAAATGACCTTGAGAAAATTTGATTACTCATCCAATGATTTTGAGAAAATTTTGATGAATTATGGTCTTTATTTAAATGACCTTGAGGAATTTTGATTACTCATCCAATGACCTTGAGAAAATTTGATTACTCATCCAATGATTTTGAGAAATTTTTGATGAGTCATGATCTTTGTTTAAATGACCTTGAGAATTTTGATTACTCATCCAATGACTTGAGAAAATTTTGATGAGTTATGGTCTTTATTTAAATGACCTTGAGGAATTTTGATTACTCATCCAATGACCTTCAGAAAATTTTGATGAGTTATGGTCTTTATTTAAATGACCTTGAGGAATTTTGATTACTCATCCAATGACCTTGAGAAAATTTGATTACTCATCCAATGATTTTGAGAAATTTTTGATGAGTCATGATCTTTGTTTAAATGACCTTGAGAAAATTTGATTACTCATCCAATGATTTTGAGAAAATTTTGATGAGTTATGGTCTTTATTTAAATGACCTTGAGGAATTTTGATTACTCATCCAATGACCTTCAGAAAATTTTGATGAGTTATGGTCTTTATTTAAATGACCTTGAGGAATTTTGATTACTCATCCAATGACCTTGAGAAAATTTGATTACTCATAATGATTTTGAGAAATTTTTGATGAGTCATGATCTTTGTTTAAATGACCTTGAGAAAATTTGATTACTCATCCAATGATTTTGAGAAAATTTTGATGAGTTATGGTCTTTGTTTAAATGACCTTGAGGAATTTTGATTACTCATCCAATGACCTTGAGAAAATTTTGATGAGTTATGGTCTTTATTTAAATGACCTTGAGGAATTTTGATGACTCATCCAACGACCTTGAGAAAATGTTGATGATCATTCCAATGACCTTGAAATTTTTTGATGAGTCATAGCCTTTGTTTAAATTACCTTGAAAAATATGAGGAGTCATCCAATGACCTTGCGTAAGTCATGGTCTTTGTTTAAATTACCTTGAGAAAATTTTGATGAGTTATGGTCTTTATTTAAATGACCTTGAGCAATTTTGATTACTCATCCAATGACCTTGAGAAAATTTGATTACTCATCCAATGATTTTGAGAAATTTTTGATGAGTCATGATCTTTGTTTAAATGACCTTTAGGAATTTTGATTACTCATCCAATGACCTTGAGAAAATTTTGATGAGTTATGGTCTTTATTTAAATGACCTTGAGGAATTTTGATTACTCATCCAATGACCTTCAGAAAATTTTGATGAGATATGGTATCTGTTTAAATGACCTTGGAAAATATGATGACTCATCCAACGACCTTGAGAAAATGTTGATGATCCTTCCAATGACCTTGAAATTTTTTGATAGTCATAGTCTTTGTTTAAATAACCTTGAAAAATATGAGGAGTCATCCAATGACCTTGCGTAAGTCATGGTCTTTGTTTAAATTACCTTGAGAAATTTTTGATGAGTCATGATCTTTGTTTAAATGACCTTGAGAAAATTTGATTACTCATCCAATGATTTTGAGAAAATTTTGATGAGTTATGGTCTTTATTTAAATGACCTTGAGGAATTTTGATTACTCATCCAATGACCTTCAGAAAATTTTGATGAGTTATGGTCTTTATTTAAATGACCTTGAGGAATTTTGATTACTCATCCAATGACCTTGAGAAAATTTGATTACTCATCCAATGATTTTGAGAAATTTTTGATGAGTCATGATCTTTGTTTAAATGACCTTGAGGAATTTTGATTACTCATCCAATGATTTTGAGAAAATTTTGATGAGTTATGGTCTTTGTTTAAATGACCTTGAGGAATTTTGATTACTCATCCAATGACCTTCAGAAAATTTTGATGAGTTATGGTCTTTATATAAATGACCTTGAGGAATTTTGATTACTCATCCAATGATTTTGAGAAATTTTTGATGAGTCATGATCTTTGTTTAAATGACCTTGAGGAATTTTGATTACTCATCCAATGACCTTCAGAAAATTTTGATGAGATATGGTATTTGTTTAAATGACCTTGGAAAATATGATGACTCATCCAACGACCTTGGGAAAATGTTGATGATCCTTCCAATGACCTTGAAATTTTTTGATGAGTCATAGTCTTTGTTTAAATAACTTTGAAAAATATGAGGAGTCATCCAATGACCTTGCGTAAGTCATGGTCTTTGTTTAAATTACCTTGAGAAAATTTTGATGAGTGATGGTCTTTATTTAAATGACCTTGAGGAATTTTGATTACTCATCCAATGACCTTCAGAAAATTTTGATGAGATATGGTATTTGTTTAAATGACCTTGGAAAATATGATGACTCATCCAACGACCTTGAGAAAATGTTGATGATCCTTCCAATGACCTTGAAATTTTTTGATGAGTCATAGTCTTTGTTTAAATTACCTTGAAAAATATGAGGAGTATCCAATGACCTTCGCGTAAGTCATGGTCTTCTGCTTTAACATTACCTTGAGAAATTTTGATGATTATGGTCTTCTATTTAAATGACTTGCGGAATTTTGATTACCATCAATACCTTCAGAAAATTTTGAATAGAGATAGGTATTTTGTTTAAATGACCTTGGAAAATATGCATGACTCATCCCATCGACCTTGAGAAAAATGTGATGACCGTTCCAATGACCTTGAATTGTTTTTGATAAGTCATAGTTCTTTGTTACATAACCTTAGAAAAATAGAGGAGTCAATCATGACCTTGCGTAAGTTCATGGTTTTGTTTAAATTACCTTGAAGAATTTTTGATGAGCTCAGCTGATCTTTGTTTAAAAAATGACCTTGAGAAAATTTGATTACTTCATTCCATGTTTTGAGAAAAATTTGGATGAATTAGGTCTTATTTAAGACGCTTCGAGGGACTTTTGATTATCATCCAATGACCTGAAGAACATTTTGGGATACTCATACCAAATGATCTTTGAAGGAAAATTTTGATGAGTTATGGTCTTTATTTAAATGACCTTGAGGAATTTTGATTACTCATCCAATGATCTTCAGAAAATTTTGATGAGTTATGGTCTTTATTTAAATGACCTTGAGGAATTTTGGTTACTCATCCAATGACCTTCAGAAAATTTTGATGAGTTATGGTCTTTATTTAAATGACCTTGAGGAATTTTGATTACTCATCCAATGACCTTGCAGAAAATTTTGATGAGTTATGGTCTTTATTTAAATGACCTTGAGGAATTTTGATACTCATCCAATGAACCTTGAGAAAATTTGATTACTCCATAAATGATTTTGAGAAATTTTTGATGAAGTCATGCTCTTTGTTTAATGACCTTGAGAAAATTTGATTACTCATGCCGCCATGATTTTGGAGAAAATTTTGAATGGAGTTATGGTCTTTATTTAAATGACCTTGAGGAATTTTGATTACTCATCCAATGACCTTGAGAAAATTTTGATGAGTTATGGTCTTTATTTAAATGACCTTGAGGAATTTTGATTACTCATCCAATGACCTTCAGAAAATATTTGATGAGTTATGCTCCTTTATTTAAAATGACCTTGAGGATTTTGATTACTATCCAACGACCTTGAGAAAAATGTTGATGATCATTCAATGACCTTGAAATTTTTGATGAGTCAAGCCCTTTGTTTTTAACAAATACTTGAAAAATTATGAGGAGCATCCAATGACCTTGCGTAGGTCATGGTCTTTGTTAAATTAACTTGAGAAAATTTTGATGAGTTATGGTCTTTATTTAAATGACCTTGAGGAATTTTGATTACTCATCCAATGACCTTGAGAAAATTTGATTACTCATCCAATGATTTTGAAGAAAATTTTTGATGAGTCATGATCTTTGTTTAAATGACCTTGAGGAATTTTGATTAATCATCCAATGACCTTGAGAAAATTTTGATGAGTTATGGTCTTTATTTAAATGACCTTGAGGAATTTTGATTACTCATCCAATGACCTTCAGAAAATTTTGATGAGATATGGTATTTGTTTAAATGACTTGGAAAATATGATGACTCATCCAACGACCTTGAGAAAATGTTGATGATCCTTCCAATGACCTTGAAATTTTTTGATGAGTCATAGTCTTTGTTTAAATTACCTTGAAAAATATGAGGAGTCATCCAATGACCTTTGCGTAAGTCAATGTCTTTGTTTTAAATTACCTTTGAGAAAATTTTTGATGAGTCATGATCTTTGTTTAAATGACCTTGAGAAAATTTTGATTACTCATCCAATGATTTTGAGAAAATTTTGATGAGTTATGGTCTTTATTTAAATGACCTTGAGGAATTTTGATTACTCATCCAATGACCTGAGAAATTTTGATTACTCATCCAATGATTTTGAGAAATTTTTGATGAGTCTGGATCTTTGTTTAAATGACCTTGAGAAATTTTGATACTCCATCCATGAATTTTGAGAAATTTTGATGAACGTATGGTCTTTGGTTTAAATGACCTTGGAGGATATTTGATTACTCATACCAATGACCTCTGAGAAAATTTCTGATGAGTTATGGTCTTTATTCTAAATAGCTTGGGATTTGATTACTCATCCAATGACTTCGAAATTTTTGCATGAGTTATGGGGGTCTTTATTTAAATGACCTTGAGGAATTTTGATTACTCTCAATGACCTTGAGAAAAATTTGATTACTCATGAATGTTTTGAGAAATTTTTGATGAGCATGATCCTTTGTTAATATTTGATTGAGAGATATTGATTAATCATCCAATGATTTGAGAAAATTTTTGATGAGTTATTGGTCTTGTTCTAAATGGAATTGAGGAATTGTTGATTAATCATCCAAATGCCTTGAGAAATTTTTGACTGAGTGTATGGTTTTATTTAAATGACCGTTGAGGATTTTTGATTCTGCATCAATGACTTCAGAATTTGATGAGTATGGTCTTTATTTAAATGACCTTGAGGAATTTTTGATGACTCATCGCACGACTTGAGAAATGTTGATGATCCATTCCAAGACTTGAATATTTTTGATGAGTCCATAAGCTTTGTTAAAATTACCTTGAAATAATATGAGGAGTCATACAATGACCTTGCGTAAGTCTGGTCTTTGTAATTACTGTTGAGAAATTTTGATGATTTATTGTCGTTTATTAAATGGACCTTGAGCAATTTGATTACTCATTCCAGATGACCTTGAGAAATTTATTACCCTCAATGATGTTTGAGAATTTTTGATGAGTCATGATCTTTGTTTAAATGACCTTTAGGAAGTTTGATTACTCTCCAATGCTTTGAAGACAATTTGATGAGTTTGGCTTTATTTAAAATGACCTTGAGGAATTTGATTACTCATCAAAATGTGTTCAAAGGACTCTTCAGAAATTTTGATGAGATATGTGTATCTGTTTAAATGACCTTGGAAATAATGATGAACTATTCAATCGACTTGAAGAATTTGTTTATAGATTAGCTTCAATGACCTTGAAATTTTTTTTAAGATAGTTCATAGTCTTTTAGTTTAAGATAACTTGAAAAAAATAATGAGTCTCCATGGACCCTTCCGCGAGCGTAAAGTCATAAGGTCTTTGTTCTAAAATTATCCTTGAATAGAAACTTTTTGATGAGTCATGATCTTTGTTGCTAAGATGATTTAGAGAAATTTGAATTATCTCATTCATCATGATTTTTAGAGAAAATTATGATGATTTGGTGCTTTCTTTATGAACTTGGAGGAAAATTGATTACTTCATCAACTGACTTCAGAAAATTTTGATGAGTTATATAGTCTTATATTTCAATGACATCGAGGATTTTGTATTATCTCATCAATGACTTATGAGAAATTTTGTTACTCATTACCAATGATTTTTGAGAAATTTTGATCGAGTCATGATCTTTTGTTTGAAATTAGTACCTTGATGAGATTTTGTTGATCGTCCTCCAATGCTTTTGAGAAATTTTTGATGTAGTTATATGGTTTGTTTAAATGACCTTCGAGGAATTTTGATTACTCATATTCCAATTACTTCAGCAAAATATTTGATGAAGATATGGTATTTGTTTAAATGACCTTGGGAAAATATGATGAACTATCATCCAACGGACCTGAGAAATGTTGATGATTCTTCCATGAACCTTTGAAATATTTTTGATGAGTTTTCATTAGTCTTTTGTTAAATAACTTCAAAGTGAAAATTGAGGAGACATCATGACCTTCAGAAATTATTGAATGAGATATTGTAATTATGTAGTATTGAATCCCCTGAAAAATATGAAGAGTCTCCAATGACCTTGTAAAGCGTAAGTCAATGGTCCTTGTTAAACATTTACTTGTAGTATAAATATTTTTGATGAGAGTGTTTAGTATTGAATGATTGAGGAATTTCTGCATTAATCATCCAATGTACTTTCGAAAATTTTAATTGAGAATGGTATTTTGTTTAATATGACTTGGAAAATTATGATCACACTCACGACCTTGAGATATGTTGATGATCTTCCAATTGACGTTGAAATTTTTTTGATAAGTCATTAGTCTTTGTTTAAATAACTTGAAAATATGAGGAGTTCATCCATGACCTTGCTAAGTAAATGGTTGTGTTTAAAATACTTTGAGAAATTTTTGATGAGATCTGATGTTTGTTTAAAATGAGACTTGCAGAAATTTGATTACTCTAGAAACCAATGATTTGAGACAATTTTGATGATTATGGTCTTTATATTCATAAATGATCCTTGAAGGACATCTTTGTATTACTTCATCCCTATGACTCTTGAGAAAATTTTGATATACTCATCCCAATGACCATTGGTTTATTTTGGATAGAGGGTCATCGATTCTTTGTTTAAATGAAGCTTTGAGAATATTATCATTTACTTCATCCAATGACCTTGCGAAAATTTTGATGAGTTATGGTCTTTATTTAAATGACCTTGAGGAATTTTGATTACTCATCCAATGACCTTCAGAAAATTTTGATGAGTTAAATGTCTTTGATTTAAATTGCTTGAGGAATTTTGATTCCTCAACTCATCCAATGATTTCGAAAATTTTGAGTTATTTTTTATGGTCTTTATTTAAATGACCTTGAGGAATTTGATTTACTCATCCAATGACCTTGAGGAAAATTTGATTACTCATCCTTATGACTTTTGAGAAAATTTGATGAGTCATAATCTTGTCTTAAATGCACATTGAGAAAATTTGATTACTCATTTGCAATGTATTTTGAGAAAATTTTATGAGGATGTAGTTGCATGGATCTTGTGTTTAAATGACATTGAGCGAATTTTTGATACCACATTCTTCCAATGACTTGAGAACATTTGATGAGTATGGTCTTTATTTAAATGACCTTGAGCGAATTTTGATTACTCGATCCAATGACCTTCAGAATAATTTTGTGAGATTTGGTCCTTTATTTAAATGACTTTGAGGAATTTATAGATATTGACTCAAATAGGCATATGCGACCTTGAGAACATTGGTTGATTTGATCATTTGATTCTAATGGCATTGAATATTTTGACTTGACCTCCGTCATAGCCTTTGTTTAAATACCTTTATGAAAATATCTGAGAGCTCTTCCATTACTGCGTACGCGTCATGGTCTTGTGAAATTACGCTGAGAATAATTTATTGATTGAGTTATGGTCTGTTATTTTATGAATGACTTGAGGAATTTTGATTACTCATCGCAATGGACGCTTTGAAAAATTTGATTATCATATCGCAATGATTTTGAAGAAATTTTTGAACTAGAGTCCCTTGATCTTTGCTTTAATGAACCTTTAGGGAATTTGATTACCTCATTCCATGTACTCTTTGGAAAATTTTGATGAGTTAAATTGGTCTTTATTTAAATGACCTTGAGGAATTTGAAAATTACTCATCCATAATGCACCTTCAGAAAATTTTGATATGAAGATAATGGTATTTGTTTAAATGACCTTGGAAACTATGATGACTCAATCCACGACGATTGAGAAATGTTGATTTGATCCTCCAATAACTGTTGAAATTATTTTGCTAAGTTTCATAGTCTATTGATTGTAAATACCTGACAAATATGAGGAGTATGCCAACTGACTCCTTAGGTAAGTCATGGTTCTTTGTTTAAATTACTTAGAGAAATTCTTTAATGAGTCATGGAATTTTGTTTAAATGACTTGAGAAATTTGAATTACTGATCCAATGAATTGAGAAACGTTGATGAATTATGGTCTTTATTTAAATGAAACTTGAGGAATTTTTGATTACTCATCCATACTTGACAAATATGATTACTCATCATTGATTTTGAGATATTGTTTGCTGAGTCATATCTTTCTATTTTTAAATCGACCTTTTTGAGAAAATTTATTGATTTATCATACCATTGATTTTGAGCAAAATTTTGATGAGTTATGGTTTTGTAAAATGACTTGAGTTTGATCTACTCATACCCAATGACCTTTTTAGATGAGAATTTTGATGAGTTATGGTCTTATATTTAAATGCCTGAGGAAATTTTGATTACTCATCAATGACCTTCTAAGAATTTGATGATATTAAATGGTTCTTGTATTTAAATGACTTGAGGAATTTTTTGATTACTCATACCAATGACTTGAGAAAAATTTGTTACTCATAATATTTTGAGGAAATTTGTGATGAGTCATGATCCTTTGTTAAAATGACTTGGGAAACATTTGATTACTCTAGATTTGAGAAGATTTTGATGAGTTAATGGTCTTGTTCTTAAAAAATGACCCTTGATGGAATTTTTTGATTCTCCTATTCCAATGACCTTACGAAGAATTTGATGTAGTTTATGGTCTTTATATTAATGACCTTGAGTGAATTTTTGAAATTACTCATCGCCAATGACCTTCAGAAAATTTTGATGAGTTATTGAGTTATTATTTAATATGAACTTGAGGAATCTTTGTATGACATCCCGACCTTGAGAAAATTGATGATACCATGTCAGACCTTCTAGAAATTTTTGCATGAGTCATAGCTTTGTTAAATTACCCTGAAAAAGTATGCGGAGTCTTCTCAAGTGGATCCTGCGTAAGTCATGGTCTTTGTTTAAATTTACCTTGAGAAATTGTCTGAGTTTAGATGGTTTTATTTTAAAAATGACCTTAGAGGAGCTTTATTTGATTACTCATCCAATGATTTTGAGAAAAATTTGATGAGTTATGGTCTTTATTTAAATGACCTTGAGGAATTTTGATTACTCATCCAATGACCTTGAGAAAATTTTGATGAGTTATAGTCTTTATTTAAATGCTTTAGGAAATTTTGATTACTACATATCTTTACCAACACTTTGAGAAATTTTATATAGAATTATGTTTATTACATAGACCTTTGAAGGAATTTTGATTACTCATCGCATGACTTTCAGATAAAATTTTAGAATGAGATGTGGTATATGTTTTAAAGACTTGAAAATAATATGTCACCAACGCTCGAAGAAATGTTGATGATTTCAATGACCTTGAAATTGTTCTGATAAGATCATAGTCTTTGTTTACAATAACCTTGAAAAATAATGAGGAGTCATCATGACTTGCGTAAGTCATGGTCTTTGTTTAATTACCCTGAGAAAATTTTTTGATAAGATCATGATCTTTGTTAAATGACTTAGAAGAAAATTTGATTACTCTCATTGAATGATTTTTGGGAAAATTTTTGAATGAGTATGGTCTTATTTAAATGACCTTGAGATTTTGATTACTCATCCAATGACCTTCAGAAAATTTTTGATGAGATTAGTGGTCTTTATTAAAATGTACTTGAGGAATTTTGAATTTATTCATTTGGTCGATCAATGACCTGAGAAAATTTGATTATCTTATGTCTTTATTTAATGACCTTGAGGAATTTGATTACTAATACCTGACCGTTGAGAAAATTTGATTAGCTCATCCAATGCTTTTGAGAAAATTTTGATGAGTGTTATGGTTTGTTAAGTATGACCTTGAGTGAATTTTGGATTATGCATACCAATGACCTTCAGAAATTTTGATGAGATATGGTATTAAGTTATAAATAACTTGGAAAAATTAATGATAGATCAATCAACGGCTTTTGAGAAAAATGTTGATTGATCCATCCATACGCCTTGAAAGTTCTTATTGATTGAGTCTTGTTTAGTCTTTGTTTAAAATAACTTGAAAATATGAGGATCATCCAAGTGCCTTTAGCGTATAAGTCATGGTTGTTTAAATTACTGTGAGAGAAAATTTTGAAAATGAGTTATGTGTATATTATTTAATGACCTTGAGGCATTTTGAATTCTCATTCCAAATACATTCAGAAAACTTTTTGATGAGAAATATGGTATTGTTGTAGAATGACCAAAAGTAATATGTTACTCATCCCGACCAACGACCTTGTAGAATTTTGAATGATTTACCATGTAATAGAAATATTTTTGATAGCAGTCATAGTTTTGTCTCAAATAACTTAGAAAAATATGAGGAGTCATCCAATGACTTTGCGTAAGTCATGGATCTTTGTTTAAAATTACCTTGAAGAAAATTTTAGATGATTAAATGTCTTTTATTTAAAAGTTGACACTTTGAGTAATTTTAATTACTCACCATATGACTTGAGAAAATTTGATTAACCATTCCCAAGTGAATTTGAGAAAAAATTTTGATTGAAGTTTTGGTCCTTTGTTTAAATGAGGAACCTTGGAGGAATTTTGATTACTCATCCACATGACTTGAAAAATTTGACTTACTATGTTCAATTATTATAGAGAATTTTGTTATGAGTCTATCTTTTGTTTAATGATCCCTCGAGAAATTTTGATTACCATCGCCACTGATATTTGAGAAAATTTTGATGAGTTTAAGTGGGTCTTTGATATATTGAATGACCTTGAGGAATTTTGATTACTCATCCAATGACTTCAGAAAATTTTGATGAGTTATGGTCTTTATTTAAATGACCTTGAGGAATTTTGATTACTCATCCAATGACCTTCAGAAAATTTTGATGAGTTATGGTCTTTATTTAAATGACCTTGAGAATTTGATTACTCATTCACCAATTACTTGAGAAAATTTATTAATCATAAATGATTTTTAGAGAAATTTTTGATGCAAGTCATTGATTACTCATCCAATGACCTGAGAAATTTGATTACTCAATCCAATGATTTTGAGAAATTTTTGATGAGTCATGATCTTTTTTAAAGACTTGAAGGAACTATATAGATTATTTACATATGACTTGGAAATTTGAAATGGTTATGGTCTTTATTTCAAAGACCTTGAGGCAATTTTGATTATCATTCCATGGCCAATATTTTGAGAAAATTTTTGCATGATTATGGTCTTGTTTAATGACCTTGAGGAATTTTGATTACTCATCCAATGACCTTCAGAATTTCTGATGAGATTATGGTCTTTATTTACTAATGACTTGAGGATATTTTGATGACCTCATTCTCCAACGATTTGAAGGAAAATGTTGATGCATTCCAATGACCTTGAAATTTTTTGATGAGTCATAAAGCCTTGTAAATTTATACCTTGAAAAATATGATGGAGTCATTCTCGAAATGACTCTTTTAGCGTTAAGTCATGGTCGTTGTTTAAATTATCCTTGAGAAAATTTGAGATGATTATGGTCCTTATTTAAAATGACTGAGGAATTTGATTTATTCTATACCATGACCTTGAAGAAAAATTTGATTACTTCATTCCAGATGATTTTGAGAAATTTTGTGATGAGCATGATCCTTTGTTTAAAATGACTCTTTGAAGGAGACTTTTGATTACTCATCCATGATTTTGAGAAAATTTTGATGAGTTATGGGTCTTTTGTTTAAATGACCTTGGAGAATTTTGATTACCTCCATCCAATTGATCCTTCAGAAAAATTGAGATGATTGGTATTTGTTTAAATGACTTGGAAAATGATGATGACTCTCCAACGACCTTGAGAAAAGTTGATGATCCTTTCCAATGACCTTTGAAATTTTTGATGATTCATATCTTTGTTTAAATACCTTGAAATAATAGAGAGTCAGTCTCAATGAACTTGCGTAAGTCATGTGTTTTGTTTAAATTACTTGAGAAAATTTTGATGGTTATGGTTTGATTTAAATGACCCTGAGAATTTTGATTACTCATCCAATGACCTTCAGAAATATTTTGAATGAGATATGGTAATTTGTTTAAATGACCTTGGAAATATGAGAACTGGCATCCAACGACCTTGAGAAAAATGTTGATGGATACTTCCAAATGACCTTGGGAAATTTTTGATGAGTCACTAGTCTGTTTAAATAAACCTTGAAAAATTATGAGGAGTCATCCAATGACCTGCGATAAGTCAATTGGTCTTTGTTAAAATAACCTGAAAATTTTGATGAAGTTATGTCTTTATTTAAATGACCGTTGAGGAATTTTTGATTACTCATCCAATGACCTTGAGAAAATTTGATTACTCATCCAAGATTGAGAAAAATTTTGATGAGTATGGGTCTTTGATTTAAATGACCTGAGGCGAATTTTGATTACTCAATCAATTACCTTCAAAATTTTGATGAGTTTATGGTCTTTATTTAAATTGACCTTGAAGAGAATTTGATGTACTCATCCAAGACCTTTCGAAAATTTTTGATTGAGTTATCGGTCTTTTTATTTAAAATGACTGGAGAATTTTGATTACTCATCCAATGACCTTGAGAAAATTTGATTACTCATCCAATGATTTTGAGAAATTTTTGATGAGTCATGATCTTTGTTTAAATGACCTTGAGGAATTTTGATTACTCATCCAATGACCTTGAGAAAATTTTGATGAGTTATGGTCTTTATTTAAATGACCTTGAGGAATTTTGATTACCCATCCAATGACCTTCAGAAAATTTTGATGAGATATGGTATTTGTTTAAATGACCTTGGAAAAATATTGATTACTCATCCAACGACCTTGAGAAAATGTTGATGATCCTTCCAATGACCTTGAAATTTTTTGATGAGTCATAGTCTTTGTTTAAATGACCTTGAGGAATTTTGATTACTCATCCAATGACCTTCAGAAAATTTTGATGAGTTATGGTCTTTATTTAAATGACCTTGAGGAATTTTGATTACTCATCCAATGACCTTCAGAAAATTTTAATGAGTTATGGTCTTTATTAAAATGACCTTGAGGAATTTTGATTACTCATCCAATGACTCAGAAAATGGATTATCATCCAATGATTTTGAGAAAATTTTGATGAGTCTGATCTTTGTTTTAACAGAACCCCTTGAGGATTTTGATTACTCATTCCACATGACCTTGAGAAAAATTGATGAGTTATGGTCTTTATTTAAATGACCTTGAGGAATTTTGATTACTCATCAATGACTCAGAAAATTTTGATGAGATAGGTATTTGTTAAATGACCTGAAAATATGATGACCATCAACGACCTTGGAGAAAATGTGATGATCCTTCCAATGACTGAAATTTTTGAATGAGTCATATCTTTGTTAAAATAAACTTGAAAAAATATGAGGAGTCACCGAATGACCTTGCGTAAGTCATGGCTTTGTTTAATTACCTTGAGAAAATTTTTGATGAGTTTAATGGTCTTTATTTAAAATACCTTCGAGAATTTTGGATTACTCATCCAAGTGACCTTGAAAAATTTGATTACTCATCCAATGATTTGGAGAAATCTTTTGATGAGTCATGATCTTGTTAAAGACCGAGAATTTGATACTCATCACATACCTTGAGAAATTTTGATGAGTTATGGCTTTGTTTAAATGACCTTGAAGGAATTTGATACTATCACAATGACCTTCAGAAAATTTTGATGAAGATATGTTTGTTTAAATGACCTTGGAATAATATGATGACTCATCCACGACCTGAGAAAATGTTGAAGACCTTCCATATGACCTGAAATTTTGATGAGTCATAGTCCTGTTTAAATAACCTGAAAAAATAATGAGGAGTCACAATGACCTTGCCGAAGTCATGTCTTTGTTTAATTACCTTGAGAAAATGTTGATGAGTATGGTCTTTATTTAAAATGACCTTGAGAGAATTTGATTACTCATCCAACTGACCTGAGAATTGATTACGTCATCCAATGATTTTTGAGAAATTTTGATGAGTCATGAAAATCTTGTTAAATCCTTGAGAAATTTTTGATAAGTCCATGATCTTTGTTTAAATGACCTTGAGAAATTTGATTACTCATCCAATGATCTTGAGAAAATTTTGAAGAGTTATGGTCTTTGTTTAAATGACCTTGAGGAATTTTGATTCACTGCATCCAATGAACTTACAGAAAATTTTTGTGAGTAGTTCTTATTTAAAATGACCTTAAGAATTTTGATTACTCATCCAATGACCTTCAGAAAATTTTGATGAGTTATGGTCTTTATTTAAATGACCTTGAGGAATTTTGATTACTCATCCAATGACCTTGAGAAAATTGTTACTCATCCAATGATCTTTGAGAAATTTTTGATGAGTCATGATCTTTGTTTAAATGACCTTGAGGAATTTTGATTACTCATTCCATGACCTTGAGAAAATTTTGATGAGTTATGGTCTTTGTTTAAATGACCTTGAGGAATTTTGATTAACTCATCCCAATTGACCTTTCAGAAAATTTTGATGAGATATGGTAGTGTTTAAATGAACCTTGGAAAATATGATGACTCATGCCAACGACCTTGAGAAACATGTTGATGATCCTGTCCAATGACCTTGAATTTTGATGAGTCCATAGGTCTTTGTTTATATGACCTTGAAGGAATTTTTGATTACTCATCCAATGATCCTTCAGAAAATTTTGATGAGTTATGGTCTTTATTTAAATGACCTTGAGGAATTTTGATTACTCATCCAATGACCTTCAGAAAATTTTGATGAGTTATGGTCTTTATTTAAATGACCTTGAGGATTTTGGATACTCATTCTCAATGACCTTCAGAAAATTTGATGAGTTAGGTCTTTATTAAATGACCTTGAGAAATTTTGATTACTGCACCATAACCTTGAGAAATTTGATTATCTCATCACAATGATTTTGAGAAATTTTTATGATGAGTCTGACTTTGTTAAATGACCTTGAGGAATTTTGATTACTCATCCAATGACCTTCAGAAAATTTTGATGAGTTATGGTCTTTATTTAAATGACCTTGAGGAATTTTGATTACTCATCCAATGACCTTCAGAAAATTTTGATGAGTTATGTCTTTATTAGAATGACCTGAGGAATTTGATACTTCATCCAATAACCTTGAGAATTGATACCATCCAATATTTGAGAAATTTTGATGAGTCATGATCTTTGTTTAAATGACCTTGAGGAATTTTGATTACTCATCCAATGACCTTTGAGAAATTTTGATGAGATATGGTCTTTATTTAAATGACCTTGAGGAATTTTGATTACTCATCCAATGACCTTCAGAAAATTTTGATGAATATGGTATGTGTTTAAATGACCTGGAAAATATGATGACTCATCAACGACCTTGAAGAAAATGTTGATGATCCTCAATGAACCTGAAATTTTGATGAGTCATAGTCTTTGTTTAAAATAACCCTGAAAAAAATGAGAGTCATCCAAATGACCTTGCGAAAGTCATGTCTTGTTTAAATTACCTGAGAAAATTTGATGAAGTTATGGTCTTTATTAAATGACCTTGAGGATATTTGATTACATCAATGACCTTCAGAAAATTTTTGATGAGTTATAGTCTTTGTTTAAATAACCTTGGAAATATGAGACCATCCAACGACCTTGAGAATGTTGATGATCCCTTCCAAGACCTGAAATTTTGATCGAGTCATAGTCTTTGGTTTAAATAAGCTGAAAAATATGAGGAGTCATCCAATGACCTTTGCGTAAAGTCATGTTTGGTTTAAAATTACCTTGAGAAAATTTGAATGAGTTATGGTCCTTATTTAAATACCTGAGGATTGATTACCATCCAATGAACCTTGAGAATTGATTACTCATCCAATATTTGAGAAATTTGATGAGTTATGGTCTTGTTTAACATACCTTGAGGAATTTTGATTACCATCCAAGGACCTTCAAAAATTTTGATGAGTTATGGTCTTTATTTAAATGACCTTGAGGAATTTTGATTACTCATCCAATGACCTTCAGAAAATTTTGATGAGTTATGGTCTTATATTAAAACTGACCTGAGGAATTTTGATTACTCATCCAATGACCTTGAGAAAATTGATTACTCATCCAATGATTTTGAGAATTTTTGATAGTCATGAATCTTTGTTTAAATAAAACGTGAGAATTTGATTACTCATTCATGACCTTTGAAAAATTTTGATGAGTTAAATGGTCTTTATATTAAATGACCCTGAAGGAATTTGATTACCCATCCAAATGACCTTCAAAAATTTGATGAGATATGGTATTTTTATGACTTGAAATATGATGACTCATCCAACGACCTTGAGAAAATGTTGATGATCCTTCCAATGACCTTGAAATTTTTTGATGAGTCATAGTCTTTGTTTAAATGACCTTGAGGAATTTTGATTACTCATCCAATGACCTTCAGAAAATTTTGATGAGTAATGGCTTTTATTAAATGACCTTGAGGAATTTTGATTACTCATCCAATGACCTTCAGAAAATTTTAATGAGTTATGGTCTTTATTAAAATGACCTTGAGGAATTTTGATTACTCATCCAATGACCTTCAGAAAATTTGATTACTCATCCAATGATTTTGAGAAATTTTTGATGAGTCATGATCTTTGTTTAAATGACCTTGAGGAATTTTGATTACTCATCCAATGACCTTTGAGAAAATTTTGATGAGTTATGGTCTTTATTTAAATGACCTTGAGGAATTTTGATTACTCCATCCAATGACCTTCAAAAATTTTTGAATGAGATATGTATTTGTTAAAATGACCTTGGAAAATATGATGACTCATCCAACGACCTTGAGAAATTTGTGATCCTTCAATACCTGAAATTCTTTTGATGAGTCATAGCTTTGTTTAAATAACTTGAAAAATATGAAGGAGTCATCCAATGACCTTGCGTAAGTCATGGCTTTGTTTAAAATTAACCTTGAGAAAGAATGATGAGATGGTCTTATTTTAAATGACCTTGAGGAATTTTGGATTACTCACCAATACCTTGAGAAAATTTGATTACTCATCCAATGATTTTGAGAAATTTTTGATGAGTCATGATCTTTGTTTAAATGACCTTGAGGAATTTTGATTACTCATCCAATGACCTTGAGAAAATTTTGATGAGTTTATGGTCCTTTGTTTAAAATGAACCTGAGGAATTTGATTACTCATCAATGAACCTTTCAGAAAATTTTGATGAGATATGGTATTGTGTTTTAAATACTTGGAAATATGAAGAGCTCAATCCAAGACCTTGAGAAAGTGATGATCTTCCAATGACCTTGAAATTTTTTGATAGTCATAGTCTTGTTAGATAACCTTGAAAAATATGAGGAGTCATCCAATGACCTGCTAAGTCATGGGTCTTTTGTTTAAATTACTTGAGAAAATTTTTGATGAGTTATGTCTTTATTTAATGACCTTGAGGAATTTGATACTCATCCAATGACCTTGAGAAAATGATTACTCATCCAATGATTTGAGAAATTTTTGATGAGTCATGATTCTTTGTTTAAATGACCTTGAGGAATTTTGATTACTCATCCAATGACCTTGAGAAAATTTTGATGAGTTATGGTCTTTATTTAAATGACCTAGAGGAATTTTGATTACTCATCCAATGACCTTGAGAAAATTTGATGAGATATGGTATTTGTTTAAATACTTGGAAATATGAGCTCATCAACGCCTTGAAAATGTGATGATCCTTCAATGACCTGAAATTTTTGATGAGTCATGAGTCTTTGTAAATTCCTGAAATATGGAGTCATCCAAGACCTTGCGTAAGTCATGGTCTTGTTTAAATGACCTTGAAAATTTTTGATAAGTCATGATCTTTGTTTAAATGACCTTGAGAAAATTTGATTACTCATCCAATGATTTTGAGAAAATTTTGATGAGTTATGGTCTTTGTTTAAATGACCTTGAGGAATTTTGATTACTCATCCAATGACCTTCAGAAAATTTTGATGAGTTATGGTCTTTATTTAAATGACCTTAAGGAATTTTGATTACTCATCCAATGACCTTCAGAAAATTTTGATGAGTTATGGTCTTTATTTAAATGACCTTGAGGAATTTTGATTACTCTCAATGCCTATGAAATTTGATTTCTCTATTATTGTTTTTGATGGTCTGAGCTTGGTTTTAAATGACCTTGAGGAATTTTGATTACTCATCCAATAACCTTGAGAAAATTTTGATGAGTTATGGTCTTTGTTTAAATGACCTTGAGGAATTTTGATTACTCATCCAATGACCTTCAGAAAATTTTGATGAGATATGGTATTTGTTTAAATGACCTTGGAAAATATATGACTCATCCAACGACCTTGAGAAATGTTGAGATCCTTCCAATGACCTTGAAATTTTTGATTGAGTCATTCTTTGTTTTGACTTGAGGATTTGTTACTCACCAATGATTCAGAAATTTTGATGAGTATGGTCTTATTAAATGACCTTGAGGAATTGTTACTCATCCAATGCCTAGAAAATTTGATGATTATGGTCTTTATTAAATGACCATTGAGGAATTTGATTACTCATCATGACCTTCAGAAAATTTGAGAGTTTATAATGGTCTTTATTTAAAACCTTGAGGAATTTGATTACTGCTCATCCAATAACCTGAGAAATTGAATTACCAATCCAAATGATGAGAAATTTTTTGATGAGTCAGATCTTGTGGTTTAAATGACCTGTAGGAAATTTGATTACCATCCAATGACCTTGAGAAAATTTTGATGAGTTATGGTCTTGTTAAATGACCTTGAGGAATTTTGATTACTCATCCAATGACCTTCAGAAAAATTTGATGAGATATGGTATTTGTTTAAATGACCTGAAAATATGATGACTCATCCAACGACCTTGAGAAAATGTTGATGACCCTCCAATGACCTTTGAAAATTTTTATGAGTCATAGTCTTTTGTTATATGACACTTGAGGAATTTTGATTACTCATACCAATGACCTCGAAAATTTGAAATGAGTTATGGCTTTATTTAAATGACCTTGAGGAATTTGATTACTCATCCAATGACCTTCAGAAAATTTTGATGAGTTATGGTCTTTATTTAAATGACCTTGAGGAATTTTGATTACTCATCCAATGACCTTCAGAAAATTTTGATGAGTTATGGTCTTTATTTAAATGACCTTGAGGAATTTTGATTACTCATCCAATGACCTTCAGAAAATTTTGATGAGTTATGGTCTTTATTTAAATGACCTTGAGGAATTTTGATTACTCATCCAATGACCTTCAGAAAATTTTGATGAGTTATGGTCTTTATTTAAATGACCTTGAGGAATTTTGATTACTCATCCAATGACCTTCAGAAAATTTTGATGAGTTATGGTCTTTATTTAAATGACCTTGAGGAATTTTGATTACTCATCCAATGACCTTCAGAAAATTTTGATGAGTTATGGTCTTTATTTAAATGACCTTGAGGAATTTTGATTATCATCAATAACCTTCAAGAAAATTTTGAGGTGAGTTAGTGGGTCTTATTAAATGACCTGTAGGAATTTTGATTACCATTCCAATGACCTTCAGAAAATTTTGATGAGTTATGGTCTTTATTTAAATGACCTTGAGGAATTTGATTACTCATTTCACAATACTTGAGAAAATTTGATTACTCATCCAATGATTTTGAGAAATTTTGGATGAGTCATGATCTTTGTTTAAATGACCTTGAGGAATTTTGATTACTCATCCAATGACCTTGAGAAAATTTTGATGAGTTATGGTCTTTATTTAAATGACCTTGAGGAATTTTGATTACCCATCCAATGACCTTCAGAAAATTTTGATGAGTTATGGTATTTGTTTAAATGACCTTGGAAAATATGATGACTGCATCCAACGATCACCCCCCACCTTGAGAAAATGTTGATGATCCTTCCAATGACCTTGAAATTTTTTGATGAGTCATAGTCTTTGTTTAAATGACCTTGAGGAATTTTGATTACTCATCCAATGACCTTCAGAAAATTTTGATGAGTTATGGTCTTTATTTAAATGACCTTGAGGAATTTTGATTACTCATCCAATGACACATCAGAAAATTTATATGATTATGGTCTTATTAAAATGACCTTAGAGGAATTTGATTACCATCCAGCCTTCACAGAAAATTTGATTACTCACCAATAGATTTTGGACGAAATTTTTGGATAAGTCAGGATCTTTGTTTAAATGACCTTGAGGAATTTTGATTACTCATCCAATGACCTTGAGAAAAATTTGATGAGTTATGGTCTTTATTTAAATGACCTTGAGGAATTTTGATTACTCATCCAATGACCTTCAGAAAATTTTGATGAGATAGGTATTTGTTTAAATGACCTTGGAAAATATGATGACTCATCCAACGACTTGAGAAAATGTTGATGATCCTTCATGACCTTGAAATTTTTGATGAGTCCATTAGTCTTTGTTTAAAAACTTGAAAAATATGGAGGAGTCATCCAATGACCTGCGTAAGTCATGTCTTTGTTTAATACCTGGAAAATTTTTGTGAGTTAGGTATTTATTTAAATGACCTTGAGGAATTTTGATTACTCATCCAATGACCTTGAGAAAATTTGATTACTCATCCAATGATTTTGAGAAATTTTTGATGAGTCATGATCTTTGTTTAAATGACCTTGAGGAATTTTGATTACTCATCCAATGATCCTGAGAAAATTTTGATGAGTTATGGTCTTTGTTTAAATGACCTTGAGGAATTTTGATTACTCATCCAAATGACTTCAGAAAATTTTGATGAGATATGGTATTATGTTTAAATGACCTTGGAATAAATTATGATGACTCATCCAACGACCTTGAGAAAATGTTGATGATCCTTCCAATGACCTTGAAATTTTTTGATGAGTCATAGTCTTTGTTAAAATAACCTTGAAAAATATGAGGAGTCATCCCAATGACCTTGCGTAAGTCATGGTCTTTGTTTAAATACTTGAGAAATTTGATGAGTTATGGCTTATTTAAAATGACCTTGAGGAAATTTTGGATACTCATCAATGACCTGAAAAATTTGATTACTCCATCCAATGATTTTGAGAAATTTTGATTGAGTCATTGATCTTTGTTAAAAACCTTGAGGAATTTTGATTACTCAGCCAATGACTGAGAAAATTTTGATGAGTTATGGTCTTTATTTAAATGACCTTGAGGAATTTTGATTACTCATCCAATGACCTTCAGAAAATTTGATGAGATAGTATTTGTTTTAAAGACCCTTGAAAATATGATGACTATCCAACGACCATTTGCGTTGGAAAATGTTGATGATCCTTCCAAGACCTTGAAATATTTTTTGATGAGTCATAGTCTTTGTTTAAATTACCTTGAAAAATAGAGGAGTCATCCAAGACCTTGCGTAAGTCATGTCCTTTGTTTAAATGACCTTGAGAAAATTGAAATTCTCATCCAATGATTATTGGAAAATTTGATGTAGTTATGGTCGCTTTGTTTAAATTGACCTGAAGGAATTTTGATTACTCATCCAATGACCTTCAGAAAATTTTGATGAGTTATGGTCTTTATTTAAATGACCTTAAGGAATTTTGATTACTCGTCCAATGACCTTCAGAAAATTTTGATGAGTTATGGTCTTTATTTAAATGACCTTGAGGAATTTTGATTATCATCAATGACCATTGAGAAAATTATGATTATCATCCAATGATTTGAGAAAATTTTTGATGATCATGATCTTTGTTTAAATGACCTTGAGGAATTTTGATTACTCATCCAATAACCTTGCAGAAAATTTTGATGAGTTATGGTCTTTGTTTAAATGACCTTGAGGAATTTTGATTACTCATCCAATGACCTTCAGAAAATTTTGATGAGATATGGTATTTGTTTAAATGACCTTGGAAAATATGATGACTCATCCAACGACCTTGAGAAAATGTTGATGATCCTTCCAATGACCTTGAAATTTTTTGATGAGTCATAGTCTTTGTTTATATGACCTTGAGGAATTTTGATTACTCATCCAATGACCTTCAGAAAATTTTGATGAGTTATGGTCTTTATTTAAATGACCTTGAGGAATTTTGATTACTCATCCAATGACCTTCAGAAAATTTTAATGAGTTATGGTCTTTATTTAAATGACCTTGAGGAATTTTGATTACTCATCCAATGACCTTCAGAAAATTTTGATGAGTCATAGTCTTTGTTTAAATAACCTTGAAAAATATGAGGAGTCATCCAATGACCTTGCGTAAGTCATGGTCTTTGTTTAAATTACCTTGAGAAAATTTTGATGAGTTATGGTCTTTATTTTAAAATGACCTTGAGGAATTTTGATTACTCATCCAATGACCTTGAGAAAATTTGAATTACTCATCCAATGATTTTGAGAAATTTTTGATGAGTCATGATCTTTGTTTAAATGACCTTGAGGAATTTTGATTACTCATCCAATGACCTTGAGAAAATTTTGATGAGTTATGGTCTTTATTTAAATGACCTTGAGGAATTTTGATTACTCATCCAATGACCTTCAGAAAATTTTGATGAGAATACTGGAATTGTTTAATACCTTGGAAAAATATGATGACTCATCCAACGACTTGAGAAAATGGTGATGATCCTTCCAATGAACCTTGAATTTTTGATGACTATAGCTTTGTTATAATGACGCTTGAGATTTTGATTACTCTCCCGACTCTCCAATGACCTTTCAGAAAATTTTTGATGATTATTGAGTTCTTTAATTAATGCTTGAGGAATTTGATTACTATCCAATGACCTTCAGAAAATTTAATGAGTTAAGGTCTTTATTTAAATGGACCTGAGGAATTTTGATTACTCATCAATGACCTTTCAGAAAATTTTGATGAGATCAAATCTTGTTTAAATAACCTTGAAAAATATGAGGAGTCATCCAATGACCTTGCGTAAGCCCTCATTGGCTCTTTTGTTTAAATTACCTTGGAATTTGAATTGAGTTATGGTCTATTATTTAAATGCCTTGAAGGAAATTTGATTAACTCATCCAAATGACCTTGAGAAAATTTGATTACTCATCCAATGATTTTGAGAAAATTTTTTGATGAGTCATGATTCTTTGTTTAAATGACCTTGAGGAATTTTGATTACTCATCCAATGACCTTGAGAAAATTTTGATGAGTTATGGTCTTTATTTAAATGACCTTGAGGAATTTTGATTACTCATCCAATGACCTTCAGAAAAATTTTTGATGAGATATGGTATTTTAAAATGACCTTGGAAAATATGATGACTCATCCAACACTTGAGAAAAATGTGAATAGTCCTTCCAATGACCTTGAAAATTTTTTGATGAGTCATAGTCTTTGTTTAAATTACCTTGAAAAATATGAGGAGTCATCCAATGACCTTGCGTAAGTCATGGTCTTTGTTTAAATTACCTTGAGAAATTTTTGATAAGTCATGATCTTTGTTTAAATGACCTTGAGAAATTTGATTACTCATCCAATGATTTTGAGAAAATTTTGATGAGTTATGGTCTTTGTTTAAATGACCTTGAGGAATTTTGATTACTCATCCAATGACCTTCAGAAAATTTTGATGAGTTATGGTCTTTATTTAAATGACCTTAGGAATTTTGATTACTCATCCAATGACATCAGAAAATTTTGATGAGTTATGGTCTTTATTTAAATGACCTTGAGGAATTTGATTACTCATACCAATGACAATTGGAGAATTGAATTGACTCATCAATTGATTTTTGAAGAAATTTTTGATGAGATCATGATCTTGTTATATACTGAGGAATTTTGATTACTCAGCAATAAACATTGAAGAAAATTTGATGAGTATGGGGGTCTTTGTTTAAATGACCTGAGGAATTTTGCAATTACTCACCAATGACTTCAGAAAATTTGATGAGATATGGTAATTGTTGTTTAAATGACCTTGGAAAATAATGATGACTCTCCAACGAACCTGAGAAAATGTTGAATGACCTTACCAATGACCTTGAAATTTTTTGATGAGTCATAGTCTTTGTTTAAATGACCTTGAGGAATTTTGATTACTCATCCAATGACCTTCAGAAAATTTTGATGAGTTATGGTCTTTATTTAAATGACCTTGAGGAATTTTGATTACTCATCCAATGACCTTCAGAAAATTTTGATGAGTTATGGTCTTTATTTAAATGACCTTGAGGAATTTTGATTACTCATCCAATGACCTTCAGAAAATTTTGATGAGTTATGGTCTTTATTTAAATGACCTTGAGGAATTTTGATTACTCATCCAATGACCTTGAGAAAAATTTGATGAGTTATGGTCTTTATTTAAATGACCTTGAGGAATTTTGATTACTCATCCAATGACCTTCCAGAAAATTTTGATGAGTTATGGTCTTATTAAAAGACCTTGAGGAATTTTGATTACTCATCCAATGACCTTCAGAAAATTTTGATGAGTTATGGTCTTTATTTAAATGACCTTGAGGAATTTTGATTACTCATCCAATGACCTTCAGAAAATTTTGATGAGTTATGGTCTTTATTTAAATGACCTTGAGGAATTTTGATTACTCATCCAATGACCTTCAGAAAATTTTGATGAGTTATGGTCTTTATTTAAATGACCTTGAGGAATTTTGATTACTCATCCAATGACCTTCAGAAAATTTTGATGAGTTAGTCTTCTTTAAATGACCTTGAGGAAATTTGATTACTCATCCAATGAACCTCGAGAAAATTGAATTAACTCATACCAATGATTTTGAGAAATTTTTGATGAGTCATGATCTTTGTTTAAATGACCTTGAGGAATTTTGATTACTCATCCAATGACCTTTGAGAAAATTGATGAGTATGGTCTTTATTTAAATGACTTGAGGAATTTTGATGTACGCCACCATGCCTTCAGAAAATTTGGATCAGATATGGTATTTGTTTAAATGACCTTGGAAAATATGATGACTCATCCAACGACCTTGAGAAAATGTTGATGATCCTTCCAATGACCTTGAAATTTTTTGATGAGTCATAGTCTTTGTTTAAATGACCTTGAGGAATTTGATTATCTCAATGACCTTCAGAAAATTTGATGAAGTTATGGCTTTATTTAAATGACCTTGAGGAATTTTGATTACTCATCCAATGACCTTCAGAAAATTTTAATGAGTTATGGTCTTTATTAAAATGACCTTGAGGAATTTTGATTACTCATCCAATGACCTTCAGAAAATTTGATTACTCATCCAATGATTTTGAGAAATTTTTGATGAGTCATGATCTTACGTTTAAATGACCTTGAGGAATTTTGATTACTCATCCAATGACCTTGAGAAAAATTTGATGAGTTATGGTCTTTATTTAAATGACCTTGAGGAATTGTGATTACTCATCCAATGACCTTTCAGAAAATTTTGATGAGATATGGTATTTGTTTAAATGACCTTGAAATATGATGACACTCATCCAAGCGACCTTGAGAAAATGTTGATGATGCCTTCCAATGACCTTGGAAATTTTGATGAGTCATAGTCTTGTAAATAACCTTAAAATATGAGGAGTCATCCAATGACCTTGCGTAAGTCATGGTCTTTGTTTAAATTACCTTGAGAAAATTTTGATGAGTTATGGTCTTTATTTAAATGACCTTGAGGAATTTTGATTACTCATCCAATGACCTTGAGAAAATTTGATTACTCATCCAATGATTTTGAGATAAGTTTTTGAATGAGTCCAGAAATCTTTTGTTTTTAAATGGACCTTGAGGAATTTGCCTTACTACCATGACCCTTGAAGAAAATTTTTGATGAGTCATGTCTTTGTTTAAATGACCTTGAGGAATTTTGATTACTCATCCAATGACCTTCAGAAAATTTTTGATGAGATATGGTATTTGTTTTAAAATGACCTTGAAAATATGATGAACATCCAACGACCTGAGAAAATGTTATGATCTTCCAATGACCTGAAATTTTGATGAAGTCCATAGTCTTTGTTTAAATAACCGTTGAAAATATATGAGCAGTCATCCAATGACCTTGCGTAAGTCATGGTCTTTGCGTTTAAATACCTTGAGAAAATGTGAATGATTATGGTCTTTATTTAAATGACCTTGAGGAATTTTTGATTACTCATCAATGAACCTTGAGAAAATTTGATTATCATCCATGATTTGGAGAAATTTTGATGAGTCATTACTTTTGTTTAAATGACCTTGAGGAATTTTTGATTTACTCTGCCAATGAACCTTGAAAAATTGATGAGTATGGTCTTTATTAAATGACTTGGAGGAATTTTGAATTACTCATGCCAATGACTCTACAGATAAATTTTGATGAGATATGGTATTTGTTTAATATGACCTGAAATTGATGACTCATCAACGACCATGAGAATGTTGGATGATCCTTCCAAGACCTTGAAATTTTTTGATCGAAGTCCATAGTCTTGTTTAAAATACCTGAAAATATGAGGAGTGCATCCAATGACCTTGCGTAAAGCGATGGTCTTTGTTTTTAATGACCTGGAAAATTTGATTACTCATCCAATGATTTGAGAAAATTTTGATGAGTTATGGTCTTTGTTTAAATGACCTTGAGGAATTTTGATTACTCATCCAATGACCTTCAGAAAATTTTGATGAGTTATGGTCTTTATTTAAATGACCTTAAGGAATTTTGATTACTCGTCCAATGACCTTCAGAAAATTTTGATGAGTTATGGTCTTTATTTAAATGACCTTGAGGAATTTTGATTACTCATCCAATGACCTTGAGAAAATTTGATAATCATCCAATGATTTTGAGAAATATTTGATGAGTCATGATCTTTGTTTAAATGACCTTGAGGAATTTTGATTACTCATCCAATAACCTTGAGAAAATTTTGATGAGTTATGGTCTTTTGTTAAATGACCCTGAAGGAATTTTGATTACTCATCCAATGACCTTCAGAAAATTTTGATGAGATATGGTATTTGTTTAAATGACCTTGGAAAATATGATGACTCATCCAACGACCTTGAGAAAATGTTGATGATCCTTCCAATGACCTTGAAATTTTTTGATGAGTCATAGTCTTTGTTTATATGACCTTGAGGAATTTTGATTACTCATCCAATGACCTTCAGAAAATTTTGATGAGTTATGGTCTTTATTTAAATGAACTTGAGGAATTTTGATTACTCATCCAATGACCTTCAGAAAATTTTATGAGTTATGGTCTTTATTTAAATGACCTTGAGGAATTTTGATTACTCATCCAATGACCTTCAGAAAATTTTGATGAGTTATGGTCTTTATTTAAATGACCTTGAGGAATTTTGATTACTCATCCAATGACCTTGAGAAAATTTGATTACTCATCCAATGATTTTGAGAAAATTTGAATGAGTCAGTATCTTTGTTTAAAGACTGAGGATTTGATTACTCATCCAATGACCTTGAGAAAGTTTGATGAGTTATGGTCTTTGTTTAAATGACCTTGAGGAATTTTGATTACTCATCCAATGACCTTCAGAAAATTTTGATGAGATATGGTATTTGTTTAAATGACCTTGGAAAATATGATGACTCATCCAACGACCTTGAGAAAATGTTGATGATCCTTCCAATGACCTTGAAATTTTTTGATGAGTCATAGTCTTTGTTTAAATGACCTTGAGGAATTTTGATTACTCATCACCAATTGACTCAGAAATTTTGATGAGTTATGGTCTTTATTTAAATGACCTTGAGGAATTTTGATTACTCATCCAATGACCTTCAGAAAATTTTGATGAGTTATGGTCTTTATTTAAATGACCTTGAGGAATTTTGATTACTCATCCAATGACCTTCAGAAAATTTTGATGAGTTATGGTCTTTATTTAAATGACATTGAGGAATTTTGATTACTCATCCAATGACCTTCATAAAATTTTGATGAGTTATGGTCTTTATTTAAATGACCTTGAGGAATTTTGATTACTCATCCAATGACCTTCAGAAATTTTGATGAGTTATGGTCTTTATTTAAATGACCTTGAGGAATTTTGATTACTCATCCAATGACCTTCAGAAAATTTTGATGAGTTATGGTCTTTATTTAAATGACCTTGAGGAATTTTGATTACTCATCCAATGACCTTCAAAATTTTGATGAGTTATGGTCTTTATTTAAATGACCTTGAGGAATTTTGATTACTCATCCAATGACCTCGAGAAAATTTTGATGAGTTATGGTCTTTATTTAAATGACCTTGAGGAATTTTGATTACTCATCCAATGACCTTCAGAAAATTTTGATGAGTTATGGTCTTTATTTAAATGACCTGAGAATTTTTGTATTACTCATCCAATGACCTTCAGAAAATTTTGATGAGTTATGGTCTTTATTTAAATGACCTTGAGGAATTTTGATTACTCATCCAATGACCTTCAGAAAATTTTGATGAGTTATGGTCTTTATTTAAATGACCTTGAGGAATTTTGATTACTCATCCAATGACTAGAAAATTTGATGAGTTATGGTCTTTAATTAAATGACTTTGAGGAATTTTATTACTCATCCAGACCTCAGAAAATTTGATGAGTTAGGTCTTTATTAAATGACCTTGAGGAATTTTGATTACTCATCCAATGACCTTCAGAAAATTTTGATGAGTTATGGTCTTTATTTAAATGACCTTGAGAATTTGATTACTCTTCCAATGACCTTCAGAAAATTTTGATGAGTTATGGTCTTTATTTAAATGACCTTGAGGAATTTTGATTACTCATCCAATGACCTTCAGAAAATTTTGATGAGTTATGGTCTTTATTTAAATGACCTTGAGGAATTTTGATTACTCATCCAATGACCTTCAGAAAATTTTGATGAGTTATGGTCTTTATTTAAATGACCTTGAGGAATTTTGATTACTCATACAATGACCCTTCAGAATTTTGATGATTATGGTCTTATTTAATGACCTTGAGGAATTTTTGATTACTCATGCCAGATGACTCAAGAAAATTTAGATGAGTTATGGATCTTATTTAAATGCCTTAGGAATTTGATTACTCATCAATGACCTTCAAGAAAATCTGATGATAGGTCTTATTTAAATGACCTTGAGGAAATTTTGATTACACACCAATGACCTTCAGAAAATTTTGATGAGTTATGGTCTTTATTTAAATGACCTTGAGGAATTTTGATTACTCATCCAATGACCTTCAGAAAATTTTGATGAGTTATGGTCTTTATTTAAATGACCTTGAGGAATTTTGATTACTCATCCAATGACCTTCAGAAAATTTTGATGAGTTATGGTCTTTATTTAAATGACCTTGAGGAATTTTGATTACTCATCCAATAACCTTCAGAAAATTTTGATGAGTTAATGGTCTTTATTTAAAAATGACCTTGAGAATTTTGATTACTCATCCAAATGACCTTCAAGAAAATTTTGATGAGTAGGTCTTTATTTAAAATGACCTAGGAGGAATTTTGATACTCATCCAATGACCTCAGAAAAATGATGATGAGTTATGGTCTTTGATTTAAATGACCTTGAGGAATTTTGATTACTCATCCAATGACCTTCAGAAAATTTTGATGAGTTATGGTCTTTATTTAAATGACCTTGAGGAATTTTGATTACTCATAGCCCATGACCTTCAGAAAAAATTTATGAGTTATGGTCTTTATTTAAATGACCTTGAGGAATTTTGATTACTCATCCAATGACCTTCAGAAAATTTTAATGAGTTATGGTCTTTATTTAAATGACCTTGAGGAATTTTGATTACTCATCCAATGACCTTCAGAAAATTTTGATGAGTTATGGTCTTTATTTAAATGACCTTGAGGAATTTTGATTACTCATCCAATGACCTTGAAAATTTGATTACTCATCCAATGATTTTGAGAAATTTTTGATGAGTCATGGACTTTGTTTAAATGACCTTGAGGAATTTTGATTACTCATCCAATAACCTTGAAAAAATTTTGATGAGTTATGGTCTTTGTTTAAATGACCTTGAGGAATTTTGATTACTCATCCAATGACCTTGCAAAGAAAATTGATGAGATGGTATTGTTTAAATGACCTTGAAAATATGATGACTCACAACGACTTGAAAAATGTTGATGATCCTTCCAATGACCCTTGAAATTTTTTGATGAGTCACAGTCCTTTGTTTAATGGACCCTGAGGAATTTGATTATCATCCAATGACCTTCAAAATTGATGAGTTTATGGTTATTTAAATGACCAATTGAGGAAATTTGATACTCATCCAATAACTTCAGAAATTTGAAACTGAGGTTATGGTCTTTAATTTAAATGACCTTTTGAGGAATTTTGATTACTCATCCAATGACCTCCAGAAATTTTGATGAGTTATGTCTTTTATTTAAATGACGCTTGAGGGAATTTTTGATTATCATCCAATGACCTTCCAAGAAAATTTTGATTGATTATGGTCTATTATTTAAATGACCTTGAGGAATTTTGATTACTCATATCCAATGAACCTTCAGAAAATTTGATTGAGTTATGGTCTTATTTTAAACGACCTTGAGGTAATTTTGAATTACTCATCAATGACCTTCAGAAAATTTTGATGAGTTATGGTCTTTATTTAAATGACCTTGAGGAATTTTGATTACTCATCCAATGACCTTCAGAAAATTTTGATGAGTTATGGTCTTTATTTAAATGACCTTGAGGAATTTTGATTACTCATCCAATGACCTTCAGAAAATTTTGATGAGTTATGGTCTTTATTTAAATGACCTTGAGGAATTTTGATTACTCATCCAATGACCTTCAGAAAATTTTGATGAGTTATGGTCTTTATTAAATGACTTGAGGAATTTGATTACTCATCCAATGCTTCAGAAAATTTTGAATGAGTTATGTCCTTTATTTAAATGACCTTGAGGAATTTTGAATTGATACTCATTCCCAATGACCTTCAGAAAATTCTTGGATGAGTTATGTTCTTTATTAAAATACTTTAGGAATTGTACTCAATCCAATGACCTGAAGAAAAATTTTTGATGATTTATGGGTCTTTATTTAAATGACCTTGAGGGAATTTCTGTTACTCATCCAATGACCTTCAAGAAATTTTGATGAGTTATGGTCTTTATTTAAGATGACCTTGAGGAATTTGATACTATCCAATGACTTGAGAAAATTTTGATGGAGTTATTGGTCTTATTTAAATGACCTTGAGGAATTTTGACTTACTCATCCAATGACTTCAGAAAATTTTTGATGAGTTATGGTCTTTATTTAAATGACCTTGGGAGGGAATTTTGATTACTCATCCAATGACTTCAGAAATTTGATGAGTTATGGTCTTATTTAAATGACCTGAGTGAATTTGATTATCATCCAATTGAACTTCAGAAAAAATTTCTGGATGGAGTTCATGGTCCTTTATTTAAATGACCTTGAGGATTTTGATTACTATCAATTGACCTTCAGGAAAATTTTGGATGGAGTTTATGGTCTTTATTTAAAATTGACCTTGGAGGAATTTTGATTTACCTCATCCATGACCTTTCAGAAAATTTTGATGAGTTATGCGTCTTTTAATTTAAATGGGACCATTGAGAATTTGACTTACTCATCCAATGACCTTTCAGAAAATTTGATGAAAAAAGTTCATGGTCTTTATTTAAATTGACCTTGAGGAATTATGATTACTCATCCAATGACCTTCAGAAAATTTTGATGAGTTATGGTCTTTATTTAAATGACCTTGAGGAATTTTGATTACTCATCCAATGACCTTCAGAAAATTTTGATGAGTTATGGTCTTTATTTAAATGACCTTGAGGAATTTTGATTACTCATCCAATGACCTTCAGAAAATTTTGATTAGTTATGGTCTTTATTTAAATGACCTTGAGAATTTTGAATTAACTCATCCAATGACCTTCAGAAAATTTGATGATGTTATGGGTCTTTATATTAAATTGACTGTGAGGAATTTTGATTTACTCAATCCAATTGACCTTCAGAAAATTTGATGAGTTATGGTACTTTATTTAAATGACCTTGGAGGAATTTGATTACTCATCCAATGACTTCAAAATTTTTGATGAGTTATGGTCTTTATTTAAATGACCTTGAGGAATTTTGATTACTCATCCAATGACCTCAGAAGAAAATTTTGATGAGTTATGGTCTTTATTTAAATGACCTTGAGGAATTTTGATTACTCATCCAATGACCTTCAGAAAATTTTGATGAGTTATGGTCTTTATTTAAATGACCTTGAGGAATTTTGATTACTCATCCAATGACCTTCAGAAAATTTTTGATGAGTGTATTCTTTATTTAAATGACCTTGGAGCAAATTTTGATTTACTCATCCAATGCACCTTCAGAAATTTTGGAATGAGTTATGGTCTTTATTTAAATGGACCTTGAGGAATTTGATTACTCATCAATGACCTTTCAGAAAAATTTTGCATGAGTTATGGTCTTTATTTAAATGACCTATGGGAGGAATTTTGATTACTCATCAATGACCTTCAGAAAATTTTGATGAAGTTTCATGGTCCTTTATTTAAATTGACCTTGAGAATTTTGATTACTCATCCAATGCCTTCAGAAAAATTTTGATGAGTTTATGCGTTCTTTTATTTAAAATGACCTTTTGAGAATTTTGATTACTCATCCAATGACCTCAGAAAATTTTGATTGAGTTATGCCGTCTATTTAAATGACCCTTGAGGAAATTTTTGATTACTGCATCAATGACCTTTTCAGAAATTTGATGAGTTATGGTCTTTATTTAAATGACCTTGAGGAATTTTGATTACTCATCCAATGACCTTCAGAAAATTTTGATGAGTTATGGTCTTTATTTAAATGACCTTGAGGAATTTTGATTACTCATCCAATGACCTTCAGAAAATTTTGATGAGTTATGGTCTTTATTTAAATGACCTTGAGGAATTTTGAGTTTACTCATTCCAATGACCTTCAGAAAATTTTGATTGAGTTTATTGGTCTTTAATTTTAAATGACCTTGAGGAATTTTGATTACTCATCCAATGACCTTCAGAAAATTTTGATGAGTTATGGTCTTTATTTAAATGACCTTGAGGAATTTTGATTACTCATCCAATGACCTTCAGAAAATTTTGATGAGTTATGGTCTTTATTTAAATGACCTTGAGGAATTTTGATTACTCATCCAATGACCTTCAGAAAATTTTGATGAGTTATGGTCTTTATTTAAATGACCTTGAGGAATTTTGATTACTCATCCAATGACCTTCAGAAAATTTTGATGAGTTATGGTCTTTATTTAAATGACCTTGAGGAATTTTGATTACTCATCCAATGACCTTCAGAAAATTTTGATAAGTTATGGTCTTTATTTAAATGACCTTGAGGAATTTTGATTACTCATCCAATGACCTTCAGAAAATTTTGATGAGTTATGGTCTTTATTTAAATGACCTTGAGAAAATTTTGATGAGTTATGGTCTTTATTTAAATGACCTTGAGGAATTTTGATTACCCATCCAATGACCTTCAGAAAATTTTGATGAGTTATGGTCTTTATTTAAATGACCTTGAGGAATTTTGATTACTCATCCAATGACCTTCAGAAAATTTTGATGAGTTATGGTCTTTATTTAAAGATGACCTTGAGGAATTTTGATTACTCATCCAATGACCTTGAGAAAATTTTGATGAGTTATGGTCTTTATTTAAATGACCTTCGAGGAATTTTGATTACTCATCCAATGACCTTCAGAAAATTTTGATGAGTTATGGTCTTTATTTAAATGACCTTGAGGAATTTTGATTACTCATCCAATGACCTTCAGAAAATTTTGATGAGTTATGGTCTTTATTTAAATGACCTTGAGAAAATTTTTGATTGAGTTTATGGTTCTTTATTTAAATGACCTTGAGGAATTGATTACTCATCCAATGAACTTTCAGAAAATTTTGATGCAGTTATTGGTCGTTACTTTAAATGACCTTAGGGAATTGTTGATTTTTGATTACTCATCCAATGACCTCAGAAAATTTTTGATGGAGTTATGGCGCTTTTTTAAATGACCTTGAGGAATTTGATTACTCATTCCATGGACCTTCAGAAAATTTTGATGAGTTATGGTCTTTATTTAAATGACCTTGAGGAATTTTGATTACTCATCCAATGACCTTCAGAAAATTTTGATGAGTTATGGTCTTTATTTAAATGACCTTGAGGAATTTTGATTACTCACCAATGACCTGAGAAAATCTTTTGATGCAGTTATTGCGTTTTATTTAAATGACCTTGAGGAATTTGTTACTCATCCAATGACCTTTCAGAAAATTTTCGAATGCAGTTCATGGTCTTTATTTAAATGACCTTGAGGAATTTTGATTACTCATCCAATGACCTTCAGAAAATTTTGATGAGTTATGGTCTTTATTTAAATGACCTTGAGGAATTTTGATTACTCATCCAATGACCTTGAGAAAATTTGATTACTCATCCAATGATTTTGAGAAATTTTTGATGAGTCATGATCTTTGTTTAAATGACCTTGAGGAATTTTGATTACTCATCCAATGACCTTGAGAAAATTTTGATGGGCAGTTATGGTCTTTATTTAAAAGACCTTGAGGACATTTTGATTACCATTTTGATTAAACCCCAGTCCAATGACCTTCAGAAGAATTTTGATGCAGATATGGGTATTTGTTTAAATGACCTTGGAAAATATGATGACTCATCCAACGACGCTTGAGAAAATGTTGATGATCCTTTCCAATGACCCTTGAAATTTTTTGGGATGAGTCATAGTCTTTTGTTTAAATTAACCTTGAAAAAATCATGAGGAGTCATTTCCAAATTGACCTTGCGTAAGTCATGTCTTTTGTTTTAAATTACTTGAGAAAATTTTGATGCAGTTATGGTTCTTTATTTTAAATGACCTTGAGGAATTTTGATTACCTCATCCAAGCTTTGGAGAAAAATTTGATTACTGCATCCAATTGATTTTGAAGAATTTTGATGTGAGTCATGATCTTCTGTTAAATGACCTTGAGGAATTTTGATTACTCATCCAATGACCTTGAGAAAATTTTGATGAGTTATGGTCTTTATTTAAATGACCTTGAGGAATTTTGATTACTCATCCAATGACCTTCAGAAAATTTTGATGAGATTATGGTATTTGTTTTAAAATGACCTTGGAAAATATGATTGACTCATCCACACGCACTGAGGAAAATGTTTGATGATCCTTCCAATGACTTTGAAATTTTGATGATTCATAGTCTTTGTTTAAAATCTACCTTGGAAAAATATGGGAGTCATCCAATGACCTTGCGTAAGTCATGGTCTTTGTTTAAATTCACCTTGAGAAAATTGATAAGTCGATGATCTTTGTTTAAAATATGACTTGAGAAAATTTGCAGTTACTCATCCAATGATTTTTGAGAAATTTTGAATTGATATTGGTCTTTGTTTAAATGACCTGAAATTTTGTTTCTCATTCCAATGAACCTTCAGAAAAATTATTGATGAGTGTTATGTACTTTATTTAAATGACCTTGAGGAATTTTGATTACTCATCCAATGACCTCAGGAAAATTTTGATTGAGTTATGGTCTTTATTTAACATGACCTTTGGAGGAATTATGATTACCTCATCCAATGACTTGAGGAAAATTTGATTAACTCATCCAATGTTGGAGGGAAATTTTTGCATGAGTTCATGATTCTTTGTTTTAAATCGACCTTGAGGAATTTTGATTACTCATCCAATGACCTTGAGAAAATTTTGATGAGTTATGGTCTTTATTTAAATGACCTTGAGGATTTTTGATTACTCATCCAATGACCTTCAGAAAATTTTGATGAGTTATGGTATTTTGTTTAAATTGACCTTGGGAACAATATGATTGACTCACAACGACCCTGGAGAAAATGTTGATAATGATCCTTCCAATGACCTTGAAATTTTTTGATGAGTCATTTAGTCTATCTGTTTAAATGACCTTGAGGAATTTTGATTACTCATCCAATGACCTTCAGAAAATTTTGATGAGTTATGGTCTTTATTTAAATGACCTTGAGGAATTTTGATTACTCATCCAATGACCTTCAGAAAATTTTGATGAGTTATGGTCTTTATTTAAATGACCTTGAGGAATTTTGATTACTCATCCAATGACCTTCAGAAAATTTTGATGAGTTATGGTCTTTATTTAAATGACCTTGGAGGAAATTTTGATACTCATCCAACTAAACCTGAGAAAATGATACTCATCCACAATGATTTGGAGAAATTTTTTGAGTGAGTCATGATCTTGTTTAAATGACCTTGAGGAATTTTGATTACTCATCCAATGACCTTCAGAAAAATTTTGATGAGTTATTGTCTTTATTTAAATGACCTTGAGGAATTTTGATTACTCATCCAATGACCTTCAGAAAATTTTGATGAGTTATGGTCTTATTTAAAATGACCTTGAGGAATTTTGATTACTCATCCAAATGGACCTCAGAAAATTTTGATGAGGTTATTTGCCGTCTTTATTTAAATGACCTTCAGAATTTGATTATCATCCAATGACCTTCAGAAAATTTTTGATGAGCTTATGGTCTTTATTAAAGACCTTTGAGAATTTTGATTACTCATCAATGGGAACCTTCAGAAAATTTTTGATGAGCTTATGGTCTTTATTTAAAATGACCTTGAGGAATTTGATACTCACTGCCAATGACCTTGGAGAAAATATTGATTAACTCATCCAAATGATTTTGGAAATTTTTGTATGAGCATGGATCTTTTGTTTAAATACTTGGAGGAATTTTGATTACTCATTCCAATTGACCTGGGAGAAAAATTTTGATGGTTTTAATGGTCTTTATTAAATGACCTTTGAGAATTTTGATTACCCATCAATGACCTTCAGAAAATTTGATGAGATATGGTATTTGTTTAAGTGAGCCTTGGAAAATTATGATGACTCATCCAACCGACCGAGAAAATGTTGATCATCTTCAATGACCTTGAAATTTTTGAATTGATCATAGTCTTTGTTTAAATGACCTTGGAGGAATTTTGATTACTCAATCCAATGGACCTTCAGAAATTTTGATGGATGGTCTTTATTTAAAATGCAACCGAGGAATTTTGATTTACTCAGTCCAATTGACCTCAGGAAAATTTTAATGAGTTATTGTCTTTATTAAATGACCTTGAGGGAATTTTGATTTTTACTCATCCAATGACCTTCAGAAAATTTGATTACTCATCCAATGATTTTGAGAAATTTTTGATGAGTTATGATCTTTGTTTAAATGACCTTGAGGAATTTTGATTACTCATCCAATGACCTTGAGAAAAATTTGATGAGTTATGGTCTTTATTTAAATGACCTTGAGGAATTTTGATTACTCAATCCAATGACTTCATAAAATTTTGAGAGAATGGTATTTGTTTAAATTGAACCTTGGAAAATTATGATGACCTCATTTCCAAGACCTTGAGAAAAATCGGTTGATGAATCCTTCCACATGACCCTTGAATTTTTTGATGAGTTCATAGTCTTTGTTAAATAACCTGAAAAATATGAGGAGCATCCAATTGACCTTGCGTAGAGTCATGCGTCTTTGTTTAAATTACCTTTTGAAAAATTTTGATGAGTTATGGTCTTTATTTAAATGGACCTTGAGATTTTGATACTCATCCAATGACCTGAGGAAAATTTGATTATCTCATCCAATGATTTTGGAGAAATTTTTGGATGAGCATGATCTTTTGTTTTAAATGACCTTGAGAATTTTGATTACTCATCAATGACCTTGAGAAAAATTTTGATGGTTATGGTCTTTGTTAAATGGACCTTGAGAATTTTGGATTACTCATCCAATGACCTTCAGAAAATTTGATGAGATATGGTATTTGTTTAAATGACCTTGCGAAAATTATGATGACTCATCCAACGACCTTGAGAAAATGTGTGATCCCTCCAATGACCTTGAAAATTTTCTTTTATTGAGTCCCCCCTTAGTCTTTGTTCTTAAATAACCTTAAAATATGAGGAGTCATCCAATGACCTTGCGTAAGTCATGGTTCTTTGTTTAAATTACTTGAGAAAATTTTTGATGAGTTATCGGTCTTTTATTTAAATGACCTGAGGAATTTTGATACTCAAATCCAATGACCTTGGAGAAAATTTGATTACTCATCAATGATTTTGAGAAAATTTTTGATGGAGTTATGGTCTTTGTTTAAATGACCTTGAGCGAATTTTGATTACTCATCCAATGATTTTGAGAAAATTTTGATGAGTTATGGTCTTTGTTTAAATGACCTTGAGGAATTTTTTGATTACTCATCCAATGACCTTCGAAAATTTTGATGAGATTATGGTAATTTGTTTAATGACCTTGGAAATATGATGAACTCAATCCAACGGACCTTTGAGAAAATGTTGATGATCCTTCCAAAAAAAAAAAGACCTTGAAATTTGATTGAGTCATAGTCTTTGTTTAAATTACTTGAAAAAAATATGAAGGAGTCACCAATGACCTTGCGTAAGTCATGGTCTTTGTTTAAATGACCTTGAGAAAATTTGATTACTCATCCAATGATTTTGAGAAAATTTTGATGAGTTATGGTCTTTGTTTAAATGACCTTGAGGAATTTTGATTACTCATCCAATGACCTTCAGAAAATTTTGATGAGTTATGGTCTTTATTTAAATGACCTTGAAGGGAATTTTGATTACTCGTCCAATGACCTTCAGAAAATTTTGATGAGTTATGGTCTTTATTTAAATGACCTTGAGGAATTTTGATTACTCATCCAATGACCTTGGGAGAAAATTTGATTACTCATCCAATGATTTTGAGAAATTTTTGATGAGTCATGATCTTTGTTTAAATGACCTTGAGGAATTTTGATTACTCATCCAATAACCTTGAGAAAATTTTGATGAGTTATGGTCTTTGTTTAAATGACCTTGAGGAATTTTGATTACTCATCCAATGACCTTCAGAAAATTTTGATGAGATATGGTATTTGTTTAAATGACCTTGGAAAATATGATGACTCATCCAACGACCTTGAGAAAATGTTGATGATCTCTTTCCACATTGACCTTGATAATTTTTTGATGCAGTCCATAGTCTTTGTTTATAATGCACCTTGAGGAATTTTGAACTTACTCACCAAATGACCTTTCAGGAAAATTTGATGGAGTTGCATGGTCTTTATTTAAAGACCTTTGAGAATTTGATTACTCATCCAATGACCTTCAAGAAACATTAATGAGTTATGGCTCTTTATTTAAATGGACTTGAGAAATTTTGATTAACTCATCCAATTGACCTTCAGAAAATTTTGATGAGGTTCATGGTCTTTATTTAAATGACCCTTGAGGAAAATTTTGATTACTCATCCAATGACCTTGGGGGGAGAAAATTTGAATTACTCATCCCAATGATTTTTGAGAAATTTTTTGGATGAGTCATGATCTTTGTTTAAATGAACTTGGAGGAATTTCTGGATTTACTCATTCCCAATAACCTTGAGAAAATTTTGATAGTTATGGTTCTTTTTTAAATGACCTTTGGAGGAATTTTGATTAACTCATCCAATGACCTTCAGAAAATTTTGATGAGATATTGGTATTTGTTTAAATGACCTTGGAAAAGTATGATGACTTTTTTTCATCCAACGGGACTTGAGAAAATGTTGATGATCCTTCCAATGACTTGAATTTTTTGATGGTCATTAGTCTTTGTTATATGACTGAGGAATTTTTGATTACTCATCCAATGACCTTCAGAAATTTTGATGAGTTTATGCGTCTTTATTAAAATGGACCTGAGGAATTTTGATTACTCATCCAATGACCTTCAGAAAATTTTGATGAGTTATGGTCTTTTATTTAAATGCACCTTGAGGAATTTTGATTACTCATCCAATGACCTTCAGAAAAATTTTGATGGAGTTATGGGATCTTTATTAAATTGACCTTGGATGGAATTTTATTACTCATCCAATACCTTCAGAAAATTTTGATGAGTTATGGTCTTTATTTAAATGACCTTGAGGAATTTTGATTACTCATCCAATGACCTTCAGAAAATTTTGATGAGTTATGGTCTTTATTTAAATGACCTTGAGGGAATTTTGATTACTCATCCAATGACCTTCAGAAAATTTTGATGAGTTATGGTCTTTATTTAAATGACCTTGGAGGATTTTGATTACTCATCCAATACCTTCAGGAAAATTTTGATGATTATGGGGTCTTTATTTAAATGACGCCTTGAGGAATTTTGATTACTCATCCAATGACCTTCAGAAAATTTTGATGAGTTATGGTCTTTATTTAAATGACCTTGAGGAATTTTGATTACTCATCCAATGACCTTCAGAAAATTTTGATGAGTTATGGTCTTTATTTAAATGACCTTGAGGAATTTTGATTACTCATCCAAATGACCTTCAGAAAAATTGTTGGATGATCTTATGGTTCTTTATGTAATGACTTGAGGAATTTTGATTACTCATCAATGACTTCCAGAAAATTTTTCTTGCATGGAGCTTATGGTCTTTATTTAAATGACCTTTGAGGAATTTATTACTCATTCCAAATGGCACCTTCAGAAAATTTTGATGAGTTGGATGGTCTTTTATTAGAATGACCTTTGAGAATTTGACTTACTCATCCAATGCCTTCAGAAATTTTGATGAGTTATGGGTCTTTATTAAATGACCTTGAGGAAATTTGCTGATTACTCATCCAATGACTCTTTCAGAAAATTTTGATGAGTTATGGTCTTTATTTAAATGACCTTGAGGAATTTTGATTACTCATCCAATGACCTTCAGAAAATTTTGATGAGTTATGGTCTTTATTTAAATGACCTTGATGAATTTTGATTACTCATCCAATGACCTTCAGAAAATTTTGATGAGTTATGGTCTTTATTTAAATGACCTTGAGGAATTTTGATTACTCATCCAATGACCTTCAGAAAATTTTGATGAGTTATGGTCTTTATTTAAATGACCTTGAGGAATTTTGATTACTCATCCAATGACCTTCAGAAAATTTTAATGAGTTATGGTCTTTATTAAAATGACCTTGAGGAATTTTGATTACTCATCCAATGACCTTCAGAAAATTTGATTACTCATCCAATGATTTTGAGAAATTTTTGATGAGTCATGATCTTTGTTTAAATGACCTTGAGGAATTTTGATTACTCATCCAATGACCTTGAGAAAATTGATGAGTTATGGTCTTTATTTAAATGACCTTGAGGAATTTTGATTACTCATCCAATGACCTTCAGAAAATTTTGATGAGATATGGTATTTGTTTAAATGACCTTGGAAAATATGATGACTCATCCAACGACCTTGAGAAAATGTTGATGATCCTTCCAATGACCTTGAAATTTTTTGATGAGTCATAGTCTTTGTTTAAATAACCTTGAAAAATATGAGGAGTCATCCAATGACCTTGCGTAAGTCATGGTCTTTGTTTAAATTACCTTGAGAAAATTTTGATGAGTTATGGTCTTTATTTAAATGACCTTGAGGAATTTTGATTACTCATCCAATGACCTTGAGAAAATTTGATTACTCATCCAATGATTTTGAGAAATTTTTGATGAGTCATGATCTTTGTTTAAATGACCTTGAGAAATTTTGATTACTCATCCAATGACCTTGAGAAAATTTTGATGAGTTATGGTCTTTGTTTAAATGACCTTGAGGAATTTTGATTACTCATCCAATGACCTTCAGAAAATTTTGATTGAGATATGTATTTTTTAAATGACCTTGGAAAATATGATGACTCATCCAACGACCTTGAGAAAATGTTGATGATCCTTCCAATGACCTTGAAATTTTTTGATGAGTCATAGTCTTTGTTTAAATTACCTTGAAAAATATGAGGAGTCATCCAATGACCTTGCGTAAGTCATGGTCTTTGTTTAAATTCTGAGAAAATCTTTGATGAGTTTAATGGTCTTTATTTTAAATGACCTTGAGGGAATTTTGATTACTCATCCCAATGGACCCTTGAGAAAATTTGATTACTCATCCAATGATTTTGAGAAATTTTGATGAGTCATGATCTTTGTTTAAATGACCTTGAGGAATTTTGATTACTCATCCAATGATTTTGAGAAAATTTTGATGAGTTATGGTCTTTGTTTAAATGACCTTGAGGAATTTTGATTACTCATCCAATGACCTTCAGAAAATTTTGATGAGATATGGTATTTGTTTAAATGACCTTGGAAAATATGATGACTCATCCAACGACCTTGAGAAAATGTTGATGATCCTTCCAATGACCTTGAAATTTTTTGATGAGTCATAGTCTTTGTTTAAAGTTACTTGAAAAATATGAGGAGTCATCCAATGACCTTGGTAAGTCATGTCTTTGTTTAATGACTTGAGAAATATTGATTACCTATCCAATGGAATTTTGAGGAAAAAATATTTGATGAGTATATAGGTCTTTGTTTAAACATGACCTTGAGAATTTGATACTCATCCAAGACCTTCAGAAAATTTGATGATTATGTCTTTAATTAAATGACCATTAAGGAATTTTGATTAACTCGTCCAATGGACCTTCAGAAAATTTAGATGAGTTATGGGTCTTTATTTAATTTACATGACCCTTGGAGGAAATTTTGATTTATCATCCAATAGGACCTTGAGAAAATATTAGATTACTCATCCAATGTTTTGAGAAATTTTTGATGAGTCATGATCTTTGTTTAAATGACCTTGAGGAATTTTGATTACTCATCCAATAACCTTGAGAAAATTTTGATGAGTTATGGTCTTTGTTTAAATGACCTTGAGGAATTTTGATTACTCATCCAATGACCATTCAGAAAATTTTGATGGATATTGGTATTGTTTAAATTGACCTTGGAAAATATGATGACTCATCCAACGACCTTGAGAAAATGTTGATGATCCTTCCAATGACCTTGAAATTTTTTGATGAGTCATAGTCTTTGTTTATATGACCTTGAGGAATTTTGATTACTCATCCAATGACCTTCAGAAAATTTTGATGAGTTATGGTCTTTATTTAAATGACCTTGAGGAATTTTGATTACTCATCCAATGACCTTCAGAAAATTTTAATGAGTTATGGTCTTTATTTAAATGACCTTGAGGAATTTTGATTACTCATCCAATGACCTTCAGAAAATTTTGATGAGTTATGGTCTTTATTTAAATGACCTTGAGGAATTTTGATTACTCATCCAATGACCTTGAGAAAATTTGATTACTCATCCAATGATTTTGAGAAATTTTTGATGAGTCATGATCTTTGTTTAAATGACCTTGAGGAATTTTGATTACTCATCCAATAACCTTGAGAAAATTTTGATGAGTTATGGTCTTTGTTTAAATGACCTTGAGGAATTTTGATTACTCATCCAATGACCTTCAGAAAATTTTGATGAGATATGGTATTTGTTTAAATGACCTTGGAAAATATGATGACTCATCCAACGACCTTGAGAAAATGTTGATGATCCTTCCAATGACCTTGAAATTTTTTGATGAGTCATAGTCTTTGTTTATATGACCTTGAGGAATTTTGATTACTCATCCAATGACCTTCAGAAAATTTTGATGAGTTATGGTCTTTATTTAAATGACCTTGAGGAATTTTGATTACTCATCCAATGACCTTCAGAAAATTTTGATGAGTTATGGTCTTTATTTAAATGACCTTGAGGAATTTTGATTACTCATCCAATGACCTTCAGAAAATTTTGATGAGTTATGGTCTTTATTTTAAATGACCTTGAGGAATTTTGATTACTCATCAACTGTACCTCAGAAAATTTTGATGAGTTATGGTCTTTATTAACATGACCTTGGGAAATTTTGATTACTCATCCAATGACTCAGAAAATTTGATGAGTATGGTCTTTATATTAAACTGACCTTGAGTTAATATTGATTACTTCATCCAATGACCTTCAGAAAATTTTGATGAGTTATGGTCTTATTTAAATTGACCTTGAGGAATTTTGATTACTCATCCAATGACCTTCAGAAATTTTGATGATTATGGTCTTTATTTAAATGACCTTGAGGAATTTTGATTACTCATCCAATGACCTTCAGAAAATTTTGATGAGTTATGGTCTTTATTTAAATGACCTTTAGGAATTTTGATTACTCATCAATGACCTTCAGAAAATTTTGATGAGTTATGGTCTTTATTTTAAATGACCTTGACGGAATTTTGATTACTCATCCAATGACCTTCAGAAAATTTTGATGAGTTATGGTCTTTATTTAAATGACCTTGAGGAATTTTGATTACTCATCCAATGACCTTCAGAAAATTTTGATGAGTTATGGTCTTTATTTAAATGACCTTGAGGAATTTTGATTACTCATCCAATGACCTTCAGAAAATTTTGATGAGTTATGGTCTTTATTTAAATGACCTTGAGGAATTTTGATTACTCATCCAATGACCTTCAGAAAATTTTGATGAGTTATGGTCTTTATAAATGACCTTGAGGAATTTTGATTACTCATCCAATGACCTTCAGAAAATTTTGATGAGTTATGGTCTTTATTTAAATGACCTTGAGGAATTTTGATTACTCATCCAATGACCTTCAGAAAATTTTTGATAAGTTATGCGTCTTTATTTAAATGACCTTTGAGGGAATTTGATTACATCATCAATGACCTTCAGAAAATTTGACTGAGTTATGGTCTTTATCTTAAAATCTGACCTTGAGGGAATTTGATTACTCATCCAACTGACCTTCAGAAATTTTGATGATTATGTCTTTATTTAAATGACCTGTGAGGAATTTTGATTACTCATCCAATGACCTTCAGAAAATTTTGATGAGTTATGGTCTTATTTAAAATGACCTTGAGGAATTTTGATTACTCATCCAATGACCTTCAGAAAATTTTGATGAGTTATGGTCTTTATTTAATTGACCTTGAGGAATTTGATTACTCACTCCAATGACTCCAGAAAATTTTGATGAGTTATGGTCTTTATTTAAATGACCTTGAGGAATTTTGATTACTCATCCAATGACCTTCAGAAAATTTTGATGATTTATGGTCTTTATTTAAATGACTTGAAGGAATTTTGATTACTCATCCAATGACCTTCAGAAAATTTTGATGAGTTATGGTCTTTATTTAAATGACCTTGAGGAATTTTGATTACTCATCCAAGACTTCAGAAAATTTTGATGAGTTATGGTCTTTATTTAAATGACCTTGAGGAATTTTGATTACTCATCCAATGACCTTCAGAAAATTTTGATGAGTTATGGTCTTTATTTAAATGACCTTGAGGAATTTTGATTACTCATCCAATGACCTTCAGAAAATTTTGATGAGTTATGGTCTTTATTTAAATGAATTGAGGAATTTTGATTACTCATCCAATGACCTTCAGAAAATTTTGATGAGTTATGGTCTTTATTTAAATGACCTTGAGGAATTTTGATTACTCATCCAATGACCTTCAGAAAATTTTGATGAGTTATGGTCTTTATTTAAATGACCTTGAGGAATTTTGATTACTCATCCAATGATTTTGAGAAAATTTTGATGAGTTATGGTCTTTGTTTAAATGACCTTGAGGAATTTTCATTACTCATCCAATGACTTTGAGAAAATTTTGATGAGTTATGGTCTTTATTTAAATGACCTTGAGGAATTTTGATTACTCATCCAATGACCTTGAGAAAATTTGATTACTCATCCAATGATTTTGAGAAATTTTTGATGAGTCATGATCTTTGTTTAAATGACCTTGAGGAATTTTGATTACTCATCCAATGATTTTGAGAAAATTTTGATGAGTTATGGTCTTTGTTTAAATGACCTTGAGGAATTTTGATTACTCATCCAATGACCTTCAGAAAATTTTGATGAGATCATGGTATTGGTTTTAAATGACCTTGAAAATTATTGATGACTCATCCAACGACTTGAGAAAATGTTGATGATTCCTTCCAATGACCTTGAAATTTTTTGATGAGTCATAGTCTTTGTTTATATGACCTTGAGGAATTTTGATTACTCATCCAATGACCTTCAGAAAATTTTGATGAGTTATGGTCTTTATTTAAATGACCTTGAGGAATTTTGATTACTCATCCAATGACCTTCAGAAAATTTTGATGAGTTATGGTCTTTATTTAAATGACCTTGAGGAATTTTGATTACCATCCAATGACCTCTTCAGAAAAATTCTTGATGAGTTCATAGGTCTTTATTTTAAAAATGACCTGAGAATTTTTGATTACTCAATCCAATGACCTTTCAGAATTTTGGATGAGTTACTGGTCTTTTATTAAAATGACCTTGAGGAATTTTGATTACTCATCCAATGACTTCAGAAAATTTTGATGAGTTATGGTCTTTATTTAAATGACCTTGAGGAATTTTGATTACTCATCCAATGACCTCAGAAAAATTTGATGAGTTATGGTCTTTATTTAAATGACCTTGAGGAATTTTGATTACTCATCCAATGACCTTCAGAAAATTTTGATGAGTTATGGTCTTTATTTAAATGACCTTGAGGAATTTTGATTACTCATCCAATGACCTTCAGAAAATTTTGATGAGTTATGGTCTTTATTTAAATGACCTTGAGGAATTTTGATTACTCATCCAATGACCTCAGAAAATTTTGATGAATTATTATGGTCTTTATTTAAATGACCTTGAGGAATTTTGATTACTCATCCAATGACCTTCAGAAAATTTTGATGAGTTATGGTCTTTATTTAAATGACCTTGAGGAATTTTGATTACTCATCCAATGACCTTCAGAAAATTTTGATAAGTTATGGTCTTTATTTAAATGACCTTGAGGAATTTTGATTACTCATCCAATGACCTTCAGAAAATTTTGATGAGTTATGGTCTTTATTTAAATGACCTTGAGGAATTTTGATTACTCATCCAATGATCCTTTCAGAAAATTTTGATGAGTTATGGTCTTTATTTAAATGACCTTGAGGAATTTTGATTACTCATCCAATGACCTTCAGAAAATTTTGATGAGTTATGGTCTTTATTTAAATGACCTTGAGGAATTTTGATTACTCATCCAATGACCTTCAGAAAATTTTGATGAGTTATGGTTCTTTTATTTTAAATTGGACCTTTGAGGAATTTTGATTACTCAGTTCCAATGACCTTCAGAAAATTATGGATTATGGTCTTTATTAAATGAACCTTGAGGAATTTGATTACTCATCCATGACCTTTCAGAACAATTTGATCTGAAGTTATGGTCTTTATTTAAATGACATTGAGGAATTTTGATTACTCATCCAATGACCTTCATAAAATTTTGATGGAGTTCATGGTCTTTATTTAAATGACCTTGAGGAATTTTGATTACTCATCCAATGACCTTCAGAAAATTTTGATGAGTTATGTCTTTATTTTAAATGACCTTGAGGAATTTTGATTACTCAATCCAATGACCTTCAGAAAATTTCTGATGAGTTATGGTCTTTATTTAAATGACCTTGAGGAATTTTGATTACTCATCCAATGACCTTGCAGAAAATTTTGATGAGTTATGGTCTTTATTTAAATGACCTTGAGGAATTTTGATTACTCATCCAATGACCTTCAGAAAATTTTGATGAGTTATGGTCTTTATTTAAATGACCTTGAGGAATTTTGATTACTCATCCAATGACCTTCAGAAAATTTTGATGAGTTATGGTCTTTATTTAAATGACCTTGAGGAATTTTGATTACTCATCCAATGACCTTCAGAAAATTTTAATGAGTTATGGTCTTTATTTAAATGACCTTGAGGAATTTTGATTACTCATCCAATGACCTTCAGAAAATTTTGATGAGTTATGGTCTTTATTTAAATGACCTTGAGAATTTTGATTACTCATCCAATGACCTTGAGAAAATTTGATTTACTCATTCCAATGATTTGGAGAAATTTTTTGATGAGTCATGATCTTTGTTTAAATGACCATTGAGGAATTTTGATTACTCATCCAATAACCTTGAGAAAATTTTGATGAGTTATGGTCTTTGTTTAAATGACCTTGAGGAATTTTGATTACTCATCCAATGACCTTCAGAAAATTTTGATGAGATATGGTATTTGTTTAAATGACCTTGGAAAATATGATGACTCATCCAACGACCTTGAGAAAATGTTGATGATCCTTCCAATGACCTTGAAATTTTTTGATGAGTCATAGTCTTTGTTTATATGACCTTTGAGGGAATTTGATTACTATCCAATGACCTTCAGAAAATTTTGATGAGTTATGGTCTTTATTTAAATGACCTTGAGGAATTTTGATTACTCATCCAATGACCTTCAGAAAATTTTGATGAGTTATGGTCTTTATTTAAATGACCTTGAGGAATTTTGATTACTCATCCAATGACCTTCAGAAAATTTTGATGAGTTATGGTCTTTATTTAAATGACCTTGAGGAATTTTGATTACTCATCCAATGACCTTCAGAAAATTTTGATGAGTTATGGTCTTTATTTAAATGACCATTGAGGAATTTTGATTACTCATCCAATGACCTTCAGAAAATTTTGATGAGTTATGGTCTTTATTTAAATGACCTTGAGGAATTTTGATTACTCATCCAATGACCTTCAGAAAATTTTGATGAGTTATGGTCTTTATTTAAATGACCTTGAGGAATTTTGATTACTCATCCAATGACCTTCAGAAAATTTTGATGAGTTATGGTCTTTATTTAAATGACCTTGAGGAATTTTGATTACTCATCCAATGACCTTCAGAAAATTTTGATGAGTTATGGTCTTTATTTAAATGACCTTGAGGAATTTTGATTACTCATCCAATGACCTTCAGAAAATTTTGATGAGTTATGGTCTTTATTTAAATGACCTTGAGGAATTTTGATTACTCATCCAATGACCTTCAGAAAATTTTGATGAGTTATGGTCTTTATTTAAATGACCTTGAGGAATTTTGATTACTCATCCAATGACCTTCAGAAAATTTTGATGAGTTATGGTCTTTATTTAAATGACCTTGAGGAATTTTGATTACTCATCCAATGACCTTCAGAAAATTTTGATGAGTTATGGTCTTTATTTAAATGACCTTGAGGAATTTTGATTACTCATCCAATGACCTTGAGAATAATTTTGATGAGTTATGGTCTTTATTTAAATGACCTTGAGGAATTTTGATTACTCATCCAATGACCTTCAGAAAATTTTGATGAGTTATGGTCTTTATTTAAATGACCTTGAGGAATTTTGATTACTCATCCAATGACCTTGAGAAAATTTTGATGAGTTATGGTCTTTATTTAAATGACCTTGAGGAATTTTGATTACTCATCCAATGACCTTCAGAAAATTTTGATGAGTTATGGTCTTTATTTAAATGACCTTGAGGAATTTTGATTACTCATCCAATGACCTTCAGAAAATTTTGATGAGTTATGGTCTTTATTTAAATGACCTTGAGGAATTTTGATTACTCATCCAATGACCTTCAGAAAATTTTGATGAGTTATGGTCTTTATTTAAATGACCTTGAGGAATTTTGATTACTCATCCAATGACCTTCAGAAAATTTTGATGAGTTATGGTCTTTATTTAAATGACCTTGAGGAATTTTGATTACTCATCCAATGACCTTCAGAAAATTTTGATGAGTTATGGTCTTTATTTAAATGACCTTGAGGAATTTTGATTACTCATCCAATGACCTTCAGAAAATTTTGATGAGTTATGGTCTTTATTTAAATGACCTTGAGGAATTTTGATTACTCATCCAATGACCTTCAGAAAATTTTGATGAGTTATGGTCTTTATTAAAATGACCTTGAGGAATTTTGATTACTCATCCAATGACCTTCAGAAAATTTGATGAGTTATGGTCTTTATTTAAATGACCTTGAGGAATTTTGATTACTCATCCAATGACCTTCAGAAAATTTTGATGAGTTATGGTCTTTATTTAAATGACCTTGAGGAATTTTGATTACTCATCCAATGACCTTCAGAAAATTTTGATGAGTTATGGTCTTTATTTAAATGACCTTGAGGAATTTTGATTACTCATCCAATGACCTTCAGAAAATTTTGATGAGTTATGGTCTTTATTTAAATGACCTTGAGGAATTTTGATTACTCATCCAATGACCTTGAGAAAATTTTGATGAGTTATGGTCTTTATTTAAATGACCTTGAGGAATTTTGATTACTCATCCAATGACCTTCAGAAAATTTTGATGAGTTATGGTCTTTATTTAAATGACCTTGAGGAATTTTGATTACTCATCCAATGACCTTGAGAAAATTTTGATGAGTTATGGTCTTTATTTAAATGACCTTGAGGAATTTTGATTACTCATCCAATGACCTTTCAGAAAATTTTGATGAGTTATGGTCTTTATTTAAATGACCTTGAGGAATTTTGATTACTCATCAAATGACCTTCAGAAAATTTTGATGAGTTATGGTCTTTATTTAAATGACCTTGAGGAATTTTGATTACTCATCCAATGACCTTCAGAAAATTTTGATGAGTTATGGTCTTTATTTAAATGACCTTGAGGAATTTGATTTACTCACCAATGACCTTCAGAAAAATTTTTGATGAGGGGGGGCGTTATGGGTCTTTATTTAAATGACCTTGAGGAATTTTGATTACTCATCCAATGACCTTCAGAAAATTTTGATGAGTTATGGTCTTTATTTAAATGACCTTGAGGAATTTTGATTACTCATCCAATGACCTTCAGAAAATTTTGATGAGTTATGGTCTTTATTTAAATGACCTTGAGGAATTTTGATTACTCATCCAATGACCTTCAGAAAATTTGATGAGTTATGTCTTTATTTAAATGACCTTTGAGGAATTTTGCCTACTCATCCAATGACCTTCGAATTTTGATGATTATGGTTTTATTTAAATGACCTTGAGGAATTTTGATTACTCATCCAATGACCTTCAGAAAATTTTGATGAGTTATGGTCTTTATTTAAATGACCTTGAGGAATTTTGATTACTCATCCAATGACCTTCAGAAAATTTTGATGAGTTATGGTCTTTATTTAAATGACCTTGAGGAATTTTGATTACTCATCCAATGACCTTCAGAAAATTTTGATGAGTTATGGTCTTTATTTAAATGACCTTGAGGAATTTTGTTTACTCATCCAATGACCTTCAGAAAATTTTGATGAGTTATGGTCTTTATTTAAATGACCTTGAGGAATTTTGATTACTCATCCAATGACCTTCAGAAAATTTTGATGAGTTATGGTCTTTATTTAAATGACCTTGAAGAATTTTGATTACTCATCCAATGACCTTCAGAAAATTTTGATGAGTTATGGTCTTTATTTAAATGACCTTGAGGAATTTTGATTACTCATCCAATGACTTCAAGAAAATTTTGATGAGTTATGGTCTTTATTTAAATGACCTTGAGGAATTTTGATTACTCATCCAATGACCTTCAGAAAATTTTGATGAGTTATGGTCTTTATTTAAACTGACCTTGAGGAATTTTGATTACTCATCCAATGACCTTCAGAAAATTTTGATGAGTTATGGTCTTTATTTAAATGACCTTGGAGAATTTGATTACTCATCCAATGACCTTCAGAAATTTTTGATGAGTTTATGGTCTTTATTTAAATGACCTGAGTGAATTTTGATTACTCATCCAATGACCTTCAGAAAATTTTGATGAGTTATGGTCTTTATTTAAATGACCTTGAGGAATTTTGATTACTCATCCAATGACCTTCAGAAAATTTTGATGAGTTATGGTCTTTATTTAAATGACCTTGAGGAATTTTGATTACTCATCCAATGACCTTGAGAAAATTTTGATGAGTTATGGTCTTTATTTAAATGACCTTGGAGAATTTTGATTACTCATCCAATGACCTTCAGAAAATTTTGATGAGTTATGGTCTTTATTTAAATGACCTTGAGGAATTTTGATTACTCATCCAATGACCTTGAGAAAATTTTGATGAGTTATGGTCTTTATTTAAATGACCTTGAGGAATTTTGATTACTCATCCAATGACCTTCAGAAAATTTTGATGAGTTATGTCTTTATTTAAATGACCTTGAGGAATTTTGATTACTCATCCAATGACCTTCAGAAAATTTTGATGAGTTATGGTCTTTATTTAAATGACCTTGAGGAATTTTGATTACTCATCCAATGACCTTCAGAAAATTTTGATGAGTTATGGTCTTTATTTAAATGACCTTGAGGAATTTTGATTACTCATCCAATGACCTTCAGAAAATTTTGATTGATTATGGTCTTTATTTAAATGACCTTGAAGGAATTTTTTGATTACTCATCCAATTGACCTCAGAAATTTTGATGAGTTATTCGGTCTTTATTTAAATGACTGAGGAATTTTGATTACTCATCCAATGACCTTCAGAAAATTTTGATGAGTTATGGTCTTTATTTAAATGACCTTGAGGAATTTTGATTACTCATCCAATGACCTTCAGAAAATTTTGATGAGTTATGGTCTTTATTTAAATGACCTTGAGGAATTTTGATTACTCATCCAATGACCTTCAGAAAATTTTGATGAGTTATGGTCTTTATTTAAATGACCTTGAGGAATTTTGATTACTCATCCAATGACCTTCAGAAAATTTTGATGAGTTATGGTCTTTATTTAAATGACCTTGATGAATTTTGATTACTCATCCAATGACCTTCAGAAAATTTTGATGAGTTATGGTCTTTATTTAAATGACCTTGAGGAATTTTGATTACTCATCCAATGACCTTCAGAAAATTTTGATGAGTTTGATGGTCCTTATTTAAATGACCTTGAGGAATTTTGATTACTCATCCAATGACCTTCAGAAATTTTTGATGAGTTATGGTCTTTATTTAAATGACCTTGAGGAATTTTGATTACTCATCCAATGACCTTCAGAAAATTTTGATGAGTTATGGTCTTTATTTAAATGACCTTGAGGAATTTTGATTACTCATCCAATGACCTTCAGAAAATTTTGATGAGTTATGGTCTTTATTTAAATGACCTTGAGGAATTTTGATTACTCATCCAATGACCTTATTCTCTCTCG